>REGO01000282.1:442389-525248 GCA_010120015.1 Rhombomys opimus | reverse complement strand
TTTTTGTATGGCTTACATACGAAGTTCTCTTAAAGCATATGGATTTTAGGCAAGATTTCCAGCAGGTGATTCCAGCAATTGGTGCCTGTGTCATAAGAACAGTAAATTCACCAAAGACTGTGTTTGTAGCTGAACATGCTATCATATGTATGTGCTTATACACACACACATACACACACACACACACACACACACACACACACACATATGTTTTTTGAAACAGGGTCTAATATAATAGTCCCCCCAGGCTGGTCTTTAATTCATGGTGTAGCTAAGGACGCCCTTTTACCCTTGATTCTCCTACCTTTTCCTTCGCCTTCCAAGTGCTGGGATTGTAGGCATGCACCACCACATTCAGATTGAAGAGTGGATCTTGCCCTGGACCTTTCTCCCAATTGTGATGTGGACATCTTCCTACGCCTCATTCTCTTGCTGCCTTCACATTCACCCTCCTTTCAAATCCAGTGTAATGCAGCCCACGAGTGCCAGGCTGTATCCTCTGAAACGGTGAGCCCAAGTCCATCTTTCCTCCTTCATGGTGACTGTCTTATATAGTTTGCTAGAGTACAAGAACTGACTAGTATGATTCTATATTATTATAATGGTACTTGATGCTGTGTGGGGCTATTTGTCTGCGTTTGTGCATGCATGAGTGTGTGGTATGTGGTGTGCATGTGCATGTGCATGTGTATGTTAAAAATCCCTTTTCAACACATTTTCTTCATTTATTTTCCACAACGGAAGGAGGATGTATCCTAAAGAACATGCTTATTAAGATGAGGGTGTCAGAACATTGGTTTCTTGGTATCAGAGAACAGGTGTGTGAAGAAAAGACAGAGAAGGGTGTGTGTGCGCGGTACGATGCCTCTGGATAGAGCAACGTGAAAACACTTCAGCCTGACAGCAGAGGAGTTACTCTTTGGCTCTGGTGGTCCCAGATGATGGTGCTCTTTGGGTAGGTTGTAGAGATGGTGGGTCCTGGCACCCGACTGGAAATACTAGGTCATTTGTTATACGTTCTTGCATCTCATGAACTGAGCCCTTCTTGTCTCCTTTGCTCTGTTTCATGTTTACCAGGAAATGTAAAACAATCTCTACCATAAACTTTTGCCTCCATGGTAGCCCAAATGCATGGAACCAAGCAACCATATGATGAATCCTCTTACAATTCTTCCTCCCTTAATTTGTTCAGAGAGGAAAACAAACAAACAAACAAACAAACAAAAAACAAAAACACAAGACAGTGCATAAGAATCTTCCCTGCTCTTGGTTCACTGCTGCAGAGTTGCATGCTCTTAGAGTGTGGGCCTTCAAGATGGTTCAGTGAGTAAAGGCACTTACTGCCCAGCCTGGTGACTTTTTGTTGACCCCTGAAGAATAGCATTGTGATTTTGATAGAGACTGAATAGTAAAGGATGAGAACTGACTCTTACAGGTTGTCCTCTGATATTTCCCATCACAGCTAGAGTGTTGCGGAAGGAGAGCTTAAAGGAAAATGGTTAGAAGTAGAATCCTTCAGCCTCTTAGAACACAATTTTGAACAGTCTCACCTGATTCTTCCTCAGAATAGCTACTGGGTTATTGTGGGAGAATAATCCAAAGTTAGGGTTTCAAGTGTTGGTGGGTGAGTTGGTAGGAATGTAAAGTTAACTTTTCCCCACTTACATATTTTCTTTGATCCTGTGTAGATGAGTTTCTTTTTTTTCTTTTTTTTTTTTTTTAAAAAAAAAGATGTCAACAGTTAGGAACTGTAAGTGTCCTAGGATATAAAGAGACTTTGTAGGAAAAGAGCCTTTGCCAGCTATCTTTACTAGAATAAACTGTGTCCAGATGGAATTTTGATAGAGAGAGAGAGAGAGAGAGAGAGAGAGAGAGAGAGAGGAAGGAAGGAAGGAAGGAAGGAAGAAAGAAAGAAAGAAAGAAAGAAAGAAAGAAAGAAAGAAAGAAAGAAAGGAGAGAGAAAGAGCAGATACATAGACATGCACATAGATAATTCTGTGCATACCCACACACACCTTCCTCAGGAACTCTTCTTGCAAACATGTGTGCATGTAGTTCAGATTGAACGTGTGAGCAACCCTACATCCACTCTCTTAGAGACATACAAAGTATTGATGGTTACAAAAATATAGAAGTAAGTCTGTTCTACTTAATTCCTTTAAGAGTTGGCCAACATTCACCACAAAGCAATTTATTAACGGTCCCAGATTGAGAATCCATTTAAAATTCCAATTGTAATGATATTTTGTCTAGAGGACATTTATTTTGTTATACTATGCTGCTCCTGGAAGTGGGAGGGAAACAGAATTATGATTCAAATTACTAACATAATGAAAAATCATTTGTATTCTTTTTTATTACTCAGACTGACACCTGGTGAATAAGATAACCACTTATTATTTAGAAGAACTCTGCAGGGATAGGGAAGGCAGAAATCCTCATTAACCATCTGTCAAGTGCTTAAAATTATAAAAGCTTGGGGGTGAAATTTAATATTACTTGTGATGCAGGACCTACTTTAGCCAGGATAAACAGCAGATTTTCTTTTAACACAGAGAAGAACAGTGAATTTCTCATCAAGAGGGCTTTGGGAAGTGTTACAGATACAGGTAGTTCAAAAATGTTGACAAGAGAGATTGGTGGAAGGGAACGCTTGAGACCTGTCAGAGCTAGCAGATTCTGAGCTTGACATATCATGATTGAAGGGAGGTGAAGTGTCTTCAGTGAATGCTGTGTCTTTTATTCTTTGTATAGGCCTGCTGGACTTCATACAGGGTGAGATTAGAGATTCTGCATGCATCCCGCCACAGTCTGATGCCCTCACCCTGAATGTTATGTGAGGATCACATAGGAAACTTTACAACTGACTTCTCCTATTGTCCATCATCAGTGCACTGGATACAGATGTAATGCCTTGGGGAGCTAACCTGAGTCTCCAAGTGCCCTCTTCCTGGCAAGTGCCTTTGGAAAATTTATTCATCAGAGCGCTGATGGATGAACTAGGACATATGGAGATCAGTTCTTAGGACAGAATGGTGAAGGATGGTCTTAGATATTTGTGTAATATGATAAGGAGATCGGAAGGCACTACAGACTGTTGAGTATGAAATATGGGTGCTTATGTCCCCTTCTCTGCCCCCAACCCCACCCAGGGATTGAAAATCAGAGCCATGAAAAGGTGGAGGCCCTGGTAGTAACATCAGCCATCGGTTTCTGATGGGGAGAGAGTTTTGGGAAGGGTACCCAGAATTTAGAGTCTTAAATCCTTCTAGTCCCTTGTACTCTCTTATGCCAGATGAAGTTACTCAGAATCAACAAGCAAATAGTCTGCCTGATGAAATTACCCTAAATGTTGGCAGGAAAACAAGATAAAGAGCTATAATAATGATATATATCATATCATTAACGATATATTATAATAGTGTGGAAAAAAGAGGGGGTAAGCACAGTGTATACAACTGGATACAGCACAGGATGGGGCACGGTGCAGCTGTTTGCCTGAAAATATGAGAAGCAACGTGCTTACAGTGTTAGGGCACAAGAAAGGACAGCAGAAGCTCTTCTTTATTTATGTCAAGAGATTGCTTTCACTTTGAAGTTCTGTAAATTCTACAAAGGGCTCTGTTGAAAAGCGCTGGACCCACAGGGCGAAGTTCACATTAGCTATAATAGATTGTCTGTTCCATCTATCCAATTCAGTGCACCGCAGACAAGGTAGATTTCCTCTACAAAGCCAAAGGAAGGGAGCATGCATGTGATTTTGAGGACACTAAATCATCTGCTAAGGTCAGCTTAGCAGGAAACATCAAACATGGAAGTGGAAGCTCTTGAGTGAAGATGGAGGTGGGTCATCCTTGATGATTTTATTTTATTTTTTATTTTTATTTTTTGTAAATACATGAGGTTCTTTTTACTATAAATCATTACAAGCTGCAGCTTGGGCTCACACCCCCCATGGCTGAAGAGGTGAGAGCCGTGAGCCCCGTGCTCAGGTTAGTTGGGTCATTTAAAGATTCTGGTCCCTCCCAGCATGCCCAAGGCAGGGGCAATTCCTGCCTGGCAAGCATCTATTTGTCAAAATGCTGCATTTGGAATTGACTAGCTATAGGAAGGTCCCCAGACCATTAATGATCTGGTTTCCCTCCCTAGGGAGATGGGCCAGTTTCCTAGCAATTGTATCTCTAGTGGGTGGGAAAAGAATGCAGTAAGGTGGTTCTTCCCCTCAGGACATTCCTGGACTGCTCCACCCAGCTAGTTCAGGCCTTAAATATTAATAGCTGCTGATTTTTAATCTTTTGGTCTCTCATTTCCCCCTTTCCCATGATCATTTGAAGACCCAATCTTGGGTCTTCCAGATATGACCTCTTGTATTCTATAGATTTACCTTTCTTACAATGACATCTGAGTACCATTAGTGTATTGCTCCCAAACATCTTTTTCATGAGAGCCACCAAGCAATTTAAAATACAAGGCCCAAAGATAAAAATCAAAATGAGTAGGGGATTCCTTCAGGGTGGATATAGGTGTAGTAAGCCACAAAGAAATGTTATTCTTTTTCTCTATTGTCTCTATACGCTTTTAGCCCAGTTGCTGCAATATTAGTTTCTATTTCAGGTAAGCAGATGCCCAAGATAATAGCTAATGCCAGGGAGCCAGCCCCTTTTGACTTAGCATTTCAGCATGCTTGGGACTGACCCATTGCTCAGCCTTTGACTGGCATATCAGCCTCCCTAGCCCCTGATGCCAATGGTCCAACTGTCAGTACTGAAGAAGCTCCAGAAGATGGATCTTTGCGCAAATCCTACCTAGCAGGCTGAAATGCTAAATCCTTGATGATTTTAGTACCAGGTTGATTGGTAGTCAGGATTGGCTTAGAGTGATAGCAAGTGTTGGTCTGGTGGAAAAGTTGCCAGGTACTAATATTGTATGTGAGATATAAAACCATCGACAGCCTTTAGCAGATTTTAATCATAAAGAATAATGCTTCATTTAAGTCCTATCTAAGATGAGGATGGAAGCTTTACAGTGAGTGACTTCTTGTGACATCTCAGTGTGAAATATTCAAGTTCCTTCAACACCTCGACATCAGCTTTGCTACAGTGAGTACTGAAGATTACAGAAGAGACAGCCATTGTGTTAATACAGTAGAATGGCTATCACATACAGTTTTTAACCTAGACTAGCTTTCTAATATTATTATAATTTTTTTCTTGGAAAATCAAGACACCAATATTTCAATTTTAAAATTATAATCGATATTAGAGCACTTACTAAGACAGTTAAAATGATACTATCATTTAATTAAAATATTTGGGTTTGATATTTGACAACATATGACAAGTACAATTGAAATTAATGATACTGGCGATGAGTCAGAAGTGGGTATGAATTCTGTCTTCCTGTGTGCTGAACAGACTCAAAACAGAACCAAGAAATTCTGTTATCTCTTAAAGAAATGGATACAAGTTGACCTAAATAGAAAACAAATGGTTTGACAATGCTTAATAATGTATATTGTTCATTATTTTAAAATTTGTTAATGGATTTGTAATGAAATTTAGGTGTGCTTTTAAGTCTTAGAGTGATAACTCATTTTAATCATGTCTAACATTCAAGTGAACTATTTTTTTTTTTTAGAAACTGACTTATACTATTTTATGTTTTGTTAATTTGCAGGTCATATGGTTTACTGTGTAATTTTTTGTTACTTCAGCTATTCTAGAATGCTTACAGACACAGCCATTTGCATATATTTATAAACTGATTTTTTAACAATTTTTGTTATTTAAGTGTGTGTGTATATGTACATGTGTGTCCTGATTCCAGAAGAAAGTGTTGGTTCCCTTGAAAACTGAATTACAGGTATTTGTGAGCCACTGGATATGGGTACTGGGATCTGAACTCTGGTCCTCTGATAGAGCAGTCAGTGCTTTTTACCCTTGAGTCACAAGTGTATATTTGTATATCAAATGATATTTCTGCTACCTTTCCTCTTTGGTAAGAAGAGAAAAATATCATGTGAAATATTTTAATGATTTGAAGAATGTTGTAAATCATGACAGCAAAAGGAATTATTTGAATTTAAATATTCATGGTAGATATTTTAAAATGTTATTTGTATAATGGTGCAGCTACTATGGAAAATAATTTGAAATTACAATCATAAATGTGTATAAACACACACATATATACATATTGCTGAAGAGGTGGCTGAGCAGATAGAGCACTGGCTGTGCAATTATAAGTACAGGGGACTAGATCCTCAGAACCCACATATGTGCCTGGTGGGTATGGCAGCCCACCCGTCATCCCAACACTCAGGAGGCAGAAGGAGATTACTGCAGTAAGCTGGCTACCTGGACTTATTGGGAATATCCTGTGTCTGTATAGAAACTTTGCCTGTCAATAATAAATCTAATGGCCTATAGATTAGGCAGGAAATAGGAGGTAGGATATCCATCAGACAGAAAGGATTTTAGGGGAGAGCCAAGTGCATGAGATTCAGCTGGCAAAATGTGAGGACAGGTGCATGGTACCCGAGCAGAGGTAACCAACCAAATGTGGATTACTGTAATGGGTTATTATAAACTATGAGATAGACAAAGAAGAGCCTAAATATATGGCTAGGTATTTGTGCATATTCAATGAGTCACATTACTTGTTATTCAGAAGCTTTGGGCCAGGAGGAAAACCCCACACAACAGGACTAACCAAATCAGAGTACTCAGGGTTCACTGAGAGACCTTGCCTCAGTGTAAAAGTTGAGAGTGATCAAGGAAGGTACTCATCATGAACATCTGGCTTCTGTGAGCTCATACCTAACACACATGCAAACACACACACACACACTCACATGCACACACAGTCACACTCGTACATATCCAAAAATATGTGTTGTAATAGTAACTGAGCATGTTATAATGGTAACTGTAAAAATCTGTTAATGCTCAGTCTTTGGAGATAGTTTTTCTCTAGCAACTTTTCATGGCCTCTTAGTGTGTTGTATTTGTTTCTGAATCACTGATGGGAGAACTGAGCCAAGGAATAAGTTTGACAAACATGGCAGAATATGTCTTTCTCTCTCTCTCTCTCTCTCTCTCTCTCTCTCTCTCTCTCTCTCTCTCCCTGTGTATGAAGATTTGAACATTCCCAGCTAGAGCAGCCTCCCCATTGCAAGTCAGTGCTAAACAGAAAATACTTAAGAAGCTAGCTACATTCTCTCATTCTAGGATTTTGGAGGTAGAGGTGGGAAGATCAGAAAACTGAGCTAGTATTTGATTATATATTAACTTTAAGGCTTGTCTTAGTTTGGGCTTTTATTGCTGTGATAAAAACATCAAAACCTAATGCAACTTGAAGATGAACAGGTTTGTTTCAGCTTACACAACCAGGTTAGCACTTCCTCACTTTGGAAAGTCAGGGAAGGAATACAAGCAGGGCAGGAACCTGGAGACAGGAACTAAGCAAAAGGCCATGGAGGAGTGCTGTTGGCTGGCTTGCATCTCAGGGCTTGTTCAGCCTGCTTTCTTATAACACCCAGGATCACCTGCCCAGAGGAGGCAACTCCCCTCCCTCCGTGGGGTGCACCCTTCCCTATTAGTCTTATTGGAGACAATACCCCACAGACTTGTTTCCAGTAAAATCTTATGGAAGCATTTTCTTAATTGAGGTTTCCTTAGAAAATTCAAGCTTGTCACAAAATTGAACAGATCAGAAGTAGCCTGGCCTGTGTCTCTTTCTATAATAGAAAAAATGACATATTAAGGACTGATTGACTCTCTTCTCTCTCTTATCTTTCTCTCTCTCCTCTCTCCCCGCCAACTTCTCTCTGTATGTAGGTCTGTTAACTAAGGTAAAAAAGGTAACTAAAAATATACTTGGTTGGTGCAGAAGAAAAACTTTTTCCTGGCTACCCCAGACTGGGCTTGACAGGATGTAGATATTAGGAGATTAATATTTTGATGGGTAGAGGGTGCACGTTATCAGTGTATTCAAGGTACATGCTCAATTCATTCTTGTTTGGGGGTCTTAGTCCCCTTAAGTTGTTCTGACAACTTAAGACTATCTGTACCATAGGCCAGATAGTTTACAAAGAAGATGATTTTTTTTTTCTCATTGTTTTGGAGATTTAGGTGTTCAGGCTCAGGTAAAAGTCCAGTTTCTAGTTCCAGGGATGGCTGTATTCTTTCTGGGTCCTCACCAGATGAAAGGGGTAATGAGGCTTTCTCATTTTTTTTTTTAATTGTGGTTGATGTCTTCATCTCCCTTGTCATCCTCATGATGGAGCTGCCTTCCAAAAGCCTTCTCTCTTCATGGTAAAAATTTAGGGTTTGAGCGAAAGGTCAGACTGTGGTGCCTGGTGGTCAGGTGCTTTCTATGGGAAGAAAATGGCGATGGCTTGCTGCGCTTTTACTAGCTGAGGTCCATGCCTGTTTGTCCTCTGTTAAGAATACCGAGAAGCGGGTAAAACGTATTTATGCAAACAAAGACATAGCTTTGAGCCCTCTAACCTTGAGAAGCAGAACTCTAGCTACAGTCAGTCTTCATAGTTAGCTTATGCTCTTCAGTTAGGAAAGCAATTGCTAAAGCTGATGAATCCAGGAAGTTGCTGTATAGGAGGAGGCTTAGGGACATGTGGAGGACACAGTTTCTCTTGTAAGCTTGGTCATAGAATACTAGCCTCAAGTCATCGAATTCAGTGGCTTAGAACTGTACTTGCACAGTGCCAGTGTTAATGGGTGACAGCTAAATGTAAAGTTCCACCACAGGCCCCTAGTGAGCCTATAGCTGAGGCTATCCCTTTTCTTGACAAATGGCTCATAGATCTGTGCAGCCGATTTTTCTTTCTTTAGTTGAGCGCGTGCATAGGCATGCATGGGACTTGTGTGGGGTAAAAAAAACCCTCGAGAGAGAAAATTTTCTCCTTCTATCATGTGGGTTTCCCAGGACCCAAGTCAGGCCATCGAGCTTGCGATCAAGCGCCCTCACCCACTAAGCCTTCCTGCCAGCACCCAAATGCTACTCATAGGAAGAAGCATAAGCCAAACAGATCACGGCGAGACTCTACTTCCCATGAAAGCGAGTCAGTCCTTTGGGCATAAAATTCTCGACTGAAGTTCTTCTGCATTTCCCCAAATTTAGCAAACCACCTCTTTACTAAAGGCCTTCCCATCCAGTCTTTCTGGGGCATGGGGGTCACACTCTCCAATCTCAACAGAACCGAAGGAAGGCCCCCACCTAACACGGCTGCATTACCCAGCTTAATCCACTCAATGTACGCCATAATCGCTTTATTTCATTAGCTCCGCTCCAGTGTGCCTGGGCGTCAAGCTTACCTCAGAAATCACCATGTATTAACTACAATTCCGTGAGGCACCGGAGCAGTTTAATTTGAAGACGAAACACCAAATGCAGCTGGAGCCCAATTTAGAATTTTCACTTCTGTAAACGGAAACGCAAATCAGCAGAGCGTGTCCCGAGTGGAGGCTCGTGCTCGTTCCCCTGTAAATTCCTTTGCTCTCCAAATATCTAAGCGTTTTGCAAATAACCAATTTGATGCTGGGTTTCAGAATTCTCTCTTGTGGTGAGGCAGAGCTGGGATTGGTCCTCAGTGCAGTTACTGGGCAGAAAGTGTTGTTTACCTTCCCTCTAGCCGTAAGCCTCACTTTTCTGTCTTCCCCGGCCTTTAGTCTTTGCCTATCGGGATGAAAGAAAGTTGACACGTATTTGACAGTACTATATTTTTGCTCGGGAAATAATAAATGTTCCTGCAGTAGCCTAGCATCTTATAGAGGAAAACAACAACAACAAAACAAAACAAAACAAAACAGAAAAACCTGACCTTGCTCTTCTCATCCACACAGCGGACACTTGACACGTGCCGGAAGGAGAAGAGCAACTGCCACTGGGCTCAGTATCTGTGTTTCTTCACTCCTGCTGTGTCTCCTCATTGGATACTGAGAAGCCAGGGGTCCCCTGAGGGCTTTGATTTCTCCGGTGTGAGATGGAGTACGTGAGAAGAATGTGCACACAGCTCACAGTCACACCTGGGTCCCATTCTGTCTGTTTCAGTGCATTGCATGACTTCCCCCCCCCCTCCCCATAAGTGGCTGGCCAGGGAAACAGTTCCACTCACAGCTAACTTAGCCAACCCACCGGTTTATGGTGCTCACTTATGGAGCATGTGTGTTTCATGTTTTACTGCCCACCCCAGCTTAGGTGAGGACGCTTAAGGCTGTGTGATTGCAGCTCCCTGCAATTTATAGGCAGGTTCCCTGAAAAGTCCCTCCACTATTGCAGCTGCATGCTGCTGATACTGCTATGACCTCAAGGGGGAGCCTCGTGAACCTTGTAAATCTCATTAGTTTCCTGTCCTTCAAGTGTTATTAAGTTTCTTCAGCATCGGGTAAGCCTCTGTCTTCCTTCCAGGATGCAATGCTGGAAAAGGATGCGGTGCAATTCAGAGGCTGCAGTCTCACAATAGATTATGATGACCCAAGCACAGGCCTCCTGTTTCTTGTAGATTCTATCCTACAACCCACTCTGGGATGATGGACCCTCAAGGATGAACACACTTTAAACCCTGGAACACATGAACCTATTTTCTTCCATACTTTTTATTAATTGAATTTTAGGGCTCTCTAGGGACATAAAACTAATAGGAAACACACACACACACACATACACATACACATACACATACACATACACACACACACACAATCTTACAACTGACTCACGCACCCATGGAGTGTCTATATCTTGCCAGAAACAAGGAATGCTGGTGGTAGAATTCACATCGAATACCAGACTCTGGTAAGCAAGGAAGAGGCCTACTATGTTATGAATGTGCCTTTAAAGTTTCCTGTATAGGAAACTGGATCCCCACCTTCATGATATTTAGAACTGGGAATTTTTTGTTTTTTGTTTCTTTTTCTTTTTATTAATTACAGTCTATTCACTTTGTATCCCCCCTGTAGCTCCCTCCCTCTTCCTCTCCCAACCCCACCCGCCTTCCCCTTCTCCACCCATGTCCCTCCCCAAGTCCACTGATAGGGGGGGTCCTCCTCTCCTTCCTTCTGATCCTAGTCTATCAGGTCTCATCAGAAGTGGCTGCATTGTCTTCCTCTGTGGCCTGGTAAGGCTGCTTCCCCCTCAGGGGGAGGTGATCAAAGAGCCAGACAATCAGTTCCTGTCAGAGACAGTCCCTGTTCCCATTACTATGGAACCCACTTGGACACTGAACTGCCACAGGCTACATCTGTGCAGCGGTTCTAGGTTATCTCCATGAATGGTCCTTGGTTGGAGTATCAGTCTCAGTAAAGACTCCTGTGCCCAAATTTTTTGGATCTGTCCTCTCCAGGTTTTACTATCTTCCCCTTCATTCATAAGATTCCCTGTACTCCCCCCAAAGTTTGGCTCTAAGTCTCAGCATCTGCTCTGATCCCCTGCAGGGTAGAGCCTTTCAGAGGCCCTCTGTGGTAGGCTCCTGTCCTGTTCCATGTTTTCTCCCTCTTCTGATGTCCATCCTCTTTACCTTTCTGAATGGGGATTGAGCAGCTTAGCCAGAGTCCTCCTCCTTGATTAGTTTGTTTAGGTGTACAGATTTTGGTATGTTTATCTGATATTATATATCTAATATCCACTTATGAGTGAGTATATATCCTGTGTGTCTTTTTGCTTCTGGGCTACCTCACTTAGGATGATCTTTTCCAGTTCCCACCATTTACCTGCACATTTAATGATTTCCTTGATTTTATTGCTGAGTAATATTCCATTGTGTAGATATACCACAGTTTCTGTACCCATTCCTCCACTGAGGGGCATCTGGGCTGTTTCCAGCTTCTGGCTATTACAAATAAGGCTGCTACAAACATGGTTGAGCAAATATCCTTATTGTGTACTTGAGACTCTTTTGGGTATATGCCTAGGAGTGGTATGGCTGGATCTTGAGGAAGCGCTATTCCTAATTTTTGGAGAAAGCAGCAATTTGATTTCCAAAGTGTAGAACTGGAAATTTTAGAAGCCATTTAGAAAATGAAGGATCTGCCCTAAAGATTGAATTAATCTGTATAGTTGATTAGTGGTTTAATATTAAGTGTCTCTAACATGTTATTCCTGAGTTGTCCTGTGTCTCTGTAGAGAAAAATGGCCCTCGCCCTTTATTTCAAGAGAGAACCCTGAGATGTATCCCATTTTCTCTCAGATTTGGAAGGCCTGTATACCTGTTACACCACCCAGAAGAAGAGTGCGGGTACCCAGCCTTACCATAGTCTATCAACAATTACTCTATTTCTTGTAGACAGAGACAGAGACCTAGCCACTGCTCTCGAAGGCTGCAGATACACCTTGAAGCCAGCAGGAAAAAGGAAGGAGGGGATCACCAGGTGGAATACACTCACTCTCCTTAGAGTCCATGCTCTGCCCAGCTCTGTGGGCGCCTTCTTCTCCAGAAAAGTCTGTAACCTTTGTTGATAAACACCCTTGCTTACATTATGCTGCCTTTTCAACTTTTCGTTCTTAACTGACAGAGGAAAGGAACCCACCCGCTTGTTCATGTCACTCACTTGGCAGAGCAATTATTCTTCCTGGTGGATGGTTGGCATAGGCCGTGATGAAGGCGGTAGTGTTGTCTGGTAGTTTTGGCAAGGTTTACTCTCCAGAAATCCTTCAACATTTCTCATCATTAAAATGTTCTTGACAAGAAGACCCAGACACTTCAGTGACACCTTCCTTTTTTATTTTATTTTTCCAAGAAACGAAATTCTTCTGCATGAAACCATCTTAGTTTTAAATTGATATAGTAAAATTAATTGATTTAATGTAACACAATGATAATTACGTAGGAAGCAGAAGCAAATTTTAAGTAAAGTTTGAACCCACAAGGATTTAAATAGAACTTTTCTATTTGAAAGCAGGTGACGCTGATAAGCAGTTTTTTCCTGCTAGAACAAGGCAGGAAAAGGACAGTGTAAGGTTCTTCTGTGCTCCTTTTCTTTTAAATCATAAAGTCAAAGTTTCATTTGTTTCATGGAAATGTCAGTGCATCCACAATGTGGTCTGAGTGTGAAAAATGTCTCCCACAGGCTAATGTAGTTGAAGAGGAGGTCCCCGGATGGCAGAACTATTTGAACATTGTGGAAGCTGCAGGGGTAGAGCTTCCTGGAGTAGGCCTGTGTGTTCTCAGCTTCCTGTCCGCAGCTGCAGTGTGAGAGCATCTTCTTGCCCCTGCTGTAGCGCCTCCCAGCCATGGCAGACCCTGTCTCTTTCTTGTTAGGCCTTCTGTCTCTGTGGTGATAAAAGGTTCTGACACACAGGGCTTTTTTTCACATGTTCCTACAACTTCCTTTGCCTTTCAGACACATGATTAAGTCAGAAGCACCGAGCATCTTCCCGGAAGGCTGTCCCGAGGTGGGGACAACTGTTAAGAGCTAGTTGTTTCTGATGTCAAACTGTTCGGGGCTGAATCTCAATCTGATGCTTTCTCGGTTGGAATCTCTTTACTTTCCCGCTACTGTGACTGAATACCTGATAGAAGAAATTTAACAAGCGAAAGAAAGATTTATGTGTTTTGGTTACAGAGTATTACAGTCCATCACAGCCGCAAAGGCATGATAGAACAGCTCTCTGTCACAGCAGAAGCATAAGTAGCCGGTCACATGGTGGCACACAGGAAGCAGAGACTGTGGCCCAAATTAGGGGTGGTTATAACCCAGTGACCTATATTCATTCCCCTTCACAACCCCACCTCCTAAATTCTCCACAGCCTTCAAAATCGCTGAGGGTTGGAGACCTCACAGTCAAAACATGAGTCCATGGAGGGCACTGCAGATTGAAACTACAATAGGATCCTGGGGGTGATGTGGAAGATTCACTACTCATTTGTTCATTCACGTTTAAGGGTGAAGCCCTGAATTCTCGTCTCCAGCACCCACATGCAATCCAGATGTGGTGACAAAATGTGTGAAAGCCCAGTGCTAGGTCAGCAAGATCTCTGTAGCTTGTTGACCAGCCAGTCTAGCCCATAAAAATTGAAGTTGAAGACACCAAGTATCTGCTTCTTACTTCCAAATATGCTAGTACACTTGTACTCAAGTTCACACACACACACACACACACACACACACACACACACACACACGCCGTTCAGCGAGCTCTCAGTAGGAGTTCACCACTACCCAGCAACCCCTTACAAGTCACTAACGAGCTCAAATAATGACAAACAAGGTAGTTATAGATCTGTCTTTATAGATTTGAACTCTTTCAGTAGTACTATTCCTTTGCTGATCCTCACTTTTTGGGGTGCCCCAGCTTTGTTGTGGGTTTTATCGGCTTCCCTTTGCTGTCCACACTGTCTCTACAGATGATCTAATCTCTTCAGCCAAGAGCGCTTCCCCATACTCATGGTCCCATATCTATGCCTAACACCCGATCTACCTACTTCACTGCTTAGTAAGCAGATCATGCAGCACTAACTTACCATGCCCAGAGAAGAATTCCTGATTGTTCCCTGCAGATAAAAAGCTGGTAAAGCTTTTTCCCACAGTTCACCTAGCTGACCAGTCCAGTTGCATGGACCCCATTGCAGTTCCCATTCTTGTGCCCAAGCCAACAGCAAGCCATTCTGAGTCTCATCACTAGCAGCTTTGAGAATGACCTTGAATCTACCTAACCCCTCCCCCCCAACACACACACTCAACACCACACACACAGCACAGACATGCCAGGCTGAGTTATGGGCTATTGCACAGTGTTGCTTGTGAGGAACTGGGCATTACTCAGTTATTAGGTAGAAATAGAGGTTGGAATTTTTTAATCCCCCGTTACCTCTGCTCACTCAGTGTCCGTTTGGTGCCTTCACTCTGCCTGCTTTGGCTATCATTCAGCATCTTTCAGGGACACTGGCGTTAATTTTATTACTTCTATTTTTATCTAAGTTTTTCTATTTGAAAGCTATTTTATATTTATTTATTTTATGCTTCCATGTGTGTTATCTGCATATAGTGTGTGAACTATGTGCATGTCTAGTGCACACAGAAGTTATAAGAGTGTATTAGATTGCCTGGAACTGGAGTTGCAGATGGTTGTAGACAACCATGAGGGTTCTGGGAACAAAACCCAGTTCTTCTTTAAAAAAAAAAAAAAAAGCCAGCACCCTTAACTGCTGAACCATCTCTCCAGCTCTTTATTTTCAAGATTTTAACTATAGCCATTGTTTACCCAAATCCATTTTGACCAGGTTATCTCCTTTATGTTTTTTTAGACTACAGGTTCAGTATCATTTATGTAGAGAGTAATTCTGCAAACAGTAATTATCAACTGCTATTAATTGCTAATAAATTGTATCATGTGTAATCTTCCCATTGACTGACAAGTGTTGGAAAGATAACCTCTAAAATGTGGTTGAACATTTGTCAGTGGTTTGATGGCATGTTTTATGTAAGTGCTTTTTTTCATGCTATGCTTCTGGTGTCAGGGTAAATTTGGTTCTTACCATCAGCTGCATCCTAATTTATTCCATATTCTATTCTCTGTCAATTTAGCTATTCAATTATAGCAATATCTACTTCTCTTGCTTCCATGAGTTTAGGTATGAAATGACCTGTCTGCTTGAAAGACAGGATCAAACCAGGGTCAACTCATTTGTTCACGATGATGCAGGGCAGGCTCTTATGATTAATGAGATTTTCTCATTCTCTGAAACAGCTGATGGTAGGCAAATGCAGCAGTGTCAGGATCCTGTTCCCTTCGATTTCGTTAGCTTCCATGCACCGCTTATGAAAACTGCAAAGCAGGAGTACACTGGTCAATGAGGAGCAACAAAAATAAATAAATAAATAAATGAATAAATAAATAAATAAATAAATAAATAGAGAAGCTGGGGACTTCAGGTGACACAGAGTGAAGCTCGCTGAGGAAAGGTTGAATTGGAACTTATTGGTTTTGTTTTGACTTATATAATAAAAACATATAAGTACAGCACTCATTTAGCAGGAATGCTAAGGCACTCCCATGAAGAAATTGTCTTGGCTATTACAAAGTACAATTTGAGTGTTAAAAAAACAATTAGCTGCCCATACATGTTCATAGCTAAAGAAATAAGAAGATATGAGTTGGAATTTTAAAAAAATCATAACATGAAGTATGAACACAAGCAAGAACAAAAGGAAACAATTCAAAGGCCATTCTTTTCTGATGACATCTCTTTGGTCTTTGCTGAATTCATAACTAATTGTTGTTGTTGTTTCATTTTATTCATCTCTAAAATTAAAAAAAATACTATTAAACTCACTTCCTAAAACCTCATATTTGGGATACTACTACATCAAAATAACAGATGTAAACATGGAAGATAGTTTGAAAAATATGTATTTAGTTACATGGAAACTGTGTTTGGAGTTAGAGCAGGTTATTTTAAGTAGCTCCATCTGAAACTTCTTCCTTCATCTTCTGTCAGCTTCTTGGGAAAACTTCACATTCCTCTGAACTGTAAATATAGCTGAATTGTCATAAATTATTTATATGCATACATCAATCATCCTAGCTTGCTTGGTTGTTCATCAAAAACATTTGCGCAAGGTTTGAAGACTATTTTAAATCAGACAATTTATTACATACATTTGTTAGATGTTTATCTAATTGAATCTCAAAGATGCCTCTGTTGTATTATTTGTTGTAATTTACATATTCTTGGATGATGAGTGCTTCTTCATGATATTTAAAATTCTATTTTTTTTATATTAACTCTCCAACATTCTACTCTTCACCAAAATCCTACTTGAAATCTTTCAAAACTGGAGTTTGGGGACCAGATTGATGGCTCTGTGGGTAAAAGTGTCCACTGCCAAGCTTGATGACCTGAGCTTAGTCCTTGAGCCTATATGATGGAAGGAAAAACTAAGACTCGTGTGTGTGGACTGTTCTCTGTTCTCTGCATGGGGGCCATGGCATGTGAATGTCACCACGCCAATACATAGATAACTTTTTCAAATATAACATACTCTGTAAAATAATCAATGAACTTTAAAGATTTATAGCTATTCCTTGCTTCCTGTATTTTTTTCTCTTTGCTTCCTGTTTGTGGATGAAATGTGATCAGACAATTTCCCAAGCCTGCTACCTCCTGTCATTTTGGATTCTCTCCCTGGAACTGGAGATACAACTAACTTTTTTTTTTTTTTTTCTGTAAGTTGCTTTTTGATTACTGCATTTCATCACTGCAAGAGCCAAAATAAAACTGCCCCATCTGACCGGAGACCACCTCTTCCTACTGTATTTCTCCAGAAGCTCCATGATCTCTCTTTCTTCTTTGCCCCTTTCCGAGTTCTGAGTTCTTCTTCATGATGTCTCTTTTACTGCTATCAGCAAAGAAAGAGCAGTTTCCTTGAAAGTTTTTCTTTCTCTGTTTCAAATTCTCCAGTGGCATCATCAATGTTCTACCTTCTGCATTTCAGAAGATAAAAGACCCTTCCTTCATAACTTTAATCGCCTTTCTGTGCTCTTAATTAATCTGGATATAAAGCCATAAGATGTCCATTGCCGTATTGAATTTTAGTGAAAACTTAAGCCCTGCCCTCTGTGTGCTTCTTTTCAAAGGCATCTACGTTTTCCTCTCCCAAATTCTTGTACTGGCGTGTAAACATCCATTGTCTTTAGCAAACTTCTCTCTTAAAGCATTACCCTTTAGTTCCTGACTCTCTCCCCTTTATTTGTGTGTGTGTGCTGCATGACTTTGTGCACATGGTCTATACCTGTGTGCACATGGTGGCCAGCACTTGGCATCAGATGTCTTCCTCAGTCATTTCCACCTTATTACTATTATTTATTTATTTTTTTTCTGAGACATGATCTCTCTCTGAACCAGGAGCTCACTGATTGGCTATTCTGGCTGATCAGTGGCACCCAGCACTGGAATTACAGAACAAAATAAGCTCTTTTTTTTTCTTTCTTTCTTTCTTTCTTTCTTTCTTTCTTTCTTTCTTTCTATTTATTTATTTATTTATTTATTTATTTTGGAGACCAGGCTGGCCTTGAACTCATGGAAATCCATCTGCCTCTGCCTTCCAAGTGAAGTCATGTGCCACCATGCCCAGCTTATAGCAAGCCTTTTGCATGAGCGCTAGGGATCCAAACTCAGTTATTCATGCTTACAAATGACAGGACCATCTTCCTCAGCCCTTTTGTCTCCTTTGAACAATTCCTTTTCTTGCAAAGTATTTCACAGTTTTTCTCCTCCACTGTCTTAGCAGATCAGTATAACAGCCCTCTTCCCTTTTGAGCTTTGCATTACTGTTAAGCAGACAGGCCTCGTTATTTCTGTGAGGTTGTTCATATCATTTCCATTTGTTGTGTATTTTCAGAAACACTTTGTTTTCTGCCCCTACCAAAGCGAAAATCATTAAGAGAAACTATGACAGCATAGATTCTGTCCACGTTACAGAGAAAGGCAGCAAATGGACCCTCAGCAACAGGCAGACATCACTGACATGAGGACCACGCTGGAGAAGATTCCCTTGGCTGTGGGCACAGTCTTTGCAGAACATTGAGCCAACATACTTTTAAAGTTAATTTGAATAAACAATTTGAGGGAGTATTTATTCATGGAATGAAAATATCATCAGCTAGAAAAATATCTTATGTTTCCTGTTCAAGGAAAAACAGAACCATGAACAGGAGTGTTAAGGGCTTACCTGTCAAAGAACAAACCCATGACTGACAGGTTAGGTACACAGCTCTCCTGGTTACTGGGGCAGGACAAATGTCCTCTACACAGAATCTGTTCTTGTCAAGAACCTGGACAGAAAAAAATAGGTGAAGTAGAGCCTAAGTAAGAGGTTGGGGTGAGTTCAGACCTCCACACTTTTTCTCTGATATTATTTCACTAGTTTTTGTAATAACTGAAGCCAGGGCTAGGGGAGCATGCTACCTATATCTGAGCTATATCTCCAGCCTTTCCCGTTATTTTTATTTCAAGACAGAATTTCACTAAGGTACCCAGGCTGATATTTTATTTTATTTTATTTTTTATTATCAGTTACATTTTATTAACTCTGTATCCTACTCCCTCATTCCCTCCCAAACCTTCCCTTCCTCCCTCTGTCATCTCCTCCCTGCCCCTTTCCAAGTCCACTAATAGGGGAGGACCTCCTCCCCTTTCATCTGACCCTGTTTTATCAGGTATCTTCAGGACTGGCTGCAAAGTCCTCCTCTGTGGCCTAGCAGTACTGCTCATCCCTTCGGGGGTGGGGAGGTCAAAGAGCCTGCCATTGAGTTCCTGTCAGAAAATAATCCTTGTTCCCCTTACTATGGGAAACCAATTGGTTACTGAGCTACCACGGGCTTCATCCTAGGAAAGGTTCTAGGTTATATCCGTATGTGGTCCTTGGTGGAATGTCAGTTCAAAAAAGACCCCTGTGCCCAGATATATTTGGTCCTTGTGGAGCTACTATCCTTTCCACATCATACTAACTCCCCCTTCTTTCGTATGATTCCCTGCACTCTGCTGAAGGTTTGGTTATGAGTCTTAGTATCTGCTTTGATACATTGCTAGGAAGAGTCTTTCAGGGGCCCTCTGTGGTAGGCTCCTGTCCTAGGCTGATCTTAAACTCACTTTGTAGCCCAGCCCAGTCTTGAACTTGAGATCATCCTGCCTCTGCTTCCTATGTAGTCAGGATTACTGGCTTACTCCACCAGGCTCCACTTCTTTGAAACTATCAGTTTCTACCTATGAACTGAGGAATGAAATTTATTTTCTTTTGAAAAACCCATGATTTTATGAAAAAAAAAAAAGATTTTACCACAAAGAACCCCCAACTTTTCTAGACCATACACTTTATTATGTAAATATAGAAATATACTTTAAGAAATGGGACATATATAGATATTGAAATGGTCATTATAATGAAAAAAATTAACATACTCACCACCTTAGAGTCAACATCATTTTTGTTTAACAACTGGGACTTGAACTGAGGGCCTTGCAAATTCAAGGGAGGGCCTCTTTTCCTGAGCTGTGTTTCTACTATCCTACTGCATTCTGTTTGCCCTCCCCTTCTTTCTGTTCTCCACCTCCTTTTCTTCCTTCCTTCCTTCTGTTCTTTCTTTTTTTTTTTTCTTTGTGTGTGACAAAATCTCATTTAGCAACTCACAGTTTGTTATGGTTTTATTTTCTGTATTCTTTGTGATATAAATTAGACTTTCCTCTCCTGTGCATTTGCTAGTGTGAATGCTCAAACACTCCCCATGCCCACTGTTGGTGATTTGGCTTCTTCTCCGTCTTGGTGTATTTGGAATATGAAATATTTTAGAGATCATACATTAGTGAGGGTCTACAACTGCTTTTCTTCGTGTCTAGATTATTTTGCTTGGCATAATCTGTAACTCATCATTCTCGTAACTGTTTCTTACCTTTTAAAAGGTCCCTGTAACTTTCCATGCAAGAGTTTTAAAGAAATCATTAAGGAAATTTATTATTGCAAAAAGTCAGGGTCAGACTTTAAGGATAGTAAGACTCTCGGGAACATGGTGGGTTTGTATTCTTACTCTTCTTCATCAAAGATTACTCAAATAATTAAAACAGTTGGGGGAAAGTTCTTGTTGAAAAATCACAGCTTTTATAGATGAAGGGTTCAGCATTTTACTATATTGTTGCAGAAGACCTTGAATACATTCCAGTTGCTCTATCAAGCAAGATGCCTGAACACTAGCTCTTGGGCTCTTTCATGTTTTATTTAATTTTCAAATTAAATTTGTGTGCGCGTGTGTGTGTGAGCATGTGAGTGCCATGGCATGTGTATGGAGGTTACAGGACAAGTTACAGGATTCAGTTCTTCCTTTCCATCATGTAGATTCTAGGGCTTGACCTAAGGTCAGCCTTGGCACCCATCGTTTTCACTCACTGAGCACTTTTGCCTCACCAGACTTTGTATTTCAAAGCATTTCCTGCTGTCAGTCCCTGCTCTGTTCTTTTCCAGGACAGCTCTGAATATAGCCTTACACAAAATTATAAATGTAGCTAAAATGTTGTGAAATTTTTCTTGTGCTTTTTTTTTTTTTTTTTTTTTTTAATATTTTTTTTTTTTTTTTTTTTTTTTTTTATTTTATTCACTTTGTATCCCCCCATAAACCCCTCCCTCCTTCCCTCCAGATCCCACCCTCCCACTCCCTTCTTCACGAATGCCCCTCCCCAAGTCCACTGATAGGGGAGGTCCTCCTCTCCTGCCTTCTGATCTTAGTCTATGAGATCTCATCAGGAGTGGCTGCATTGTCATCTTCTGTGGCCTGGTAAGGCTGCTCCCCCCATCAGGGGAAGGTGATCAAAGAGCAGGCCAATCAGATTATGTCAGAGGCAGTCCCTCTTCCCGTTACTATGTAACCCACTTGGACACTAAACTGCCATAGGCTACATCTGTGCTGGGGTTCTAGGTTATCTCCATGCATGGTACTTGGATGGAGTATGAGTTTCTGGGAAGACCCCTGTGTTCAAATTTCTGGTTCTGTTGCTCTCCTTGTGAAGTTCCTGTCCTCTCCAGATCTTAGTATTTCCCACTTCTTACATAAGATTCCATACACACTGCCCAACAGTTTGCCATAAGTCTCAGCATCTGCTTTGATGGTCTGCAGGGCAGAGCCTTTCAGAGGCCCTCTGTAGAGGGTTTCTAGCTTGTTTCCTGTTTTCTTCTTCTGATGTCCTTCCTCTTTGCCTTTCGGGATGAGAATTGAGCATTTTAGTCAGGGTCCTCTCTCTTGATTAGTTTCTTTAGATGTACATATTTTAGTAGGTTTATCCTATATTACATGTCTATATGAGTGAGTATACACCTTATGTGTTTTTCTGCTTCTGGGACAGCTTGCTCAGGATGATCCTTTCCAGGTCCCACCATTTACCAGCAAATTTCATGATTTCCTTATTTTTCATTGCTGAGTAATATTCCATTGTGTAGATGTACCACAATAGGGGCATCTGGGCTATTTCCAGCTTCTGGCTATTACAAACAAAGCTGCTACAAACATGGTTGAGCAAATGTCCTTATTGTGTACTTGAGCTTCTTTTGGATATATGCCTAGGAGTGGTATGGCTGGATCTTGAGGAAGCACTATTCCTAGTTGTCTGAGAAAGCACCAGGTTGATCTTGATTACCCATTTATCCAATATAAAATTCATAGATGGCAATGTAATGTCACAATGTGAAAAGATTGGACACACCTGATTATACCTTTAAAGAATTTATTCACTCCTACTTTTAAATTAAAAAAAAAAAAACTCACATGATTCTGCCTTCACCCCTTGGATAACATCCCTTGGTATGTATAATATTGTATATAATGCTTTATACTTGTGTATAATTTTTTCCTTTAGAAAATCAGTACGGAGACTGAAGGGATATCTCAGTGGTTTGTAATGTACTCAGCATGTGTGAAGCTCTGAGTTCAGTTCTAAGCACACACATAAAGCAAAAGAACTATGTGTAAAATTAGTCATCAAAATTATTTCTTTGTTAATGGGCATAAACCTAAATTCTGATCTGTGATGAGAAGACACTGATGTTTTTGAAAACGTTCATTTACTCAATAACAAGCCATGTAATAATGGTGGTTTTCTGTAGAAGGCAAGGACGATGTAAGGCTGCCCAGCATTCCTAAGCCCCATCTCCTGCACCCTAATGTGGGAGCTCACTTGCCAAGCTAACAGGACCTAACTCGGGGAAATCTTTGTTCTATCTCTGTTTCCAGACCTGAAAATCAGCCTGCTGTTACCAAGACTCTTTTCATATTGAATGCCTCTGGAAGGGGGGAGGAAGGGCTCTTTGGACAGTCGGAGCATTTTCTCAAGGCTACTTCTCCATTATGAAAAACGGCCTCTTGCCCATTTACGCCAGATTGAAAGTTAATAGAGGAAACATCCTTCAGACATCTCTTTAGCTGAATCTGCCTCTTGTGCTCCAAATAAGATTCACTCTGCAATTTCCTTGTCTCTTCGAAGAGCATTACCATCTTTCCAATTACCTTCACTCAAAACCTCAGAGTTCCCTTTGACAGATCTCTTTCCACTCCACGCTATGTCAAAAATTAAAGATGTCTTGCCTTTCCCCTGACACTTTCCAAATCCCAGCCCACAGTAGTTCATTTCCATGCCACTCAGAAAACCATTTGGATGCTTTTCAAGAATACTATGGCTTCCCAAGACATTTCCGATTATGACCCCAAATAAGAATCTCTCAGGTGAATATCTCTTCTCTGCCGAGGAATCTCAATTGTGCTTTGTTAATATTTTATCATCCAGGATCTCGTTGCATACATATCTACATTGTCTATGGATCCCAATTCCACATTTCCTAACACTTTTATATTGATACGGCCTATATGTTTGTTCTCTTTGATTCAGATTCTTCATCTATTTTATCAATCAAAATTAAACATCAAATAATTACATGGTTTTATGCCATCTCTCTTACTTCCCAAGCCTGACATGAATCCCAGCACTTTTCTCAATGGCGGTAAATTACACCCTTAAAACATTACACACACACTCACACACACACACACACACACACACACACACACACACATACACATATATATGAGTATATGTATATACTCATATATACATATATATATGTATACATATATACTCATATATATATACTCCACTTATACTCATATATGAGTATAAGTGGAGTGGGTGTGGGTACAGGCCATGAAACTATTTAGGAGGCCATGAGGAGGGAGTGAGAAATGCTGGGAAGAGTGCAAGGAGAAAAGGTCATGCATCACATAAAAACAGAAAGAAGGCTATTGGGGGGATGTCAATAGAGGGGCAGATGAATGGGGAAGGGAAATCAACAAAAGTGAACTTTATTTGAAAAAAAATGCCACAAATGAAAGTAAACAATAACAAGAAAAATGTTGTTAGCATTGCCAACTACAGGTAGGTGCCCAAGCCTTTATGGTTTAGCCTGGAATTAGCTGCTTCTATGACCTTGTACCTTGCATGCTTACATCTCTCCTTTCCAGCCAGACTTGTGATTTTTCTGTTATTGTGATAAGACAATATGAGCAAGGCAGCTTATAGAGGATCGTGTTTATTTTGGCTTGTGGTTCCAGAGATTAAGAGTCCATCATGGCAGGGAGACATAGCAGCCAGTGGCAGGCAATGTGGTAAGAAGCAGAAATTAAGAGCAATCAATTGCTGCTCTTGCAGAGGTCCTGAGTTATGTTCCTAGCACCTATGGCTGGTGTGTTATTATATCTTTTCACTCTGGTACCAAGGGATTTGATGCTATCTGTGGCCTCTGTGGGTACACTGTTCTATACATGGCATTTACTTAGATAAACCTACTCACTCACTGATAAAAACGAGTAAATAAATAATGTTTGCATAGAAGAACAACAACAACAACAAAAAACCCTCATGAGTATTTTTTGTCTTCTCTTATTGAAATGATAAACATCATAGATAACAGTTTTGTGTGGGAAAGTTTGAATGAATGAGAGTTCAGATAGTCACATGAGAACCATGTCAACCCACCTATCCACAAGCTTTTCCATGCTTGGGAAGTTCAACATCCTGTTACAACAATGAAAATATTAATGACTATTTATAGATTTGGTCTCCCCATTGCATGGCCATGTTTTAAGAGATAGGAAGAGCTTATTTATCCATCTTTTCTCACTCTAAAACCAGTGGACGTGTCTTGTAAATTCCAGATGATAGATAATTGCTCATTGACTCAGACCAGCAGGTCATTCTTCATTGACAGGTACAGGAGAGGGAAAAAAAAGAGGAGATCACAAAATAAAGAAGATAGGGAAGTTTGGGATCAGAAGTTCTTATGCAAGCTCTGTCTTATGCCAAGAAAGTTGGTTAGGAAGTACAACCTCTTATATATAGTTTGTGGGTGTAAAATGGGACAGAGTCAGCAGAGTCAGTCAAACATTGGGACTAATTCAGCAGGAAGCTGGTCAATCAGTGTTGCAGAAAGGGAGCAGAGGATATCTCAAATGAACTGCAGACCAAGCATACAGTGGTTTGGGGACTGATGGTTCTAGTCTCGTCACAGGGAAGGTGGGTGTCAGAGCTCCACAAAGAAGAACTTCAACTCTTCAAGGACCCACACCAGCCCCAGCATGAACCTTGCCAACCCTGTCCCTGGGCAAAGAAACAGAACTAGCATTATTTTTTGTTCTTTAGTCAGGGCCTCTGAGAAAGCCTTGGATCAGCCTGGCTCCCAACAACTCATCATGGGAAAGGATAATAAAAAAAATGGTTGCTTTCAGAATGAATCAGTAGAAGACAGCTTTTGGAATTTCAGTTTTCTTCCTCCAGAATTATGGAGCTTATCCTCAGTATTTACCCAATCTTATTAGAAAAGCCCAAACATGAATGGAGATGGAAAACCATGGTGTCACTGGGTAATTAAAGTAGATTTTAAATGGTTTGCAGAAGTAGGGCCTGTAGGCATAGGCTAACCACAGCTACCTGGGAAGATGATTCAGGAAGATTACGGGTTTGAGGCCAGTCTGGGTTACACAGTGAGATTAAGGCAGGCCAGCTTAGCTAAAGTCTATCTCAAAATAAAACAAAAAAAGGCAAAAGAAGGCTAAGGGGCGCATTTCAGGAGCAGACAGCTTGCTGAGCACACATGAGTCCTTGGTTCAGCCTCCAGTGCCATGAGAAAAGATTTGTAGATAAATTTAATAAATGGAATACATGGTATTAATGACAGATACCAGTTCTAGTGCTGGCTGTGACTGCTAAGAGAGAGACAACTGGTTAGAGGAGAGTAGTCTTCAGGCTTAGGGAACATGATGTTCCTGTACCTTGGCCAGTCTCAGGATCTTTGCTCTCATTTGGTCATCCTACTTGTTTATTCATTAATTGTCATTAGTGGGTAATGTATTATACCTCTGGGTGGGACTGGATTGTGACTATTTGTTTTAAAAATTGAAGTGTCCAACAATGCTACAACGTTTTTTATTGCAGAGTTTACTCTTATGAAAATTACAACTCAGGGGCTGGAGAGATGGCTTAGAGGTTAAGAGCACTAGCTGTTCTTCCAAAGGTCCTGAGTTCAATTCCCAGCAACCACATGGTGGCATATAACCATCTATAATGAGATCTGGTGTCCTCTTCTTGCCTATAGGAACAAATGCAGGCAGAATGCTGTATAAATATATAAATAAATAAATCTTTTAAAAAGTACAACATTTGCTTGCTAAAGGTGCACTAACTAGTGAGAGAGCAGATCTTGGTATAAGTGAGGCCTGCTACTGCCAAGTACCACTGAGGAAGATTCATTCCAGTTGTTTATTCTTACTGAAAAGGTATGTTCCACAATCTACCTGGCGCATTATTCATTAAACTGTACAACTTATATATTCATTTTCTATCCCTGCCATAAAATAAACCAACAAATTCTGATGTTAGAAAAAAAAAACCCACACATTTATATAAATTGGCTCAGCTATTTGTAAAATAATAAATGACAATCCCCAATCCAATTGGCTTATCAAAAAGTTTTATTTAATATTTAAGAAATGCTTTTTATTTTTATCTATGAATATGGATGTATGTATCTGTGTGAGTGCAAGCCACATTAGTACAGGTCCCTGCAAAAAGCCAAAGAGGACATCGGAGCCACGGGAGCTGAGTTACAGACATGTGTGAGCTGCCTGACCAGGGCTTTCCGAACTGAACTCTCCGGTCTTCTGCAAGAGCAGAAAAATGCCTTGAAATGTTCAACAATGTTCCAGTCTGACTATGTGCAAGATGTCCCCATATGGGAACCTTGCCAGTGATCTTGACAAAGTTAAAAAAGAACTGATGGTTCTTTTAGCACAGACACCCAGATGCCACAGTGCTACATAGATGCTGCAGGCTGTGGCATATTCCCTGCTCTCCATGGTGCAGAGAAACACCACCAACAACAGCAAAAACATGGGCTATTTCCTGGGGAAAATGCAGTACACCATAATACTTACAATACTTAAGCTGATTGTCATTGCTAGGCTAGAATTCTCAGTTGATACTGACTCCTTCTTATTAGGGGAAAATACACAGCAGTAAGGGGTAATTGTATTCCCAGAAATGAGGATCTATACATAGTATTCATACTGTTGATAGCCTCCCAGGACCTACGAGAGTAAGAGAAAGCAGAGGAAGAGGAGTAATTTAGAAAGGTCACCGATTAATAAGCCATAATTTATAAACATGTTGTAAAGGGAACAAAACTGTGTTTGTCTATTTTCTAATGTCCAAGTGGATAAAAAATGGCTACAAAATAGCTAGAAAGAGTTGGGAATTGGGGAGATGCTGATGGCCTTTCCCATGAAAGGTGTTTTAAACTTTAGGGATTATGATTAAGCTGTGTTATGCATTACGATAATAAGCTTCCAAGCTTCACCACAACATGGTTCTAATCTTCAAATAAATAGCAGGGTTTTTTTTAAAAGAGAAAAATTATACAATTTCCAAAAGAATTACTAATATTTGCTTAGCATCTCCCTGGAACCTTACTGAGAAGAGAAGGGTTTATTTTTATTTTTATTTTCATGCTTTGCACCATGGAGATGCTTTTGTGTTAAAGTGTTCTGAGGTCAGTTCTGTGCACTGTGGTTTGCATTGATGGGTCTGCTTTACGACAAGGGAAAAGCCATGGGAGTCACAGTTGCACTGTAGGTTCCTGATGCCTGTGCCCTGTCTGTGGAAGACAAGGCAAATTTATATAGTGATGTATAAGCTAAGAAATATGTGATCTCACTGTAGTATTTTTTTCTTTTTGGCATTTGTATGTGTTAGTGTGGGTATCTGCAGGTGTGTTAGTGCATATGGAGACTAGAAGTCAGATTTGAGTGTCATTCCTCAGGCATCATTCACCTGGGATGTTTTGGTTGTTATGAGACAGGCTCTGTCACTGTGGCTCTCTGTTTAGGCTAGGCTGGCTGGCCAGTGAGCCTCAGGGATGCTCCTGTCTTAATCTCCCAAGAATTGGGATTACAAAAGTATAATTCACCATTCCCCCTTCCTTCATTCCTTCCTTCGTTCCTTTGTTCCTTCCTTCCTTCCTTCCTTCCTTCCTTCCCTCCCTCCCTCCTTCCTTCCTTCTTTCTTTCTTTCTTTCTTCCTTTCTTCCTTCCTTCCTTTCAATATGGGTGCTGGAAATTAAACTATCATCTTCACACTTGCAAGGCAAGCACTTTACTGACTTAGTCATTGCCTTGGTTTCCCTATCATAACCGTCTTGAGTTCCTTGGTATTTAATGCCAATGGTGGTAACTCAGTTGTCTTTTCCATCATGTGTCTCATTTTAATTATTCATCGCTATATTCTTCTTTTGTACATGTGAGAAAGCTTGGCTGTTTTGCCCCCTCTTCGGAAGTGTTCCCCGACTTTTCTTGTCATTCAGTAAAGAAGCTGCATGTCCTCTCTGCTTCCTCAGGACCATTTGTCTGTCTCCTCCTGTAGCTCCCGTGTCTGCCATGGGAAGTCACATGTATTAGTCTCTCCCTTCTTGTGATTGTGAACTCACTGGATCAGTTTAGCAGTCAACATCTCCTGATATCAGTAGTCTACCTTGCTCTTAAAAATAAGAACAATGGGGCTGGTGATGTAGATTAGGGGAAGGAGCAATGAGGCCCTGGTTCAATCTCAAGTAGTGAAACAAACAAACAAAAAAGCTATCACAAAGGATGCTGAATACAGGTTTTGTAGTCAGTTATGATGAAATGGGCTGTACACATTGCTGTCAGGTGCTGAGAATAGGGCTACAAAATTTATATCCATCGCTTATAAGCCCTTGCACTATTGGGCTGCAAGGTATATTCAAATATTGGCCTGTGGTTTACTCTCATTCCTGCTGTTGAGATAAAGCACTCTCACCAAGAACAACACAGGGGAGGAAAGAGACTACTTGGTCACTATCTTAACTGATGGAAGTCGATACAGGAACTTGAAAACAGGCCTGCTTGCTATTCCACACAGCATTACCTCTGATGAAGAAACTTACTTCACAGCCGAGAAGTAAGGCAGAAGCCATACGTGGAGGATAGTACTTGCTGGTTCCTGGATATGCTTGTGCTAAGTGTTTTCTACTTAAAGAACACCTGCCCAGGGAGTTGTGATGTTGACAGTGGGGTGGTCTCACCTACATTAATTAACAGTCAAGATATGTTAACAGGCTAGCTCCTCAACTGAAGCTCCCCTCTCCGGTAAACCTAGGTTGCTTCAAGTGGACAGTTAAGGATAATCAGGACATCTCTACAATAGAGACTTCTTAAGAGTTGCTGATGAGATTCTGCGTTTTTGCGTCTTTGGGATTAATGCAGACATATTTCTTCCGATTAAGTCACCTAGTCTGGGGCTCTGAAGAACACATCTGAGGATTCATGTGCAGCCATTTCCTAAAGACTAAATGGTGAGGAAACACTCCATGTCTGAGAAGAAAATTCTGGCTTGATCTTAGTTGGGAGAAAAGAAGATAATCTCAACTATTCCTGGGAATTGCAATCATGGATATATACCTGTGATTTGAAATCACTTTGAAGTCCAATTGAATTAACAATATTGAAGTCCTGATGAGCTTACACAATGCTCCTGGAGCCACAGTACCAAGGCACAAGTCACGTTGGAAGTGACCAGATAAGTGGCATATCTTTGTAGAGTGCCTCACTTTTTTTTTTATAGTCAGGTCTGTTTCTTGGAGCCACTCTCCAGTAAAATGATATTCCATGGACTCTCAGATCTGCTTCCTTGACTTCCAGATTAATGAATCTTCTATTCCATTCTCTCATAATTGAATGCATACAAAGCTCCACTCTAAAGTTGAAAATAATAGAGTAGTGATATGACTTAGAACATTCTAAGGGAGAGGAGAGGCAAATACTGATATTTCTAAAGCCTTTAAATTTTTTTCTTTATTCTTTTTTATATTTTATTTTATTATACTTTATTCATGTTATATACTGATTGTATCTCTCTCCCTCATCCCCTACCAGTCTCACCATCCCTCCCTCTTTCCCTCCACCCTCTCCCCTAGTCCACTGAAAAGGAAGTCCTCCTTCCCTACTATCTGACCCTAGCTTATGAAGTCTCACCAGGACTGGCTGGATCCTTTTCCTCTGTGAACTGGCAAGGTCACTCCATCAGGGGGAATTGATCAAAGACCAGGCCACTGAGTTCATGTCAGAGACAGCCCCTGCTCCCCTTACTAGGGAACTCACATGGTGACTGAGCTGCCATGGGCTACATCGGAGCAGGGGGTCTAGGTCCTTTCCATGCATTGACCTTGGGTGATGCATCAGTCTCTCCAGCCCCCTTGGGCCCAGATTTGTTTGCTTTTTTGGTCTCCTTGTGGAGCTCCTGTCCCACAGGGTATTTCTCTCCCCCCTTCTCCCATAGGAGTCTCTTTGCTCTGCCCAAATTTTTGTTGTGAGTATGCATCTGTTTTGATCCCCTGCTGGGTGGAGTCTTTCAGAGGACAGCTATGGTAGGCTCCCATCCTGTTTTATCTTTTCCACCTCTTCTGGTGTCTATCCTGTTAGCCCTTCTGAATGAGAAATAAGCATCCTTTCCAGGGTCCACCTTGTTGTTTAGCTTCTTTAGGTCTGTAGACTTTAGTATGTTTATCCTTTATTATACGGATAATATCCACTTATAAGTGAATATATACCATGAGTGTCTTTCTAGTTCTGGGTTATCTCACTCTTCAGCAAAGTGGCCGGATAAAAATTTAACTCAAAAAAAAAAATCAGTAGCCTTCCTGTATAAAAAAGACAAAAAGGCGAGAAAGAAATTAGGGAAACAACACCTTTCACAATAGCCACAAAAAACATAAAGTGTCTTGGTGTAGCTTTAACCAAGCATGTGAAAGACATGTATAAAAATAAAAATAAACTTCAAGTCTCAGAAGAGAGAATAGAAGAAGATATCAGAAGATGGAAAGATCTCCCATGTTCATGGAATGGTAGGATTAACATAGGACAAATGGCCATCCTACCAAAAGCAATCTACAGATTCAGTGCAATTCCCATCAAAATACCAACACCATTCTTAACAGACCTGGAAAGAGCAATTCTCATATTCATGTGAAAACAACAACAACAACAAAAAAACACACAGATAGCTAAAAGAGTCCTGAACACTAAAAGATCCTCTGGAGGTATCTCCATCCCTGAACTCAAGCTGTACAACAAAGCAACAGTAATAAAAACTGCATGGTACTGGTATAGAAACTGACTGATGGATCAATGTAATTGAATTGAAGACCCTGAAATAGCCTACACACTTAGGTACACCTGATTTTTTACAAAGAAGCCAAAACCATATAATGGGAAAAAGACAGCATCTTCAACAAATGGTGCTGGTCTAATTGGATTTCTAACGTCTTCTACACATTGTTATGGTACATCTAATGAAAACGATAGACTACCACTTTTAGATTTTCAGATTAGCAAGAAGACTTCCAGAACACCTTGTAGCCCAACAGAAGGTGTTGGTATAATGTTCTTTTAAAATGTGTACACCTTACCCCTGTTCATTCAAATGCTGATTTCTGCCCCTTCCCCCCACCCCCACTCTCTGGTTTCAATCTAGATATTGCATTGTGATACTCATTCTAAGCATCCTGTCTCAACTCTTGTGTAAACAGGCCAAAATAAAGCAACTAGACATAATGTTGATCTGGAAGGAGCCAGAGGACAGGAAAGAAAGGAGGAGCTAGAGGGCAGGAAATGAATGGGAGGAGAAGGGGTGAAAAGAGAAATGGGAAAGAGAGCTGGAGGAGAGATCTTGGAACTACATGGAGATGGACTGGACATAACATTTCACAAAAAGCAAGTATAATGTGGGAAATCTAAATGTTAGGAAACTATGCGGGCTTGGGATTTAGGAGGGAGTAACTATTGCCCAGCATTGTGTTCTAAGTTAACTAAATAAACCCAGTCTCTGTGTGGTGATTTGGTTATACAGCTGTTTAGGATTAACAGCAAGTGTCAGCAGAAGATATATCAATAATAATTAGTATTCACTTACAACAAGAAGGTTTAGGGAGAGCAGGTTTAGGCGGCTGCTGGCACTAGGAGGAATATGGGAAGTGTTTTTGGCAAGGAGGTGGGAACAGTGGTGATTTCGTGGAAATTTGTGCTTCAGGGAACTCCACATCACTGGGTCTGAAAATGAAGATAAGAGTTGTGTAATGGTTAGCTTTGATTGTCAACTTGACATATGTTAACATCACCTGAGAAGAGATGTCCATGAGGGATTGTCTACAATGGGCTGGCTTGTAGATTTACCTATGGGAGATTTTTTTTTTAATTAACTTAATTGATGTGAGAAGAATCAGGCAACTGTGAGCAGTGCTATTCCTGGGGTGGGGAATCCTCAACTATTTAAGGATGGAGAAATTGAGGTGACGATGAGTACAGAGGCCATCCTGTATCCCTTCTTTTCTGTTTTTCACTATGGCTATAACATAACTGACTGAAATTCTTGCCTTCCCTTCCCCACAATGATGGAGTAAAATGATGGATCTAAAATTTAAACTTTTTTCTTCCCCTAAGTTGCTTTTTAATCCCCCTCATTTCATTACAGCTGAAGAAATTAATTTAGGATAAGTTCTACCAGGAAGTGTGACCCATGATGAACCCCCATGCATGAAGCAGTGAGTCACCAGCAGCCTTCAGTCAGGATGAATGAATCAGATATGTGCTTTTGAAAGGGTAAATCAGCATGGGAATGCAGTGAGATGGAACCAGGAAGTTTCATTGTGAGGCTCTATAACTCAGCAAAGAAACAGTAAACACTCAGCGTGAGTTTGCATCAGTAGGAATCTAGAGAGATGATTTACTTAATGAAAGATCCCCGTTACTTGAAGATACAATGAAGTGAAATGGAGAAAATGAATCAAGATTATGCTTAGATTTACAGATTGAGGCAAACAGTGAATGATACTACTGTTCACTCTATAAAATACAGGAGAGGTGTAGACCGGGGAAAGGGACAATGTCCCCAGGAATAGGAAGTTGGGACAATTTAGGATGATTTGGTCTGTTAGTGCTTAATTACCATTTGTTTTATCAATTTGAGCAAAGGACCCTGTGCATGCTAGGCAAGCACTTTGCCACTTAATTATATCCCAACACTGTCTATTAACATTTAGAAACTAATTAATGTCAGTGAGCAAAACAGATGCTCTCAGTGTAAGTAAAATTAAAAAAAAATTCATTTTATGTAAATCTACTAATTAAGCACAGACTTTGAACCCCATGTCTGGTATGTATGTAAGGCTGAATCTGCACTGTCTTCTGTAGCCCCTACTCGATATTCAGGTATTGACACTCACTCAGCATTTTGTATAATAGCACAGTGATCCTATTGGCATTGCAGTGCTGGTCTGTTAATGGGATCAACCTGACAGAATGTGGAAAGCTAAGGCTGGCTCCTTTAAATTGCTCTTTATACTGTTTCACCTCCTGCGTGATAGAGTGCTGTCTATGGCTCTCTTGGTTAGGGGGTCCTGTGCTATCTTTTCTCTGCTTATTTTATGTGACATATTAGTCATTTACCATGCCCTAAAATATATTTTCTAGTTTTTCCTTCTTTACTGCCATATGTTCTCTGCTCTCCCTTTCCTCTCTCTCTTCTAGAGATAGGAACTCTGGCATTTTATTTCTTCAGTGTTTCTCTTTCCTCCTCTTTCACAGTTGCGGCTGCACTGTTCTTTTCTTTCCTTCCTTTCCTCCTCCTCCTTCTTCGTTTTCTTCCTTATTCTCATTTTCTCCTTTTCTCACATCTTGTTTTGCTCCTTCTCATTTTCCTCCCTTTCTTCTTCCTTTTTCCTTCTCTCTTTTTCCTTCTTTTTATAATTTATAAGTTTGTCAGTCTATCAATCAATCAATTTATCTATCTATCTATGTACCTCTCATCCATCCATCTACCTATCTGTCTGTCAGTCTATCTATCTATCTATCTATCTATCTATCTATCTATCTATCTATCTATCTATCTACATATCTATCTCATCTCCCAAACTAAGTTTTCAATAATAAGACTATTCTATTAATTGTCTTCTGGAATTCACTACTGTTTTTTACATACAGAACATTTATTTGGGTATAACTTGTCAATCAGCACATATCAGCAACTCATGCCACATTTCTTTAATTCTTGAAGTTTCCTATTACCTATATTGTTTTATCAATTGATAAATTGATAAATTGATTACCTATAGCAAAAAAAGCTACTGAAAGAGGAGAGAGACTTTTACAAAACAGAAAAACACCCTTTGTTCATAGATTGGTAGAATAATATTCTTTAACTGATCATCTCAATAAAATCAATTTATAGATTCAATGCAGTCCCAGTCAAAACTCTTGCCTTTGGAGATTTAGGACTACTTTTGGATAGCTAAGCATTGTAATTGCCCTGGCACATATCTGAGAATGAATACATGGTACGAAAATTGTGGTCCTAGCCATGAATCTAGATGGCTTTATGAAAGCCATCCAATGTTTCAAAAACTTCAGGACTTTTAGTCTAGTTTGTTTGTTTGTTTCAGGCCTTTTAAACATGTTTGAATATGAGAATACCACTAGCAATGTACAAGATGTTAAATATAGCTTAAATAAGGGCTTTGTAGGAATTGAATATCAGCACTGGAAGTTGTTTTCAGACATTGAGGACACTGGAAATAGGATAGAGTTCTTCCAATGGGAACAAGAAAGAGGCTGCCAACAGCATAGATACCTCATTTTAGAACCACTGTTCCTCGACTAATGGCTTCCTATATCACAGCCCTCTGTGACAAACTTCTGGAAGCTATGTATATGAGATGACTCATAAAGAATAAGTAGCATTTCTAACAAACACTCTGTGACTCCTATATCATAAAACTGATACAGTGTGACAAGCTTACTTCCTTCCTGCCCATGACTTGAAAAGGTCACTGCCTTTTCACCCATTCTGCCTGAAGGATGGTTCTTAAACTTCAAATATTGGAGGATGTGAACATAAACTTTAATTCTAAAATCATTTTGGAAAACATTTTCTTATTTCAGTCAAGGTATGGACTAAAAAACAAATAATAATAAAAATAATGCCAACGATTTCAGTCTAGAAAAAATAAACACATGTTGAAAATTAAAATCGTATTTATATTTGTGTTGTTGAAAGTGAAGATCATTCCTGTTTTGGCAATAGGAAGGTGCCTGGGTTTTGATGCAAGCTATAGGGGATACCTCTCTCTACTGTAACTGAAGCAGCCTCTGTTTCCTCTCTGAACTGGAATGCCTCTCACCTTGTACCATGAACTTGGAGCTAGGTGGTCTTTGTCCAGAACAGAGGGCCACAGATACAAAATCCAGTACAGTACCTACTTGATTTTTTTTCCACTTTTTCCAAATGGAATAAAACAAGCACAACATCAAACTTACTTTATCTTATTTTTATTCTTATTGTTTTGAGACAAGTCTCATGTATCATAGGAAATACTCTTAAATTCACTACGTAGCATAACATGACCTTGAACTTCTTTAACTTTCTTCCTCCACATTACAAGTACCAGAGTTACAGATGTGTATTATCATACCCAGTTTATACATTGCTGGAGATTGGACCCATGGCTTCATTCACACAAGACGAGCACTCTACTGACTGAGCTGCATCCTCATGTCCTGGTATTAAAATGTACTAGTCAGTAGTATAAGTACATTTATAATGGATGGAGCTGTTGTGCCCATTCATCTCTTGAACACATTTTACCACTTTATCAACCTGAAAGTATGTACTTGTTCCCCATAGGAAACGGCCATTTCATTTATTCTCTGAATGTGGTTATTTTAAATACCTCACAGTGAAAGTATACAGTATGTAACTTTAATCTCATTTATTACATTTATCCATTTTAGGGGATGTAAGGGTTCATGCTCAGTGCTCTTAAAGAGCACCAAGTGCCATTAACAACTGAATCTTCTCTCTAGCTCTCCAATCAGTAAACCTTAAGAGTTTAAAAACTTTTGCCAGCTTATCTTTGTCAATTATTCACTCTTACAAAAGTAAAAATAAAAGATTTTGGGTAAAACAGTTGAAAAATAATTTCTGGATAGTGCCTTTTAGTTGTGAATAACTTAAAGTCACTTATTCATAATCAACTAAAATAATACCAGTTCAGGTCAATCAAGAAGTCCTGGAAACACTGAGAAGAATGTTACAAGTAAAAATTTAAGAGTTATATTTTTGAAAAAAATTTAGAAGGACAATTTTTCATTGATTGTTGAAAAGCCACCAGTGTTACAATATGCTGTTTATTTTGTCATATTAGTGGAAAATTATATTCCCAGTGAATGTATTAAAATTTCCCCAAGGTTGACAAGTCTATAAGAAATTTTACCATAAAATGATAATGAAGAATGTGTGATGCTTATTGTATCAGTTTTTTTTTTCTCATTTCTGCAACCAAATACTTGACAGAAAGCAACTTCCACAAGAGGAAAAATCTGTTTAGCTCACAGTTCACAGTTCACAGTCCATCATGGTGGGGAATGCAAAATAGCCTGAGTAGCCAGGTCCATGGCATTGACCAGGAAGCAGAGAAAAGGACTCCAGCCTAGTGATGTCCCCTACATTCATTGTGGGCCTCTTCTCCTCCCTGAAAACTCCCTCAAAAACACACAGAGTCTCTTAGGTGATTCAAACCCACTCCCCAAGCTGATAATGAGAATGACCACCACATTTTTTTTAATGCCAAACACGTTGACATCCTAAATATTTATGGAAGATGATGACAGAAAAGGATTGGAGGTACTGATTTTCCCATAGAACTCCTATAATACACTCACCTGTAAGTGGTTGGATCCACCTGCTAGGAACCAAGACTTCCACGTTTGATCTTTTGAAGGGATACTTCATAACTCTTGCTTCAGTCTCTCTACACGTTAAGACAAATGCTACAAAATTGCCATCTTTATAAAGGAAGTAAAAACACTGATTTGGCATTAGAGCCATCACTTTCATTCCTGATGTTGTCCAAGTTAGGAATCGAACAGCACAATGCTGTTGCAGATTGACTGAATAGTTCAAAGCCATTTCCCATCATTCAGCCTCCTTCACACACTTACACTCCACCTCTGTTTATCAAGGCATGTGCCTCTCCTATTTTGCATACACTGTGGGAACTTACTGGGTTTTCTTCAGTCAATATGTAAAAAGCATTTAGAGAATGAGTTCCCCTTAATCTTAATAAAATGCAGAATTTTAATGTAGCTATCAAAAAGTTAATGCAATGTAAGTAATTGAGGACTTTCTGAAGAATCACAGAGGGGAATTTGTCTTCAAATATTTAAGGATTAGTCATACAAAGTGGAGTTTAAGGTCAAATTCCCTCAGCATCAAAGGATAAAGTCAAAGAGCAGAATATCTGGGTTTGAGTTCTTGTTCTTGCCTTTTATAAACCTTCTCTATTTTAGCAGCTCATGTTCTCTCAGAACTTTAGTTTGTTGGTTTTATAAAATGAAAATTAAAAAGATTCCTTCGTTTATTCCAGCATGGTAGATCATCCTCAGAATCCTAGCAAGTCACAAGTAGAAGCAAGGGGATCAGAAACTCATCCTTAACTATATAGTGAGTTTGGCATGAGACTGGGTTATGTGAGATCCTGTCTGAACAGAAAGTAAGGTGGAGGGCTAGAGAGGTGGCTCTGTGTTCAAGAGCACTGGCTGCTGGCTGATGTGCTAGAGGGCATGGGTTTGGTTCCCAACACCAATATGGTGGCTGGCAATATTATGTAACTCCAATTATGAAAGGAGCTGTTGTCCCCTTCAGGCATTGCACACACACAGGCATAATACAGGCAGTCAAACATGCAAACACATAAAATTAAATTAAATTAAAATTTTCTACCTTGAGGCTTTGGTGAAATAACACATTTAAAATTGTTTAACATAATAAAAATGTACTTGCGTAGGCTAGACGCCTAGGCTTCCATATCTTTCTCATCTGTACCAAATATTTTTTTCAACCGTTCATGTGCATGTCCAGATCCTTTGGCCTCCTGGAGCAAATGTCTGAATCCCCTCAAGCCACTGAGACAACCATGTATTTTTTTTTGGTTTCTTGACCCACTACAGCTGGGATGAGAGTAGAGAGCACATCCCATGTTTCTCCCTCAACAGTTTCTATTTCTTTCACAGTTACTAGTTTCCAGCTGGGAAAGAGAAAGCAGCGCAGTTTAGTTAACTGTGGGCAATAGTGGAAGTGTTTGATAGTCTGGAGTTGTTTAAACAGTGACTGTGCATTCCGTCTTTTGCCAAGCATGGTCATGTTCTAGCATTTATTATCTGAATATGAGGAAAAGACGTTTTCCAAGAATCTCACAATCCCAGAACAAACACACAACAACAACAACACAAAACAGACATTTAGAGAAATAAATATGCTGTCTTGTGTACTAAGTGGCATATGTTACTGATAAAACTGTTTGCAAAGTGAATACCATGATGGTATCAATGAATCTGGATGGAAAACATTGGCAAAGCCTTTCTGGGAGGTGTTATGTTTAATTCAGATTTGAGAGCTTTTTAACAGATGGGGAAGACATGGATGTTTTTGCATTCATACTCCTCCAACTCTCCATCAGAATCTGGTGCCCACTCCTTCCTGTTTTGTTTATAGATCTGATGTGCCCACTGTCTCTCTGTAAAGAGACGGTGCTTTCACCTCCAGAGTACCTGGGTCCTGAGAGGAAGAACTCTCTAAAGTGGTTTATCTTTGCCTCTCTTTCATTCAAATATGTTTTGTTTCTTTTGCACGAACTCCCAAGTCTTATGTTTTCCAGCCTAAAACAGCCAGTCTGAGAAAATAGCATTAACGAAATGAGATGGAATCTGTGCATTAAACTGAATAGAAGGAAAGGGCTAAGGAGAGAGCATTAACCTCAACTGTCATTAAATTGGAGGTCGAATCTCACTGTAAGATGTTTGGAGATGTACATTTGATTCTAATGGTTTTGATGTGTTCTCTGTGCTGCATTCTTTGTGTCCTCTTAGGAAGATTCTGCTTGAGATTAGCTGGACACCAGAGGAGTTTTACAATCTCTCTCTTTGCACTGATCAAAGAGATTGACTCTGTATTTGCTCAGCATATTCAACTTGTATTAAACTGGACTGTTCATGATAGATGTCTGCTCAAGCATGGAACCATGTTCATGGTAAGAGCACACTGGAGAATGGGAGTAAAATATGCTATAGCATCTGTGAGGGGGTTGCAGAGGGGAGATCTGTGGAATAAAAAAAAGTATCCTTTTCATTTATACATATTCAGGTATTAAGGAAGTAGGACAAAAATAAATTTAAAAACCTGGAACTCACAGGCAAGACCAAGAATCCAGATGAACAGATGTGCACTGGGTTAAAAATTTTAATGGCCCCAAATGTTTCATTTGTTAAGATAGTTGGAAAATTTGATTATTTTTTTTTTTAGTGAAACAATATGTAAACTTTTTTTTAAGCTGCAGTAGGTTGACTGATGGTCACACAAAACAGCTACTCCTAAAACCAGGAATATTTATATACTATTTTATTTGACAATAACTATCCATTTAATGAGGGCATACTTCTGGTTTATTAGGGTTATGGTTGTCATCAGAGCCGAGGTGTTACCAAGAAATAAATGAGGAGATAGCATGTGAAGGCAGAGATGGGAGTGATGTGTCAGGGGTGAAGGCTGTTCCCCAGGATCTCAGAGAAAGACAAAGCCTCAGCTGTACCTTGGAGAGTCCTCATGGGATATATAGACAGCCTTGCTCAGATCTTGATTAGCGTTTCTGACATATACGGCAGCAAGAAACTCAGTCTATATCATTGCATAGGTTATTTTTCTTTCCATAAAACATCTAACAAAAGCAACATTAAAAAGGGTTATTTTGGCACACTCTTTAAGGAGATGGCATCCATCATAGTATGGTGCTTAGTTTTAATTATCAACTTGCTTCAATCTAGAATCATCTGGCAAGGGAATTCCAATGAGGAATTTTCTTGATCAGGTTGGCCACTGGACATGGTTATGGGTCATTATCATGACTGCCTTGATTGAGGTAGGCAGAGAGTAGGCAGGGCCATTCCTTAGGCAGGGGAGTATGAACCGTGGAGGAATGAAGAAGGTGATCTAGCACTAGCATGCAAAAAATTTCAATTCTAATGACTGCAGATGTAATGTGACCTGTTCTTCAAGTTCTCGCCACTGTGGTGTCGCTGCTACGATGGAGTTTAAGCTGAAGTTGTGAGCTAAAATAAACCCTTTCTCCCCTAAATTGCTTTCATTGGAGTATTTTATCACAACAACGGGAAATAAAACTAAGTCAGTAGGGAAGACATGGTAGTTAGGACCAGCTTGGTGGGGTCTAGAGAAAAGGAGCTGGTGGTCGTAATTGAATGCATAGCCTCCATCCTTGACTTCGCATCTCAGTGGATCAGGAAGGCAGAGTAGAAGTGGAGCATGGCTATGACCTCATGGCTCACTCCTCAGAGACCCACTTCAGGTACCTAGACTCCATACCCAAGTGGATCTACAATGTCCTCAAACAACCCATTACCTGAAGACCAAGTATTTATTTTTTCTTTTATTTATTTATTAATTGCAGTTTATTCACTTTGTACCCTGCCTGTAGCCCCTTCCCTCATCCCCTTCCAATCCCACCATCCCTCCCTCATGTTCTCCCATGCCTCTCCCCAAGTGGTATGGTAAGGCTGCATACCACTCAGGAAGAGGTGATGAGAGAGCCAGCCACTGAGCTCATGTCAGAGACAGGCCCTGTTCCCATTACTAGGAAACCCTCTTGGAAATTGAGCTGTCATGGGATACATCGAGGACCAAGTATTTAAACATGTGAGTCTTTGGAGAAACATTTTACATTTAAGCCACAACATTCACTATAAATCTGTTAGTTTGTGTCAAGGGGGAATATTAGAGAAACCCTAGGAAACTAACACAGGCTGTATTTTCCTACTTTTTCTTTTGTTCGTTTGTTTAATGTAGGATCGCATGATACAGTTCTGGCTATTCCTGGACTTCACTATGTGGACCAGGCTGATGTCAAACTCACAGAGATCTTCCTGCCTCTGCATCCTGAGTGCTGGGATTAAAAGTATAAACTGCTAGGAACAGTAAGGCTTTGACTTAGAAGGAGGAAATCTCAGTAGGACCTTATTCTTAGACAAAGATCTACAATGAACTAGTAATGGTGACAGCAAGAAAAATAGTATTCCCCCAAGAAAATCTCCCCTGCCCGCACCCCATCAGTTATCCCCAAACCAAAGGATCTGCCCTAAAAATATATACATACAAGTAAATTGTGCAGACTAAGAAGATTCTATTTATATACTTAGAAAAAGAGGCAATGGTTTTGAAATAGAGCAAGGGAGATACACGAGAAAAGTCAGAAGGAAGAAAGGAAATGGAAAAATGATGCAACTATATTAATCTCAAATATTAAAACTTATAATAAAAAATGAACAATTTAGTTTGAAAAGAGGATTTTGGACTGTGGGGTTGTCTGAAAGCTGTACAGATATCTTAAGGTTGCAGTTTCTGGAGTCATCACCTGTCTTTCTGGTAATACAGATGATTTTGAGTTATCTTTGCTCCTTGTAAGTAACCCCTCACCCATACTCCTGTCAGTAGCGCCAATAAAATACCCACCAGTTCACCAAATTTGACACTGGTGCGATTGTTGCTTTGGCCTGTCATGGGTTCCCTGTATGGGGTACATTGATATGTGTTTGTCACATCGTCTCAGGACAATCTGCTACACAGAAAGAAGTCCACAGTGCAAATGTTTCAGATGCACTCTGGGAAGGGGAAACCTGTCTTCACATCTAAAGGGCATAATTTTTCTAAGCTCTGTGTATGCATGTCAATCAATTCCAGAGTTTGGGGGTAAAATGTCAAACTCCTTGGTTAAATTTACTCTAAGTACCATATTGCCATTTAGAATTTGTTCCACAGATCAAAGTTTGCATGACTTTGATCTGAGATTATGAGAGTGTTCACCTATGAAATGGCACATGTTTAATCCACACTTCTGTGAGGTTCACCCCTAAAGTGTGAGCTGAATGTCAAGTGAATTTGTGCTCTATCAGATATTTTATTTTGTCTGCTTGAGGTGCCAGAGATGGGACCTTAATCTTAAGCATGCTTGTGCATGCTTTCCATAACAGAGCTACACCATGGTCCTTGGAATATTTTACATTAAAAATAAGTTTTCTCCTATGTTCTAGGGATGTTCCTGCCAAGTTGTCCAGTGGTGCAGAGCCCTTTGGCTCAGAGAGAGATCATCGCTAAAGTTGGTACACACGAGCTCCATGGACAGGGAAAGGTAGCTGTGAGTAGCAATGGTGCTTCTGCTATGGTGTTTGATTTACATAGAGTGGGTTGCTTGGAGACTTTCAGGAACAAAGGCAATTAGTTTTTTTTTTTTTTCAAGCGACTAAAATTCCATTTTTCTGTTGTAGTAGCCACAGCCTGGTTGTGGTAGGACAGCTAGGATCAGGTGATGAGATGGCAAACAAAATACCGGGATGCTAATTGAGACTTCCGTTGCTGTGAGAAACATCGTGGCCAAAAAACAATTTAGAAGAAAAGACTTAGCAGGTTTGTTAAGACTTCATAGTCACAGGCCGTATGGGGAGAACTCCCGGAAGGAACTCAAGCAGGAAAGCAGGAACTTGGGGGCATGGGGCTGGGGCTCTAGGCTGTTGTGAGCTGCCCAGTGCAGGTGCTGGGAAAACACCTGGGTCCTCTAAAAAAGCAATATGCAAAGTTCTCAACTGCAAAGTTCTCTCTCTATGCCCTAGATCTGAATTAAAGTCAGCTTGGGGCTGAGGGTTCAATGTTTCTCTTTTCTGCTTTTACTTATTTTGTTTGCAGTTACCACTCTCTAGCCACCTCAGCAGTCTCCCGGCTTTAATCCTCCTCCTGCCCTTCTCTCCCTGTGAGTAACATAAAAATAAAGGACGGCAGACTCTGTGCTGCTTAGTTCTTGTCAGCTTGACACAAGTTAGTTTCATCTGGGAAGGAGGAGTCTCAGTTGAAAGAAAATGCCTCCGTAAGATTGACCTGCAGTCAAGTCTCTATATTTTGTTGATTAATGAGTGATGTGGGAGGGCATGGTTCGCTCTGTGCCACCCCCCAAGATGGCGGTCCTGTGTTGTGTGATAGCAAGCTGAACAGCCACGGTGAGCAAGCCAGTAAGCAGCATTCTTTCATGGCTTATTCGTTTATTCCCACCACCAGGTACCTGTCTTGAGTCCCTGCCCTGAGTTCACTTCATGACAGAATGTGTCTGGGACACATAAGTCAGTCAAATAAACTCTTTCCTCCCTATATTGCCCTATGTCATGGTATTTTATCACTGCAACAGAAGTCAAATGGGTAGAACCCTAAAGAACATTGAAGATACAAGATAGAAATATGTCTGACAGATAGGAGTACATGGTATAACAAGAATAAGATTTAGATTTTTTTCCCTTCAAGTGAAGAAGTACTTATTAGTCAGGGTTCTCTAGAGCAGCAGTTCTCAGCCTAATGCTGGGCCCCTTTAGTACAGTTCCTCATGTTGTGGTGACCTCCAAACCTAAAATTATTTTCATTGCGACTTCAAAACTGTTATTCTGCTACTGTTACGAATTATAATGGAAACATACGTTTTCCAATGGGTATTAGGAAACTCCTGTGAAAGGGTTGTTCTGCCTCCAAAGAGGTTGAGACCCACAGTAGAGGAACAGAACTAATAGAATGAATCCCCTACACCCCACCACATACATGGCTTACACATTGTGGTCCACCTAGTCCAACAGCTGTCATCTACCAATGGAAAGTCCAAGAATCCAGTAGCTGTTAGGTCCATGAGGCTGGATGTCTCAGTGGATCTTCAGTATGTGTTGGAGTCTGGAAGTAGTAGGCTCTAATGCCAGTGAAAGAACAAACTTGCCAGTGAAGGGTGAGAAGCAACAAGCAAGGAGTCAAAGCTTCCTTCCTCTACATCCTCAGTTGTCAGCTCCCCCTGTGAAGGTGTTAGCACTTCCCTGGGACAGAAATTAAATAGTAGAGAATGAGTCCTTAATCTTCATTAATCAATCTTAATTTTTAATTATATCATTTCTAGTTATTCCCGTGACTAGATTTCAAGCCACAGCAGCTTAGACAGTGCTTATTATGACATTATGGTTTCCAGTAATTTACACGATTAGAGTAGACCTCATAAAGACTTTTCACAGCAGTATTTGTAAAAACACATCAGATCATCTCATCTGAGATCTAATTAAGGCAATCCATAAGTAATTAATACAAACTCCTAGTTTTGAAAAAGCACAAAGAAAAGAAAATCTTCCTCAGTTTGACAATTCAAGGCTGAAGCAATTTCAATCCCTTTCATCAAAACAGCTTCTGCATGCGATAAAGATGACATTAAAAAAACATGAGGTTTCATATTGATACTCTCTCTGAGGCTCTTCATCATTATGCATTATGACTCCAATCTCCAGAATTCGCAGGATTGTTGCACGGAGAGCAAAATGACTGGAGCATCATCATTTTGACACAGGCTACAATCTGCAAGCTCAGTCCGATCTACTTTGTGGTGAACAGTTACTTGAAATTCATATTTAAATTGCTCTTCGCCCACACGTTGGAATGAAGCAATTTAAATCCATAAAATTAGAGTTAAACAATGTCACCTCAATGCCATCCATCAGAGATTATTGCCTACTTAAGGAGAATCGAGAAAGCAATCAATTCAACAACTATTTCCACTTCATGTTTTTCTCACAGCTTAAATGGCTGTTAAGGTATGCCAATCTGTGTACAAATATATGTAGTAAGAGAATCTGGAAAATACATTTATTTAATTACCTCTCAGTGCATGTTATTGATACTGTGCGCAAAGACAGAAAATGAAGAGCCCAAATGTCCTGTATTGTGCAGAGCCAAGGACCCTACTTCAGGATGCTGGAGACCAGGGGTCTGGGAAAACATTCTGGGTCAGTCACTGATATAAAAAGAAAGGAGAGGGACCACAGCTCCCAGAATACCCTGCGATTTTCACATGACCAAGATAAGTTAAATATCTGTGACGTTTAATGTCAATCCTCAGCAGTTTATGTGTGTTTGTGTGTATGTTGTGTGATTGTGTGTGCTGTATATATTTGTGTGTTGTGCATGTATACAAGAATGCATGTGTGCTGAATGTGTCTTGTGTGTTTGTGCTGTGTGTGTTTGTGTTATATGTGTTGTGTATTGTATATGGGTTGTATATGTACATGTATGTTCTGTGCATGTTTGTGTGTATGTGTGTATTATAATTATATATGTATGTGTTAATTATGCATTTTGAGCATTATGTGTGCTGTGTGAATGTGCTGTGTTATATATGATTGTATATCTTGTGGGCATGCTTTTATGTTCTAGTGTATATATATATATATGTTTATGTATATGTGTTCATTGTACGTGCATGTTACACATATGTGTATACAGTATGTATGTATGTACTGTGTATGATTGTGCATGTTAAGTACATATATTTCTTTTAGTATTTTTAGTACTTTGTTCTAGGCCAACATTTATCATTGGATAGGCACTCTTCCAAGTTCCTTCCATATGATACCTAGTTAAACTAGCCAAGCCGACTTATTTGCAAACTGGATTATTTGCTGAGAAGCAACTTTCATTCATTTTGCTTCCTCAAAGTCCAGAGTTCAGTGACTCGGAATACTCAGAGTTCACTATGCATTTCTTCACACAATGTTAGAAGTTTTCATTGGCTTAAAAAGAAACGCCTATTCACAGCAGGCGTTCCAATGCACACTTTAAACTTTTAACTTCCATGTGTGGCTCAATTTCTCTGGTTGTGTTTCCTCAACACAATAATGGAAGATGTGGTATTATATAGGTTTTTGGTTGGTGGAACTAAATAGATAAATACATTTTTGTATAATATTAGTTTCTTTTCCTCTTGCTGGGATAAAACACCCTGACAAAAGCAACTCAGGGGAGAAAGGCTTATTTGGCTCAGAATTTCAGGTAACAGTTCATCACAGTAACAACAAATAAATGGAGGAGAACTGGTCATATTGCAAACACAATGAGGAGCAGAACAGTGAACTAATTCACGCCACTGCTCAGTTTGCCTCTCTCGCTTATATAGCCAGAATTCCTCCAACAGTTAAGATAGGCTTTCCCACGCCAACTGGCATGGTCATGGCAGCCCCTCACAGACATCCTCCAAGACTAACTTGAATTTCGTGATTCCTCACGGTGTGACCCAAGGCTGCCCCCTACGTGTCTCAATGGCAATGAATACTGAGCCTCACACACGTCTTACAGTTTCGTGCCCCTTGTCGTTAGTGACAGGGCTCCTTTTAAAGGCTGCAAACATGACAGTATGTGCCCATTATATGTCTTCTGTATCTATTCACCCACTGATGGACACAGAGATCGGTTTCACACCTTGTCTGTTGTGACTAACACATCCATGAAGACAGGACAGCAGCCATCCCTTTGAAGTATTGGTTTCATTTTCTGCCAGTATACACTAAAAGAAGGTCCTAAAGGTTATTGAAGTAATATAAAAACTCATGACAACAATTAGTTGTTTATCATCACAACCCTCAATTCCTTTGATCTCTTTTTAAATGTGGATAATATATTACTTTAGGATCTGCAAGACACCAAGTCAGCTAAAATTTCAGCAAGGATGGTAAAGGGACCCCAAGACACCATTTGTCCTTGCTAGGATATTTTGGCAAACTGATGATTTTGAGGGGAGGGAGAATCCCTTTCTCTTGGTAATCAGGTTACTGGTAGGATGTCCATATACTTATGGAGAACACTAGTTAGAATTAGTGGGATATGTGTGAATAAGACATGGATTAGGAGGTTGTGTTGAGGTAAACTAGGGGAGATTGGAGGGTGAAGGGTAGATATGAGGGTGATTCATTGTATATGAGCATGAAATTTTCAAAGAATAAATAAAAAACATGTTCAAAAGCAAAAATCACTTCCATAAAACAAATACACAAAAATAAAATCAAACTAATTTCTTTTTTTAAATGTGGACAGTATATCCAACCATATCAGACATTCAGCAGCAACAATTACAAGAAACAAATGAACCCGTAGCTGCAAGGTGGTTAGTGGGCTATAGATCAATGGTTAGTGCTGAATTCGAGTTATGTTTTAAATTTTGTACTTGTTTTCAGTCGACTCCCATCTGACCCATCTGTGTTCCAGGATGTTATGCACTCAGTACTCATAATCCATACCTGACCTTTGTGGAAATAAACAAAGCACAGCAGCTGAGAAAAGCAGGGTCATTTACCCAGCACTGGTTATGGCACAAGATCGGAGTTCATCACTTGGCCTGGCAGAGATTCCATGCAGTGAGACAAGTGCCCTGTCTGGAGGCTGTGGCCACGGGGCAGCTGTGCCCAAACAGGCAGAGTCTCCTGTGTGAATGCTGATAGCTATAGATTTAGCATTTTTTTTTTTTTGGTTGACAGTGGCTAGGAAGTGTATTCACAAGACAGAGAAGTAGAGAAGTTGTCAGTTATTAATCAAGCCATTTCTACTCAGAGACCGTTTTTCTCAGGAGCAAATTTTTGATGCCGTGGATTAATGCTAGTGAGAGCAGTCTGATCAGTGTGACTTATCCTGGGCTCATACAGAAAGACAGGCCACAGACAGGCCACCTGCCCTCACTGCAGAGGGTCCAGGCACTGTTGAATATGATCTGGCCATTGTTCTTTTGGATGGTGAGTCTCTCATCTTCCGATCACACTGATACACCAAAGACTAACTCTATTAGAAGATTTTTTTTTCTCTTGACCATTTCAGGACCTACATCATCTCCAGGATAAATTCATAGACCTGAGCAGGCCACTCGTGGCGTCCTTGGTCCATTTCCATGTGTTTAGCCTCATCTAAGATCTGTTGGCAGGAGCCTGTGCCTTCTCTATGATCAAGAGCAGAGTCTGACATTTTCCTTTGCGTGACTTTGGCTGCTTGACAGCCCAGGCAGATAACCTTTGTCCAGGAAAATCTTCTCCCTCTTTTCTTTCAGAATCAGTTCAGCCACTGCTCACTTTGGAAGTCACTACATTTGTCATGTGGACCAACAGAGATGTATTGCCCCACATATGTGTATGTGATGTATTCTTTTGTGTGTGCATCTTTTCATGTATATGTACATAGTTGTATGCGCATTCATGTGGAGGCCTGAAGGTGACATTGGGTGTCTTTATTTATTTACTGAGACAGGGCCTCTCACTGAATCTGGAGCCCAACAGTCCTGGCTCACATCGTGGCCAACTAACTCCAGGGTTTCTTTGTGTTGCCAAGATTGCAAGCAGTCATCAAACCTGTATGGCTGGTACCCCTAACTCTGGTCCTCATCCTTTCTCAGCAAGCACTTTATCCATGGAGCCATTTCTTCAGCCCCTGTGTGACCTCATCTCAATGGGAATTTCACCCATCCTAGACAGCGAGTTTATCAAGGACATGTACCATTCTGTTTGTCCTGACCTCAGTGCTCTGGTCAGATCGTTGTTAATACACAACATCAAACTGAGAGTGCAACTGGGAACCAACATTTTTAGATTTCCTTTGGAAAGTTCTTCTAACACACCACATGGTATGAAAATGTGACATTAGCAATGAGCACTGGAAGATCAACTCGAGTGGTCAAGCAGAACAGATATGATTAAGGTATTTTCAATGTGCCCTCATGACATTTCAGAAAATGTCTCTATTCTGAGGTTGTGCATTGAGCAAATTTGAAGGCAAAACGTGTTTCCTGTCTGCCATTTGAAACTTGAATAAGGGGTTCTTTTCTCAATATTGGGGTTGTTCCTTGGAATGGAAATACCTATCTTTTCTTAGTTAAGACTTTTCTTTTTTTAAATTTAATTTTATGTTATTAATTACACTTTATTCACTTTGTATCCCCCTCTTCTTTACACATGCCCCTCCCCACATCCACTGATAAGGGAGGTCCTCCTCTCCTTCCTTCTGACCTTAGTCTATCAGATCACATCAGGAGTGGCTGCATTGTTATCTTCTGTGGCCTGGTAAGGCTGCTCCCCACTCAGGGGGAGGTGATCAAAGAGCAGGCCAATCAGATTATGTCAGAGGCAGTTCCTGTTCCCATTACTATGGAACCCACTTGGACACTAAACTGCCATGGATTACATCTGTGCAGGGGATCTAGGTTATCTCCATGCATGGTACTTGGTTGGAGTATGAGTCTCTGGGAAGACCCCTGTGTTCAAATTTTCTGGTTCTGTTGCTCTCCTTGGGGGGTTCCTGTCCTCTCCAGATCTTACTATTTCCCACTTCTTACATAAGATTCCCTGAACGTTGCCCAACAGTTGGCCATAAGTCTCAGCATCTGCTTGGATAGTCTGCAGGGCAGAGCCTTTCAGAGGCCCTCTGTGCAGGTTCCTAGCTTGTTTCCTGTTTTCTTCTTCTTCTGATGTCAAGTGAGAACCAGTGTGAGGCAAGGTATTAAATCTATGAGAAGTGACCTTGATTTAAAGGACTTTAGTTTCTTTGAGAGTGACAGAGATTTGTTTTCATATTGGGCATTGGTGATAGTAAGAGAATATTCTTGGTTGAAGGTCAAAGAATATCGTTCCACTGTGCGAAAACCAACCATAGTCTGGGCAGAGAACTAAAGAGGCAAGGACGTGGCTCTGTGGATAAAGAGCTTGCTTGACAAGCAAGAGGACCTGAGTCTGTAACCCAGCTCCCATGTGATAAACTGGCAAAGGAGGTGGATACCTGTGATTTCATAACTGCAGAGGGAGAAAAATGAGGATTCCTGGGGCTTCCTAGCCAACCATTTGGTAAGCTCTGGGTTGTACAGCAGACCTTATCTCAAAAACTGTGATAGAGAAAGGTACTTGGTGATGATTTATGATGTGATGATGATGATGATGATGATGTGTGTGTGTGTGTATACACTCATACCACCTGTGCTTACAGATGAGCATATGTAAGAAAAAGAGAAAGAGAGTATATAAGACAGAGACAGAGACAATATAGGCTGTTTACAGTGAAAAACATTGTATTAGAGAGCAATTTAGAGACGAAATCAAGTGTAATTATGTTTAGGACTATATGTTAATTACAGTTCAAAATCCTTGAGCTATTAATGACATGCCTTCTTTTTAAACATAAACACACATTTAAATAATACCCTGTTGTGGTTTGAATGTGAAACGCCTCTCACGGGCTCGCATTTGAACATCTGATCCCCAGCTGGTGCTGCTGTTGGGGGAGGTTTGGACTGACTGGAGAAGGTAATTCACTGGTGATGGAGGTCTTGAGGTTTATGTCCCTGACCTACCATCCTTTTCTCTGCTTCCTTATCTACTCAGATGTGAGCAGATTCCCACCACCATGGTCACAGGCCACCCCAAGGTCACATAGGCCTTCCATACCATGATGGACTCGTGTCCCCTGAACCTTTACTCCCTTAGGTTGTACAAGCCAGGCATTTCATCAGAGCCAAGGAAAGGCTCTGGGGTCACATGCAAATAATACCAGATTCTGATATGAAGGAGGAGTCCTTACTTAATTCATAAAGTGATGATTTGACAAGATGTTAGAATGATGAACCATATAATCTTGCTCAGAGATGAACTCAAACTATTGTGTGTGCGCCACAACATTACACCTCCAACAAGCTGTGTGGTGCTCGTGTTGTTTTGTGTTTTCCTTGAAACCTAATTGCCATCATATCATTAGCCAGCAAAAGCACTTCACCCAAATCAATCCATTATCTAATTAATACTTACATAATTTTTTAGCAATTGGGGCAAATTGGTAAAGGATGACAGATGCTCGTGTGCATAATTGAGGGTGTACCAATTAGGCTCATCAAATCTGACAAACTGGAGGAAAAGATAATAGATCCAGGGAGATACTTAATGTTTTGTTTTGTACCTCACAGCTGTGATGCAGAGAGAGAGAGAGAGAGAGAGAGAGAGAGAGAATTTTCAGTATCTTCAAATTCCCACCAGGATCAGTTATGACTTTTTCATGGTAGTGTTGATGGTGATAATTGAAAGCTTACATGGGTCTAGAGCTTGTGGTGTGCTGTGCTGTGCATGGCTTCTACATCTTGCTCCCTTTTATTATTTTAAAGGTTTTGTTCTTGCTTCTATTTGTGTGTGTTTATGTGGGGACAGGTCCGTGTGCTTGAAGTACCTATGGAGGTCAGAAGGGTGCATTGGATTCCCCAGAGCTGGAGCTACACGCAGCTCTGACCTACCTGACATGGGTGCTGGAAGCTGAATGCGGATCCTTTGAACATGTGCTCTTAACTGCTGAGCCATCTTTCCAGCCCCCGTTACATAATTGTATGTCATTATCAATGAATACCCTGATCTGCTAGGACTGTTCAAGGCCAATTTCCCCCAGTACTGAAGAAAACTGATATAAACAAACATAAACAAAATAAGGGCTGGGCAGTGAAGTAATTATTCTAGGTAGTGAAGTAGTTCTAGAAGTGATACGCAAAAGAGAAGAGCTGTTACAGAATTTATGATTAAACTGTGTGTCTCTGTGTGTGGGGGGGAGTCATCAAGTATTAATGAAACTTCCAATCGAATGTGAACTAGGCTAGCTGTAGAGGTATTTTGGGTTCTTGACCACAAATGACCACACTTGGTGTTTTAATTTAGTCTAGTTTTATTTATTAGTGTGTATGATGGTTAGTTTTATGTCAGCCTGATGCATACTAAAATCATTTGGGAGCAGAGATTTTTCAATTGAGAAAATATCTCCATAATATTGGCCTATGATCAACTTTCAGCCTATGGGAACTTTCTTGATTGATGATTAATGTGGGAAGGCCTAGCCCACTGTGTGGTGCCACCTGTGGACTGGTGGTCCTGAGTTGTGTAAGAAAACGGGCTGAACAAGTCATGAGGATCAAGCTGGTGAGCAGTTTTCCTCTCTGGCTTCTGCTTCAGTGTCTGCCCCCAGGTTCCTGCCCTGAGTTCCTTCCCTGACTTTCATCAGTGACAGACCATGACCTGAGAGTTGTAAGATGCAGTAAAACCCTTTCCTCCCCGAGTTGATTTTAGTCATGGTGTTTTAGCACAGCATCAGAAGCTCTAACTAAGTGTTGCTGTCACAGGACTCAAAATTCTTGTATATAAAATCTTAACGTTCTGACCTGTTTACTACATGGGGTTAAAAAGAAAAGGGAAAAGATAAATTTCTATGGGTCTTTGACATTCCGTGGTTCGGGAGAGGATGGAATAAGTATTACTATTCCAAGTACTGTACTCTTAGCCTTTCCAAAACGAGAGGGCCCGTATAATCAATACCTCCATTACTACACACTGAAGGTTGACCTCTTCACAGAGCCTCAGGTATTGATCCAAATGCTAAGAATAACGAGCACAATCCATTAGGGGTCACAGAACATTCAATTAGATTATAAATGAACTCAGTATGTTGCCTGCTGGTATAGTAGAACTTAATAAATATTTATTAAGATAATTAGGTAATGCTATTCTGGAATGTTTTATTCATTTTAAAGTGCTTCTGATTGATTAAAACATTTTCACGGTGCTACCCCTATTTCTGTAGTTTTCAGTTCTGAATTATCTTCTTCCTGTATCACTTACTCTATCCTCTGCTGTTTTGCCTTTAATAATTGTTTTTAATATGGAAAATGATAAATTCAGCAAAGAATTCATGAAGAGAAAAAAAGAAATATTTTTCACTTTTCTGGATGGATTGCTGAGGTATTCCCAACTTCATTATCTTTCATATATTTTCATGCTTTCCATGATAAGTATTTATTACTTTATGAATGCTTTAAAATACCTTTTTAAAGATATCAAATGGTTTTACTGCTGATAGATTTACTCAGTTAACAGTATAGTGCTGCTTTCTATTCTGGAGAAATTACAGTGCAAGCTAAAAATGTTACTGGTGATATTTAGGTGCATAGCAAAAATTGTTATAATTAATAAAACTGTGTTACTAATGTGATGAGTTTACTAAACACAAATACAGAGATGTTACATCTCAGTCTCTAGTCACTTTATGAGAGGATTCCAGAGCAACTGTGGACTCTTCTCTAATCAGCAGTGTTGACTCAGATACAAACATCCCAGTCCATTTACTGCAGAGTCATTCTGTTTAATTACATGAGAAGAGTTTATTTCTGATGGGTTCTACAGGTGAGTATTCCCTCCCCACTACAATCAGGATGTGATCCTGCACACTCACACTTTGAAGATAGCACTTTTGATTCTCTCATTTCTGACTGAATTGCTAAAAGTCGGACATTGTGTGGAAATTGACGTGGAGAGCAACCCACACCAAGCAGCATCATTTAGTATGCCGCAGGTGCACTCAGCTTCCCTTTGAAGTCTGTTCAAGGGAAAGTCACATGCTTTGCAACAACTCAGAGCACATTCCTCTGGACTGCACTCAGAGTTTATCAATTTGTGGAGGTCACATCCAGAGCAAAACTAAAAAGAATCACATTCTGCAAGCACACATGCCCTCTGCCTCATGGGGCACTCAGCTAAGGTGCTCTACTTGGTGATGACCAGGCACAAAGGAAAGGAAAATCAAAGACAATATTGACTTAACTGCTCGAAAAGCATGCTTCACTCTTAATCTTTCATTTATAAACCAAGGTTTTTAGTTATGATAATATTTATTATCCCCTCCCTCGAAAATGAGTTCTGTACATGATGATTCTGGTGTAATGATACTAATTTTGATGATAGTGGTGATGATTGTGATGGTGATGATAATGAGGGTGATTGACAGTGATGATGATGATGGTGGTGGTGATGATGATGATAATGATAGTAGTGGAAATTGATAATGATGGTGAAAATGATGATGATAATGGTAGTCATGATGATTAACAATGGTGGTGATAGTGATGATGATGATGACTGATAATTTTGATGTTGATAGTTATGGTGATGATGGTGACAAGATTATTGTGTTTTCAATGATGATGACAATTGGTGGCAATGATTATGGGGATGATGATGAAGACTGATGCTGCTAATGATGACAAAGAAGGTGACAATGGTGATGAGATAAAAGTCTGTGTTTTCTGAATATGTATTCTCACAATTCTTGGAGTACTTTTATAATTCATGTTTTAAGCTATAGTCTATATAGTCTTAGGTGTTCAGTAGTTCAGTAGGGACCAAATTGCTAGTAGCATCATTTATTCATTGACATTTATCCCCAGTGCCACTTGAAAAAGTCCTGGCCTTCATTAAATATTTATAATGATTGTTTGACACTCATTGGCATGTTCCAAGGATGCATGTGAAAACATCTAAATTCTTAAATTAATCCTTATTTTGTTTATCATCGTTTCTTCTGTCACCATTGCCAACACCACTATGGGGGTTGCAGGGTCAAAGTAGGACATTTCTGGCCTCCTGACTCCACCGATAAGAAGGGGCAGGTGTGTGGGGAGGGGAAGAAATCTGGCTTCAACAGCAGTGGGTATGATACCTTGATACACAGATCATCTATCCAAAATTTCTCATTGGAAACACATCTCTCCATTTTTCTTTCCTGTTTATATTGACTAGAATTTAGAAAGCAGCTGGTAGAGTCTAAGGATGGTTTTCCAGGACAGATCTGGGCTGCATCATCTGCTCTGTTCCATGTGCTGTGAAGATTCTTTGGATTAAGTTTCTGTCTCTGTTTCAGGGCTTTCTCTTTCCCATGAGGGCTTCATCACTAAGGACTTTGGCATGAACAGGGATGTTACTCTACCATCTGCTACATTACAGTATAAGAATCAATTAGAGAATATCAGTTTAGTTTGTAATTAATTATTCACTCCATGAGTAGATGTGATTCCTCACTTTCTGATTTTTACTTAAAAAAGAAGAAAATGAAAAAGAAAAAGGACACAGTGTTGCAATGTAACCTAGTCTTGCCACTTGAAACTCAAGGTCCTCCTGACTCAGTCTCCTGAGTACTGAGATTTGAGGCACACACCAGCATGGTTGATTTACTTCTCTGGCTTGCGATTTCATCAGTAAAGTGGGTACAGAGCTCTCTAGGAACCATATCAAATGATACCAGGTGATAAAGGCAACACTCAAAGTCCTTCTCTGTTGTTGCAAGTGGATAGCACAGGAAAGCCTTATCCTGGAGTGACTCCGTGAGCTGAGAATGTTCAGGAGGAACAGAAAAGATAATTGGTTTGGGGACCAAACAAAGGAATGGCATAATTTTCTACATATCTCCCTGCTTCAGGAATTTCCTACCTCAGGGGCAAATGGAATAAAGTGGCACTAAGTAAAAACATGGCAGGCATCACCAACCCACCCACAAAAACTTTGACCCCAAATTTGCTCTGCCTATAATATGTGCAGCGATAAAGATGGAGCAGAGATTGGGGGAATGGCTAACCAATGACTTGCCCAACTGGAGACCTACCCCATGGGAGAGAGCCAACCTTTGATGTTATTAATGCTACTTACTCTACTATGCTTGTAGACAGGAGCTTAGCATAACTCTTTGGAGAGACTTCATTTGGAAGCTGATGGAAACAGGTTCAGAAACCTTTAAAAATTAGTTGGAACTCTGAGTGTCTTGTGGAAGAGTGGAGAGAAGGATTGAAGAAGTCAGACGGGTCAGGGTCACCATAAAAAGACCTGCAGAGTAAGGTATCCTGGGCCCATGCTCCCAGAGACTGAACCACCAAACAAGGAACATGCATGGGCTATACGTAGGCCCCCTACACATATGTAGCAGATGTGCAGTGTGGTCAACATGTGGGTCCCCTAACAATTGTCTCTGACTCTGTTGCCTGCCTTTGGGTCCCTTTTCCCTAGTTGGCCTCAGTGGGAGAGGATGCACTTAGTCCTGCTGCAACTTGATGCAGGGGCGGGTTGGTAACCGTGGGCAGGCTCCCTTCTCTGAGGAGAAGGAAAGGGGAGAATGGGGGAAAGGGTGTGAGAGTAGGCCTGGAAGGAGAGGAGAGTGGGGGTCTGTGATCAGGCTGGAAAGTGAATAAAATCAATTAATGGAAAAAAGAAAAAGAAAACAGGAAAGATGCCTGTCCATAAACCAACCAGAGGAGTGTGACACGCATCAGTCTTCAAGCTGTTAAAACACTGGTTACTATCTCCAGTGACCTTTAACGTTTTCTACGGAGTGATGTGATTTTGGGAAGAGGGGCCAAGAACCTCAAGGGAATGACACTATCCTAGTAGGACGGGTGGGAAGGCTCACTGTGGTGGTAGAGGGTGAGTGTCTCAGGTTCCAGATACTTCAAGAATGTGTGTTGTGGCTTGAGGTATAGTAGTCCCCACAAGATCCCATGTATAAAAACTCTGTCCCCAGATGTGGAGTCTCTGGGAGATAATAAGTAGCTGGAGGAAGTAGGTCACCATGGAAGGAGTGCCTGAACTGCAGACATAGCAGGGTAGATGGCTCAGGGAGGACCTGAGTCTCAGATCCCTACCACACGTACAAAACCTTGGTGAGGTGGAACATGCTTGAAGCCACTGCAATGAGGAGGCACTGCCTCTGCCTCGCCAGCTGAAACAGTGAGATGCAGGGTTAGTGTGAGATCCTGTATCAAAAAGGTAGAGAACAATAGAGGAAGCATCTCACAAGAGATGTTTACCCCCCCACACACACATGAGCACACAGACATAAATACAGATACACTCCTGTGCACACAATAATACACCACACATACATACATACACCTCTGCATGCACTTTCACCTCACACATACAGACACACATGCATACGCCTATATACCTATACACACACAGACATACACACAGACACACGCAGGCATACACGGACACTATACACATTAACACAGTAACACAAATATGGTATACGTCACTTCCTTGTTTCCTCCACATAGTTAAGAAAACCATGTTTTTTGATTCTCTCAAGGTGAGCACTCACATTCCGGTAAATGATAATCTCACAAATAAGCTTATATTTGTGAAGAAAATGAAAATTTCCATAAATTTACTTTAGAAAGCTCACCTCCCTGTGAACCTGTGTCTCTGTCATAGGTTCTCATACACCCTCCATTTTCTTAGCCCTTGCTCTCTGCTTATTGCCTGGGCCTTTTGCTAGAACTGATATCACAGGAGTTAAAAGAATCCTCATGCCATTTCTCCTTCCAGAAGTTCTGCTGCCCTTCCATGCCTCATGTTATTGTGTGTTCCTTCCTTGCTTGCCTTTGCTATGATGTGCTCCTTACACATTCCATCTTCCTGACTTCTGTCCTGTTAACCTCATTCAATTCATACAGGCGGCTGTGTCTATATTAAGGCCTGATCTCATTTCTCCCTTTGAGTCGAAAGGCAGAGACTAATAAACACGGCTTTTAGTCTCAGAAGCCAGCGGCAATCCTGAGCCTTATTTTCCGAGGACTTCGTCTTGCCACTTCCTGTTAAATGGAATTTGTGGAAATGCGGGGGACTGTATCAGATGGGGCTGGGCCATTGTATGCTCAGGGTCTGTTAGAGAGAACAATCAGCGGATGGGTCAGACAAGCTCAAGATTTCAATCCGAGGAAGTTTCACTGCAGCAGAATTAGTTTTGTGAGAAAAGGCTCAGCCAGGTTACTCTGTACTAGCAATGAAAGTCAGAGACTGAGGCAGGAGAATTGTAGAAACTTCTCATTGAAGGTGAGTGAGGGAAGGCATCTTTCCCTACTCGAGCAAGCCAATGAAAGATCATATCTTAAACACCTATTAAAGAAAACCATTAAACTGCAGTTAATATGCCTGCATGATTTCAGTGCCTACCTAAAACAATAGCAGCACTGTCAGTAGGGATTGATTCATGCATGCTAGGGACGCGCAGTCTTGGTCTTACTGGAAATTATTGTGTAGGGGAGACTTTGTGGGTTATTTATAATTGAATAACATTAAAACATAACCTCACATGTGTGTATGTATGTGTGTATGCAAATGTGTGTGTAGTGTATGCACCTGTGCATGCACCCTGTGTATCGGTACAGAGGTCAAAGGTGGACAACAGGTGGTCTGCTCTGTCATTCTCCACGTTATACCTTTGAGGCAGGGTCTCTTGTTGAACCTGGAGCCTTCTGTTTTGCCTTGAGGCTTAACAAGCTCCAGGGACCAAACCATCTCTGATCTCCTCAGTGATAGGCTGGTTTTAGCTACACATGGCCACACCCAGCTTTTACGTGAGAGCTAGATCTGACTTGAAGTCCTTAAGCTTGATAGCAAGTACTGTCACACTACGCCACTTCCCTAGACCTTTCCCTTCATTTTTGCATGTCATTTGTTTTTCTTGAGGATAACATGAGGCCACGCTCCTTACCTATTAAATGGTACGTTTCCTATCTCATTATTTTCAGGAAAACTTGATAAACTGAAAGTAATAGGACTAGATGAATCTCCACTTGTTCTGAAGATCAAGCTGAGACAAAGGCTAGGAGCTCCACGAGGGTTTGCAGCCAACGGCTTGCTATTTTTTTCATCCTTCAACGCATGAAAGCAGACTGGAGAATTAGGAAATGTTCCAGGCAAAGAAATCCAGCTCATGGATTTATTTCTTTCCTCTTTGTCAGGGAATAGCAACTATTATCTGCACTGCAGGGTGCATGAGCCAGGAGAGCCCTCTGAAAGTTACTCAGATATGTGGTTGGAAGTGAGATGAATTCTCCATAGTCACAATGTGTGGTAAATTGAGAGTATTCTGGTTGGATCTGGAATATTCCTTTGACAGTAAAACCCATATTTTCTCAAGGAGCATGCCGGATGGTAGAGACAGAGAGAACACAGGGGGCTGGATCATGGCGAAGAGTTTACTCCCCCTACTTGGGAAGAATATAGAGTTTCACATAGACAAGCTGCATGAGATATTGTATGAGATCAGATGTAGAACACATGGTCTTAGCAATTAGGAGTGTTGCACGGATGGCTATAGATAGATGTAGATGGAGGCAGATAGCAGCAACTGAACATTTAAAATTTTTCTGTGTAGAAGACTGTGTGTGTGTGTGTGTGTGTGTCTGTGTGTGTGTGTGTATCTGCCCCATAGCTTGTGTGTGATGTGTGGCAGTCAGAGGACAATCCATAGGATTTGGTTTTCATCATGTGGGTCCCAGGGATTGAACTCAGGTTATCAGTGTTGGCAGGAAGTACTTGCAGCCACTGAAACATCTCATTGTTCACATTTTTCAAACATGTCCAGTTTTCAGTGATTCACATTAAACCTGTAAGCAAAAAGTGAAGTATGTCAGTCTAGAAAATTATCAACAGAAAATAATCTCTTCTTAATTCTTCTTGACATCCTCCACCTATTGGTACATGGTCTTATTTTATAGCCCAGGCTGGCCTCAACATCCTGATCCTCTTGTCTCAGTCTCTGGAGTGCTGAGATTCCAAGCTTGCACTGCCATGTCTAGTTTATCTTTTATTTCCATACTCCCATTTCAGTATTTTTGGAGCTATATTCTTACTGTTTTATTTATTTCTATCTTGATGCATGATGCATGGTTCTGTATTATACTCGGTAGTGTGAACTTCCTGTAACTTCTGCAACATGGGCAGAGCATGTGCGAGAGAGTGGCAGAAGAAGTAGAGGGAGTCTCCAGAGGGCGAGACAGAGACACAGAGAGATGCAGAGACACAGAGAGATGCAGAGACAGAGACAAAGAGACAGGGAGAAAAGAGACAGGAACAGAACCATTCACACATACAGCACGAAACTGTAGAGTGAGAGCATCCTTGTCAAGCTCTAATTTTTGCAACACAGAGAGTACATCATTTTAAACCAGTGCATCTGATAATGGTCATTTTTCTTTTGCCATTTTCTTTTCAGTATGTTTTAAAAATTCTATATAAGGTGTCAGTATTTAGAGTTAAGCTTATTCTGTTTCAAGTGCAAAGAATACTTGTTTTCCAAAGATCTGCTACTGAAAAACTCAGCAATCAACAAACCTCTCCAATAACTGCCACATCGATGGATCTGATGATTTTCCTGCAGCTCGAACTACCATGATCTTGCAGGTCTCTCTTTAGGCATTGGATCACTCTTTTCTGATTGTCTAAGCAGATGCAGGTAGTAATCATTCCTTTTCCTGGTCCTGGGTCAAGAGGGTACAGCTGCTATTGTTAAACTGATGGAGATCAGCTTTGCAAAGAAAGGGGTAGCATGCGATGCAGAGTTTTAATCTTAAATTTACTGTTGATTGCTGACTAGTGGCCATCTGCCAATGTGTGTGTGTGTGTGTGTGTTATGTATGTGAGGTTGTGCACATACCACATTGTGAATCTATGTGGAGTAAATCTTTGAGGGTCTGTTCTTGCCTTTTACCTTTGTTTTGAGACAAGGTCTCTCTTGTTTCTGATGCTCTGTTTAGTCCAGGTGAGGTGGCCCATGAGCTTCTGGATGCTTCTTTTGTATTCTCATCTTATCTTTCAATATGGGTGTTGTGATAATAGATGTGTGCTTCGTGTGGCTTTTTACATGGCTTCTAGGGTTCCAAATTAGGGCAGTCAGACTTATGGGTGAAGCGCTTTACCCATTAATATATCCCTCCAAGCATTTTGAATATTAATTATCAGACATTTTTATTTCCAGCAACTTCAGAATTGGATATTCGGACAAAACCCCCGGGAAAACATTAAAAATCTGATAAGAAACTTCTGGGCTTAATACCAAAGGCAAATGAAAAGGAGAGAGAACCAGGTCCCTTTGGCAGCACAGTAGATTGTCCCCGAGGGAGTGTGTGAGTACCATGATTTAGGGCTGATGATGTGCTCCAGGAATTGAGCCCAAGGGGATACTGCACATTCCCCCAAGACTCCAGGGTGCAACGTTCTTGTAGTAGAGGTGAACTAAATGCTCAGATCTATCCTTCTTCCCACAGTGAGAAGCTGGGAAGTGGCCACTTTGGATCTTAGCTTGGGTTCCCATAGAAGCAAACCTTAGATTTTGTATTAATCAGTGTGATAAGAGAAACAGAACTAACAGTAAAGAGATGTCTTTCTTATTTATTGTTGGTCTATTCATCCAGCCACCAAATAATTTTCAATCATCTGTCAGTTTTTCAGCCGTTTATCTTCTATCATTTGTCTCTATAGTCATCTATCCTCCAATATGTATCAATTATCTGTCAATTATTTATCATTCATAATAACCTATTCCATATGTACATATATTAACTCTTTATTATCTATTTAGTTTATTACCCTTTGATCTTCTATATTTATTTACTTACCACAAAAGATTGGATAATAGGCTTATGATAATTGAAGCAGCTTATGAATTACCATTTGCTAAGTGGAGACCTAGAAATGGTGTTAGTTTAATTCAGATCAAGTCTGATGGCCTGATAACCAGGAGCTGATAGTATCAATCTCAGCCTGAAGGTAAGAGAAGCTAGGAAAGATATCCCAGCTCAGGGAGTAAAGCAGAATAAAAGGGAAGAATACCAGTTAAGCAAAGAAAAATGAACACACCTCCTCCCTATGGACTTTGCTTTACTCGGGTCTTCAAGAGGTTTAATGATGCCTAGTTGTCTGGGAGACGATGGGATGAACCCATTGATTTTTGTGCAAATTATAACCAGCAACAACCTCCATTGACTTTCCCCAAAGCACTGTTCATTTGGGAGCCCTATGGCTCTCTCAAATTGACATAGGCTAATGACTACAGATACAGGTTTGAAGGAAAGTAGTTTATTGATGCATAAGGTGGCTGCTCTGTTGCGGAGCTTCAAATTTCTTTCAGAGTTAATACATCCTCATGCCTGGTGATGCTGGGCTGCGGCGGTCTATGTTTTCGTCAGCTGTATAGCTCATCATCCTAGCTTATATCCCCCATCTATGATGATATGACTCCAGCCATGTGAAGGCCTGACAGCCATGTTTGAATGTGAGTGGTATCTGAAGGCCATTGTCACCTCAGCGTTTGCTAGGGTGTCATGTAATGCAGCTGTGCAGATACACTGAACACCTTTGTCTTTTCTAAACACATTCCCCAAATACAACAAAAGTGAGTATGTGTGATGTAGAGCCGGCAGGTGCTACCCTGCCCCCATCACAGAGTTCATAGTCATTAAGCATTTGAGAAGCAGGCAGGTACTGAGAAAGCATAGCTAGAGAGCAAGAAAAAAATGGAATAAATAGATAGATGATAGATGATAGTATCTATTTATCTATCAAAGATGGACAGATAGTAAACAGATAGATGCTAGATGATAAATAGATGGTAAATAGATAGCAGCAATGATCAGAATAACCAGTTCTCAGCCATCCTCTAGGCTAGCAGTGCTGTAGGCAATCTACATATCTTACCTCATTTAATGCTCACAATACATCTGTGTAGTGGGAACAAGTTGTTTCTCAATTTTACAGTTCAGAAATCGAGGCTTAGGTGCACAAAAAAGTTGCTTGAGGGAGCAGAGCACAGCAGATCCATGGCTGGATTCCTACTTTGACAACTATGTTGTTTGGTAAGTGAGCTCATTTCCTAGTCGCTGTGCTGAAGTACTGGACAACAGCAGATGCATCCGTTTATTTTTCTGTTGCTGTGATGAGATGCCATGACTGGAAGCAACTTGAAGAAATAAGTTCAGTTTGGATTATAGTTCCAGAGTGTGAGAGTCCCCAGAGTGGGGGAAGGCATGGCTTCAAGAAGCCCGAGAACAAAACAGGGTGATCATCTCTCAACCACACAGAAGAAACAGAGAGAGCAAGCAGAAAGCAGGGCAGGGTTATAAACTCTCCAAGCCCAGCCTGAGTGACACACTTCCTCAATCAACATGTGCTGAAGGTTCTACAACTTTCCCAAATAGCAGCAGCAACTGGAGCAACTGGGGACCTAGGGTTCAGACACATCAGTTAATGTATGCATGTTGGCAGGTGGGGCGGGGCACATTTTGGCTCATAGTCTGAAGGTCCATCTGTCAATCCATGGCATGATTGAGACGTTGTGGCAGCAGTAGTATGAGGTGGCTGGGTAATTTGTAGCTGCCATCAGACTACTTGAGGTGAGTGCTGGTGCTCAGTTCACTTTTTAATTTGCTCTAAGACCCAAGCCCACATTTAGGGTGAGTTTTCCACAGTTTATCCAATCCATAGTCTCCCTCACAGACATGCCCAGAAGTTTGTATCCTATGTGATTCTAGATCCTGCCAAGTTGGCATCAATAAAATCTATCACAAGAGAAAGATCTCAGACAAATCATCATACTGTTGGGCCTATGTTAGTGATATTTCTAATACAACGTAGTTAACTAAGAAGTGATATACATCAAATATTTAACAACTTTGTATAAACATCATGACTTCAAAATAGTAGCTTGGTTATGAGATAACATGTTATGCAATAATTATTAAAAAAATAGGCAGGGCATAATATTGATCCAAACAATAAACTAGTCACTAGATAGAGCTCAAAATTAGCAGTAACCTTTGGTGATGAACAAAAACACTGCAGGTAAAGTTAAATAAGCCAGCCACCTCCACTTTAGATTGGCCAGAGTTTAAGAAAGATTTTACTTTTTCGTGGGGTGTTAATTCCACTCGGGAATACTGGTGATTCCAGTACTCAGAAAGTGAAGTCCTGAGGATTATGAGTCCCAGACTAGCCTGAGCTACATACTGATATTAAATTTTTTTTAAATCATATTTTTGCTTTTGCTTATCTCTTTTATTTTTTCACTAGAATCACACAAACATTGTTTTCCCAGTGTCACTATATAAGTTGCCAAAATGTTAATTAACAGTTCTTTTTTCCCTCTCTGTTATCATTATTAGAACACCCTTGCCTCTTGGCTCTGTATCTCCAGATATTAATGAAGCCAGAATTGCTTTTGGTTTTCAAACACAAACACAAGGAACCGGCTACACACATGTCATCTGTGAGGCCTGAAAAAATCTGGGATGCTAAAAAGCCAACTCTAAGCCAAGGTTTTCCTGAGAGACACAGGTGCAGCCACCATGTTCGCTTTTCAGGGGAAGCACTGATCTAGGAACAGTTTCTATGAGGGACTGAGATGAGGAAGGAGACCAAAATGTTATGTTGTGAGCCAGTCCTCGCTACAGTTTCAGTATTAGTTGCAGTCCTGATGCAACATCGTCCTAGCCCCTGGGTCCTGAGACGTGGGTTGCTGTGAAATGAAGAGAAGGGTGGGAAAAAATAAACTGTGTGGTTTAGTTGTAAAATTTCCCCCACAAGCTCATCTGTTTGACACATGGCCCCCAGGTTTTGAAACCATTAAGATGTAGATTCTTACTTGGGAAGGATAGTCCCTGGGGTGGGCCTTTAAGTTTTATACTTGACTCCTACTTTCTGTGCCCTCTCTGCTTGCTAACTATAGATGTGATTTGTCCAGCCATCTCCTGCTCTGTCAGCTGTGCTTTGCCCACCATGACAGGTTGTGTCTCCTAGAACTGTAAGCCAAAATAAATCCTTTCTGTCAATATAGTCTCAGTAAAAGATTGTCTGGATAAGGTCTACATGTAAGCATATCTCTGTCTTAATTGTATCAATGTGGGCAGACCTATTCTGAGAATGGATATCATTGCTCCCTAGTTTGGGGTGCACAATAGTACAGAGCTGGGTAGTAGACTCGTATGCATTTGTTCTCTCTCTGCTTTGGGATGTGGATGTAACTAGCTGCTTCAACTGATTTTCCCCAAGTGCTGGGTTGTAATCTGGAATTGTAAGCCAAATTAACCCTTTCTCTTTTCAAGCTGTTTATTAGTTATCCCCCTCTCCCCACACAAGGCATCTTATAATAGGAAGGGTTTATTTGAGTTTACAGTTCAAGAGGTAAGAGTCTAATGTAGCGGAGAGGGATGGCAGCAGGCTGATATGGGGGGTCATAGTAGGAAGTTGAGAGCTCGCATGCACAATCATAAGCATGAGGTACCATGAGAAACCAAGCAGGTGTAGGAGTCTTTAAGCTCAAAGCCTGCTCCCACTGATGCATTTCCTACCAAAACCTTCCCATCCAGCACCACTATCTGGGGACCAAGTCTTTAGATGCCTAAGCCAGTGGGGACATTTCCCATCCAAGTACTGCAAGTCACTTCAAGGCATGTTATCATAGCAAGGAGGTGGGAAACCAGAACAGCCCCATCCATTGTCTACAAGGTATTTTGTCACAGCGATGAAAAAAAGGAGTGTTAGAGATGGCCCCTGTTTTTAGAGGAGTCAAAAACCAAGGTGCCGCCACCAAGACATATGTCAAAAAGAGGATCAGGTTTAGAAATGAAGAAGGCTCCTTGGTTTTCAGTCATTAGATAGCTAAAATTCACCAGTGAAAATGGAATCTAAATTAAAACAAAACCTAAAAGTCTTTCTAAGAATAAAAGTGATGGGAGAAATCATGTTTGTAAAATATAACTTTTTACTTTCAAGTCCTTCTCTTTATGCACTTGTAAAATACTATTTTTATGTTTTTTTATTTTCTCTGTGTACATTCAGTGTCTGTGCTAATGTGTGACATAACATTTTCATATTCAACTTACCTCAAACCCATTCTGGCCAAGCTTTCCTTCCCTTGACTTTCTTCAGTTCCCTTTCTCATTATTCATCTTTGTTCCCCTAGATCGTTTTGATTCTACTTCCATGTCATGTGTATGAGTACGGTTTTATTACTCATATGAAATTCAGGGGGCATGAACGACAGAAAACATACAGCTTTTGTCTCTCCCAGACCTACTTTTCATTTAGTATGGTTTTCTCCAGTCACCTCCATTTCCTGAAAGCTTGACTGGGTTCTTCTTCACTACCGAAGAAGTTTCCTTTGTACATTCAACATGCTTTACTCGTTCATTCCTCTGTGGACAAACACCTGTCCTGATTCATATCTTTACCAGTAGGACTGAGACACATGTTGTCCATGCATCTCTGTGACAGGTCAATTTAGAGTCCGTTGGGCAAGTAGCCAGGTGGTATTGATGACTCAAACGATGGACTGCCTTCGTTTTTTTTCATCTTTGTTTGCTTGACCGTTTTGTTTCCCCTTCCTACATTTTTACAAAGGAAAAACCTAAATTAAACTTAATATAGAGTGAGCCATTCAGTTATGTTTAATTTACCACTGAATTCACGAGTGTGTCAACTTTGCTGCAAAACTGTAACTTCTTTAGCTTCATGGTGGTTGACCTCACAAAGGGAAATAATGTGCCCTGAACTCCTTCCATTTTACCTAATCTGTCCATTTCTTCAGCTGTCTTTGGCTAGCTGTGTGACTTAAGTCTCTTCTCCATGTCTCTATTTTTCATCAGTCAACTAAATAATAATTACTCCATGTGACTGTTATGAGCACTAAATGTTAGTAAAGACGAATCCATTTGAACAATTTCTAGAGTATCTTAAGAATGACAGAAGTCAGTAACTGAGATTCTCACTTCCCCAAGAAAGGCAGCAACTTGCTGGAGACATGGCTTAGTGGTTGAGAACTCTGGCTGCTCTTGCAGAGGGCCCAGGTTCAAATCCCAGCACCTGCATAGCAGCTCATAACTGTCACCCTCTCCTAGTCTTCTGAGATACAGATACATATACTCAATCAGTATCTGGGGAGATGGCTCAGCAGTTAAGAACATTTGCTCTTCTTCCAGAGGACCCAACTTTGGTTCCCAGCACCAAAATCAGCTGGCTCAGAGCTACCTGTGACTTCAAATCCATTCTTGCTCTATTTTTAATTGTATGTGTGTGTTGGGGGGGGGTATGTGCACATGTGAGTGCAATGCCCACTGAGTCCAGAGGAGGTTAGTAGCTGGAGTAAGAAATGTATTTAAGTCACCCAACTTGGATGCTGGGAACCAAACTCAGGTTCTCTGGAAGAGCAGTATGTACACTTAACTGCTGAGCCATCTCTCTAGCCTTTCTCATTTCTTTCATATTGTCTTGGGTATTTCCGTCTACAACTACTCCAAGTTCTGAATTCTTTGTTGACTTTGATTATAGGGTATTTTCTAGAAATTACAGAGTAGACATGGATACTAATCAGAGGTTCCCACTATTTTTGGGAAAATGCATGTTGTTTCCTTTTCTCTTGCAAACACTCATCTTTGACCTCTCTTTAATTGCCTTGATTGTTCCTAACCCTGTCTGCCTTCTCTGTATCCACTGTCTGATGGACCAGTGCAGTGCAGCTGTCTCATTTATGTAATTCAGCAATCGTTCAAAGAGACGGAATTGTGAACACAATTGTTCCTAGGTATAAATAGCAGCAAGTTGTATAATCTCATCTGTGGCTTCCATTCAGACAGCCTCACAAACACTTTTGTCTTGAGAACAGACACAAATCCTCAAATCCTCATTCCTCTACCCCATCATGGAAATCTATGTGGCATACATTTAGCTAACACTTTTCATTGAAATTGCCAATTTTGTCACTCTATGCCATCCCATTTGTATCATGAATACCTGCATTTTATGGCATCAGTACAAGTAGACTGGAAAAATCTAGGTGTTGAAGTCAGGGAAATCTAGGAACTATATGCTCTGACTATATGCTCATGACTGTCTTAGTTACTTCCTCTTTGCTGTGAAAACTAAACCAGCAAAAGCCACTTAAACATAAGGAAGGAAGGACTTATTTTGGCTCACTGAAGGCACAGCCCACCATGGAGAGGAAAGCATGATAGGAAGAGCATGAGGCAGATGGACCCTTTGCATCTACAGTCAGGAGACCAAGAGAGGTGAATGCTGGTGCTCCATTTACTTTCTGCTCTTTATTCTGTCCAGGATCTTGATACTGCCTGTATTTATGGTGGATCTTCCTCCGTTCATTAAACAAATCAAGAAACTCTCTCACGGACTGACTGATTATCCAGTAAACCCCACCTCTTTTTAAAATGTATTCTTCTCTCATACCTTACTTTCTGACCACAGTTTCCCTCCCTCCATACCTTCCAGTCCCTCACATCTCTCCCTCAGATCGAGGCAGTCCTCACAGGAATATAATATAAACACAGCATAACAAGTTACAATAAGGTGAAGCACAAACCCTCACATATCAAGACTGGGCGAAGCAACTCAATAGAAGGAAAAGGGACCCAAGTATAGGTGAAAGAGTCAGAGACACCCCAATTCCCATTGTTAGAAGTCCCACAAGAACACCAAGGTACACAACCGTAATGTATATGCAGAAGACCTAGCTTAGACTCCTACAGGCTCTGTGGTTGTTCTGTAACCAACTAAGGCTTCCAGTGGTGGGACTGGTACATCACCCAGGCCACAAAACTTTTTACTTACAGTTTGTCCTGACTGCAAAATCTTCTGGGAAAATGGTGGTGCAGAACTTGTGGGAGTGACCAACTAATGACTGATACAACTTGAGGGCCATGCCATGAGAGGGAGTCCATGACTGACAAAGCCTGGATGGCCAGAAAGCAGAGGCTAGATAGCCAAAAGATCTAGGATAGAAACACACATGACTAGCAGCAAACAAACAAACAACCCCACCTCTTAATACTGCCTCCCTGTAGTGACACACGAGGGATTCAGCCTTGGACATATGGCCACTAGTGGGAATTTAAGATCCAAACCACATAGCACTTCCGATCCTAGGAGTCAAATTCGAATTTTCTCTCACACAGCCTGACCCTAGAGCAGCAATAAGAGGTTTCTATGTATATCATTAGACAAATTACTGCAATATAAATTGGTTTAAGCACAAAAAGGGAAAACACTTGGTTTACCTTGTAGAATATTTAAGAAGCATTCAAAAAGTTCATCTTTCATGCTGACAACTATCAACTTGCTATACAATAATTTTGTATAATGGCAATAATATTATTCTGCATGCTTCACCTCATTTAACCCTCAAAAATGCCACAAAGATACCTTCACCTTTGTGTTTATTGTGGAATTGTCTACAATGGTAAGGAATTGGAATGTTCATCAACTGAAGGATGCCTAGTGCAGAAGTGGCATATATATATATATATATATATATATGACATATATGTACATATATACATACGTATATACATATGACATACAAATGTCATGTACATATACATGCCATTTACCAAGCTATAAATAAAAACAAAATTGCAAATTTGCAAGGAAAATTGATGTATCTGAAAGCATTACATTAAGTGAGATAAAGGAAAATAATTACACTGTTTTTATATGCAAAAGCTAATTTTTAATATCAGTGTGTTTGAGAATGGATACAGGAGAAAAGAGGAGGAGGAAAAGAAACACCTTAGGCTAATATTGTTTGGAAAATGTAATAAACACAGTCAAACGAACTTATTGACAATCAATTCAGCCTCTTTCCACATGACATGAGAAGGAATTTGAAATGACAGGTTACAGGTGAGTTTCATTAAGTGTATGTGAAATGCCATAAGGAATCTTGGATTAAATAAAATCATTTCCTAAGCAAATGTATGGATGGCCACTTAAGGGACAGCAAGAGAAAAGGAATGATGGAAAGAGAAAGAAAAAAGAGGAGGAAGGGCAGAAGTGGGGAGGAGATCAGATGAGGGGCTCTTGCTAACACTAGGATAAGTTCTAAGTGGTCAGATATACATCAAAGTGAATTAGAGAAAAGAAAGGCATTCTAGCAGGAGAAAAGAGGAAGTAAATTACAGAAACAAGAAATTTGTACTCCCTGAAATCATAGGATAACGCCTGACTAGAGAAAGCCCTGAGCCTTATTTTGAAAGGAACAATGAGCCCAAACAAGACAGGGTTGGATGACCTCAGTCTGTGCCAGAAGCATAGAACAACCAAGAAATAATGCTCCTTCTTCAGGTACACAACGTGGAATAGGAACACACACACACACACACACACACACACACACACACACACACATTTAATGTCAGTTTTGAAGTGCATTAACTCTTTTCCAGGCAGACTGTACTGAAGTTCTGCATAGCAGCTCATGCGGCTTGAAAAAAAAAATACCCAACAACAGTAATTTAGGAGAAGAGTTTAGGGTGACACACAGTTAAAGGAATAGTCCATCTTGTCCATCAAGGGGAGGCACGGCAACAGGTGCTTGAGGCAGCCACTCGATTTAAGTCCACAGTCTAGAAGTGGAGGGAGATGGAAGCACATTAGCTCATGTTCTCTTTTCCATCTGGTCCAACCTCCAACGAATATAAACCTTCACAGGCATGCTCAGAGGCTTGTCTCCTAGGTGATTCTATACTGGTCAAGTTGACATCACTGGTAGCTGTCACACCAGTAGGCCTGATACCAACCTTCTCTCTAGGGCTGCCCGTTGATGGCTCTTAAACAATAAAGGAATAGTCCATCTATTTTGCCTTTCTTGAGTTTCCTTCCTCTTCCCACTTCTGCAGTATTAAGCACATACATTGGGGGTCGGGGACGTATAAAGAAAAGTAAGAGAAAACCGTCTTTCAATAAAGTGGATTTGTAATTGTGACCACAGGAAGTCACCTCCAGCCCCTGCTTATGACGCATCTCAGTGGTGCTGCTGCTGTAAAGTTAAAGCGTATGGGGTACCACAAGGCTATTCTCCAAGAGCAGAGCATCTTGGATGAATTCTGTTCTGTGTTTATTGTAGTCTTATTCTCCCATGGGAACATGAGAAAGCATCTGGTGCCTATTGATGGAAGAGACCCTTAATCCTCAATTCATGCTGTGTTTAAAGATAGCTGCAGAATGCACGAGGAGCTACTTCCATGTCACCCACTCCAAATCTCTTTAATAGTAGAGAGCACAGCAAAGAGCCCTTTCCACGGTTATGGTCACCGCTCAGAAACATCGAATTGATTATTCGTTTGAGTAGATCCTGGTATAAGAGGGAAAAGGCCATGACTCAAATTCTACCCCAAAGAAAGCTCGAACTAGAACCATAGTGCAGGTGTGGGGGGTGCGGGGTTACTTTGTGTTTAAAATGGAAACAACCAAATGTATCCGTTCGCCATTGTTTAATTCAAGGGCGCTCTAAATCTTTTTCTTTGCTTTGGATCTTTGTCAGCCCGAAGTGGTTAGTTCTCCTTTTTAAGTATTCTAAACTCATGCTTTACTCAATGAGAAAAACAAAACATTTGTGTTTTCTCAATTATTGAGGAGAAAACAATTTAATTCTAATAAATATTTTCCCCCTTGGAGTTGTGTGTCCTTTATCTTTAATTTCTAATTCACAATAAGCCAGAGAATAATAATTATCTCATTTTCTTCTTTTATAAATATTTTCCTTTTTAAAAATACACTGTGCAGGCTAGGCTTCTTGGCTCAGATCTGTAATCTAAGCATTTGGGAGGTAATGGTGGGAACCACCATTCTGACATTTACACACATAAGCACACATTTCGTGGAAAGTACCATGGTTCTTGGTTCCCTGATCGGGAAGAAAAAGAGTCTGGTCAATGTGCTCTCACAGGACAGTTCTCTACTCTCTTTTGTTTAATAATTAATAATTAAGAGTTATTTATTCATCCTAAGTTTCAAGAAAACGGAGAGATGGGAAGTTCCATTCTGAATACTTGAGGAAATTTCGCTCTTATAGTTATTAACCATCCTAATAGCTATATGATACTGACCTTACTCAGGACAGATAACATAAGGTGATGGGTCACATAGGCAGGTCACCTTATGCCAGCTCATACCAAGCAGCCTCCCGCTGGAGAAAACAACTCCAGAGTTTTAGTACTGGAATATCATGAAACTCCAGCAGGACTAACTTATCAGAGGGCTCATGTACATTAGCTAATCTCATAAGAGAACAGTGTACACTGTTCTTGGACTTACCGCCAGAAATGAAATTTTTGTGTACTTGTTTATTTCACTCCCAGTTGTTTTGAGTTATAAAAATGTATTTTAGAAGCATGTGGAATCACCTACAGTTCTTTGATGATGTTGCCTACCTTGATGGATTGTTTTATCATGCAGATCCAGGTGGGATGAATCTGCAATGAAGATCCATTGTCATTGTCCATCTATCTGTCATTAAAGCCACTCATTATGCTGAACTATAGGATCAGGAACTCAGTATCCATCCTCCTGAAGCTTAATGTTTGCAGAAAGATGCTCTAAAGCCTTTTGATCTACTGACCCTTCAACACTGTTCACACGAGAATCCCTTTCTGAGGTGTTTCTGTAACCAATACATCATTGCTCCAATGTATTTTTTAAATATATTACCATATCAATCTAAGCTTTTGACCCATCCATGGGCCTCAATAGTCCTAATAACAGAGTTCATGCTCTCTTGTTTGTGTGAGCGTGTGGTTACATATGCACATGAGTGCTCACATGTGTGGAGGCTTCAGAACAACTTCTGCTCTCTTTCCTCACTCTCTGGCCACGGAGATTGTCTGTCAGGATCTCTCTTTGATCTGGATATGACCAAGTGCACTATACTGGCTGGCTGGGGAGCCCCAGGCATGTTCGTCTCCATCACCCCAGAAGAAGGATTACTGGCATCATATGTGTGTACCAGCATACCAGTCCTGTTTATAACATGGGTTCTGGGGGCTGAAACGTAAGTCTTCAGGCTTACATAACAAGTGCTTAACTAACTGAGCCTGAGTTCAAATTCTTACTAAGGCTCTAATGTCATATATAGTTGGCCTGTTCTTCCCTCCTGAGAGCGTGTGTTCCTCTCCTCCCTCATGTCTCTGCATGTGTGAGTCTGGATCTTTCTCCTAGCCAATGTGTCCAATTGCTGTCAAAGCCAGTCCTCTTGGCTTAAATGTTCACTGGAAATGGTTGCTTGTATTCTTTAGTTTCCTGGTTCAGGTTGCTGCTTCAAGCTGTGATTTTTTTCTCATTGTTCATGCCTGAGTGTCCATTACACTTTCCCCTCCAACACTGTATATCTACTGCATTGTGGAAAGGCAAAGCACTTTCCTGCATGTTCTGTAAAACATTCACATTTCCCTTTGCTGCAGTTACTATGGGTTTCTGGAATGTATGCTTGGCAAGGGCAGTGACTAGAGTTTGATAGCGAATGCTAAACAGTAGATCAGATGAAAACCTAAACGAAACAACATGCCATCAGTTTTGGTTGTTTCCACCAGGGCACGATGATTTCTGACATCATGGTCCAAGTGAAGAGAACATGAGTAGAGAGATATATGCAACTGGCCAGTGAGCCAACTCCAACCCATTCCTGCCCAGCACAGACATACTCAAACAAAACCAAACAAAAAACCAATATCACTTATTAATATTTCTGTCCAATCTCTGTTGCTATAACAAACTATCTGAGCCTGGGCTCTTAATAAAGAAAGTAAGGTTTTATTTAGATTATAGTTAAAGGATGAATGCTCAAGATGATAATCTCTATGAGTTCACAATAAAGTAATATACAATGATAAAAACAGATTGCTGATGCATTTATAAGGCCAGGCAGCAGATGTAAGAAAAGGAAAATAAGCAACTGAAAAAGTTTCACATACTGTCATGTCACATGCATGGCTCTCTGGAAAAGCTATCTGTATAGGGACAGAGAACTGTGCCATGTCTCAGAGGGAATGGAACATGAACATAAAGGAACATGAGAGAATTTGTGGAGATGGGAATTTTCTGTATCTTGACTGTGTATTTGTCAAAACCCATACACTTACTTCTTCATAGTAATGAGTGAATTTTACCAGAAGTAAGTTGTATGTTGATGAACCTGATTGGGAAAGCAGAATTGTTCAATTAATTTAACTACCAGTTGTGCAATCAATAAATTAAGAGACAATATGAGGCATATGATTTATATTTGTGGCTGTTAAGTCAAAACACAAAGTCAGTAGGATAGAATGGGAGCAAACATCTCAAGATACTGCCATTTCCGGTATGGTGTTTCGTTTTTCTTCTTAGAGTAAGGTGAATGCAGTAAGATCAGGTTGTAAACAAAGGTGACAGGAGAAGCTCTGACTGTCAAGTGCACAGATAATGAAATGGAGTTTCTGTGCTGGCTCTAGTGCATAGATGCACTTAGCAGTAAACTTAGCAATCAATCTAAAAGGCAACCCAGAATCCTGCTGCAGGTGGGTGAGTTCTGTTCTGTCCACATACAAGTCTCGTGAAGACACTCAGTGGTGGGCAAGAGGATGCACGGGTGGAGTGTGACCTGCGGTGTGGTGAATAAATAAGCACATCGCTTGCTGCACATACTGGCCACTGTGCCCCTCATGAGATTGATGGATGCAGGACAAAAACGCCAGGATAATTGCCCCAACACAGGAAGGCAAAGTAGCAGCTCACCCAGGGGCCTGCAGGGGCCTCTTGCAAGAGGAGAAGCGAGAATTCCAGCACAATTAACAGCTAGCTGCTTGAGGTCTTTCTGCCTGCCCAGCTGTCAACTGTTAACTTTCTTGGTTTCTCTTTTTTGTTTGTTTGTTTTTAAATTTTTATTTATTTATTTATTACAGTTTATTCACTTTGTATCCCAACTGTAGCCCCCTCATTCCTCTCCTCCCAATCCCACTCTCTCTCCCTCTTCTCCACCCATGCCCCAACCCCAGTCCACTGATAGGGGAAATCCTCCTCCCCTTCCATTTGACCTTAGCTATAGGTCTCATCAGGAACTGACTGTATTGTCTTCCTCTTCTCAGCAGAACCTTTTTGAGTAACCATGATGGCACTTGGTTTTACCTGATCAGATTATGAGCCCGCCCATGACATTCCTGGATCCAATTTACAATCTCATTAAAAAAAACAATAAAATAAAATAAAGAGGAAGTAAAGGAAGAAGAAAAGAGAAAAGAGGAAAGAAAGAGAAATCAAGAAGGTTTCTTAGCAACCTTCAGATGTATGTTGAGAGGCACCAAACTAGAATACATGATGACTGCCAAGACACTTCATTATGACTCTCCCCCAATGACCTTACATCTACATTTGGGTATGTCTTACTTTATGCAACTCTTCTATGCTCTTGGGTGTGATTTTACTCTCTTCTGACTGCCTTTCTGTTCTTAATAAAATCCTGAACTCTATTTTATACTGCCTACTCCATACAGAATTCTTTTTGTGCATTAAAGATATGGACCCTAGTTTGGCTTGAGTCAAGCTCTTTAAAACGAAAAGATTAAGGAAAACTCTCAGGCTGCTGAGGGTGACTGTGGAAAAGGAGAAGAGGAGAGGACAAGAGAGGAGAGGACAGGAGAGGAGTGACAATACCTGCTTCTAGAGATTCCATGGTAGTTATGCTACAGAAATTCCTTCAAGGGACATAACTACTCACAAAGCAGAAAGGCATTAATTGCCTGTTTCTAATGCTGGAGGAGGGTCTTTAAATAAATCTTTATAGTCTCTTCTACTAAAATAAAATTTTGTGCAGTTTACTGTTGCTCTATGAAAAAAAGTGTTGTACTAAATGTTGACATTCATATGTCCATCACTCCTTTTGATGTGCAATTTGAGAGTCAGCTGACTGTTTTGCTCATCTCCGTTTTGCCTTCCAGGCTTGACCACACAGTTCCATGAAGTAGACAGAGCAATGCCACTTCCAAGTAGCAGCTTTGCCTTGTGTGATTTCCATTAGCATGGAATCAGGCTGAGGTTAAGTAAAAACTGTACTCCCAGAAAATAAGTAATCCTTTCTGTGCATAATATAAAGTATGCAAGTTTGTCATACCATCACATATGGCACAAAGATAGATACAGAAACGGCAAGGAATGGGCATGTCATTTTTTTCATTAGCCAGCTCTCAGTCTGAATGGAAAAACCATTTGTATCACTCACTTGCTTTCTTCTGGACACCATGCTTACAAGTAACTGTGATATTATGTGTAAAAATAATTCCTGTTAACAGCAGAAAAAGAACCATTGCCTTAGGACATTCCTTCTGTTTCAAGGGTTGATTCCCTGAGTAGACACAAACAGCATGCTCATATTGTACCAACAACAAACCAAGTACAATTCTGTCAGATTTACCCTGGGAAACCAGCGACTTGATGGGACCTATTTATAGAGGATAGGAGAGGGGCTTCTTGAAGGAACATGGGTGAATCAAGAGCAGACAGACAGACACACTGCATCTTCTTCCCACAGTAGCTGCATAAAAGGAGGCCCTCAACTAAACTGTTCTGCACATTTACTCTAGCACCACCCCAGACTTCAGGGCCACGTGGAAGTAGCGCAGAATTTTATACACACAGCTGGGAGAGCACCTGGAATCTCAGGTGAGGGTCCAGTGACCCCACCTCAACCCGATTCTGTAAGGAATGTCAACAATTAACAAACCTTGCTGTGATGGACTTTTATAATCTGGCAAGACTGAGCTGATAAAGATGGCATTTGCTTTGCTCAGGTCCTGTTCTCCAACACTTTTCCAGTTGGAGTCATCAACAGCAAAACGTTTCTAAGGACAAGAGATTCTTTAAGGACACAGCATAGTAACATGTCTGAACGCTTCTGAAGGCCACCAAACACTCAGCCTTACACTGCCTTGCCAGGTCAGCAGTGCTTCTTGCTTGCCATTCCTCACCCTTTTCAGGAATACTAGGAGTCATGTTTCTTTTTTCTCTCTAAATTTGTAACTGTACTGTCAAACCAATTTCATCAATGGTATATTGTTTTCTCTTTCTGTCAACAGTGATGTGATATGATCAAACAATCCAGGATAATATTATGGTGAAAATAAATGCTAAGGTTAAAAGGAAAGTAAAGGTTAAAATGGTGTGGTCAGGAACACTGGGGTTGAGAAATAACAAGAGGTTGAGAAAAAATAAGAAGGACAGGACTCTGGGGAGACAAATATAATGTCACCAGGTGGCTGGCTCCCATGAAGTCTCCCTGAGACACATACACAACATTTTGGTCCTTTTATATAGTGATTCCTGTGGACAATAATGACTTCTAAAAACACTTCACTTATTCCAGGAGGGAGACCACCTTCGTCCATCCCAAAGACAAAGGCTAAATATGAGCCACCAAAAAAAAAACAAAAAACAAAAAACAAAACAAAACAAAACAAAAAACACTTTGGCTACATTTTTATGGCTGTTATGAGTTCCCATGGAATAGTATTTATGCACTGGTCAGGGTTTAATTAATAGCTACCAGACTCAACCAAGGCCAGAGACCAGCAATACAAACAATATCAGCAACATGCAATACTGGGTAATACTAGTGGTCAGGTGATGATGCAAAGTCAACAGCTAACAAGTCAAAGGTGTACAGAGGTCTTCAGCTCCCTTTATCGGGAGTTCAAGATCATCCTCTTGGTTGGGACAGAGAGGCATGTCCAGAGTCTACTCCACCATTGACTCATTTGTAATATATAGAAATCTAACAAATCTCAGTGAAATTACATCACTCTTTAAAAGTTCCTATGCTTTCATCTCAAGATACCCCTCTGACCACAAGGGAGACCTAATCATCCCAGTGAACCCATTCCATAGCTACTCCCCTGGAAGAAATCTCTGTTTGCTCGCTTTCTATAATAAATCCCCAAATCTCTGTTTTTACAGATTTCTTTCTATTTAAAATCCTTTTTAAAACTCACCCTTCTTTGTCCATGAAATTTGTTACTCATTGAGTTTTCAAAACAATGGACCCAGACACATTGATTCAGGGGAGGATATCCAGAATCCTCACTCCTCAGATAAGCAAAAAAGAGAAGAAAATGAATCCATTGCATCGAAGACACTGGTCTCTCTCACTTATCAATAGGGCTTTGAGTTCTAAAGGAAAGCTGTATATAAATATTTTTCCTGGAGAGCAAAACAATTAGGATAATCTCAACCCATCGAAACTAATGGCAAAATGTTTGCATTTTTTAAATGTTATGATTTTCAATGTGACATTGTATACTGGTGTCAAAGTACTTGTCAACATGGAAACTGATCAACTCAACAACTGCTGGGCCAGGGAAGAAATAAGAAAGAAATTAAAGACTTCATAGAATTTAATGAAAATTAAGGCACAACATATCCAAACTTATAGGAAACAATGAAAGCAGTGATAAGAGGAAAGTTCATAGCACTGAGTGCCTTCATAAGGAAATTTGAAACTTCTCATACAAGTAACTTAACACCTCACCTGAAAGCCCTAGGGAAAAAAAAGACACACCCAAGAAGAGTAGATGGCTAGAAATCTCAAATTCAGGGCTAAAATCAATAAACTGAAAACAAAGAAAGCTATTAAAATACCAATGACATTGGACCAAACTTGTTTTGAAGTGACAGCCACCTCTTTGGAAGGAAGTTGAGCAGTTTCTTATAAAATGAAACTTCATTGTTTAAAATCTTATTCAGGTGGCCATCCACTCCATAAAACTATTGATAGCTATTCAATAGCAATTAAGAGAAAAGGTGAGTCATAGTGTGTTCAGGAGGGAACATGGATAAACACAGCACTGGCCATTCCCTCAATCAAATATTCCAGTCACAATTGTCGGCTAACTTTGACACATTTCTGTTTCAATTGCTGAAGTCCAGTGCATCACTTTATCTTCTATTTTTAGCCTGATTGCATTGATGTAATCCCACAGCATTCTTTTATAATTTAAAAGTCTCTGCTTAATTGAGATGTAATTTATGTGTTCTAAATCAGGTCTTTAAATGGGCAGTTCAGTGTCATCCATGTATAGTGTTCCATTCTCATCTCTCTTTCTACCCACAACTCCCATCACACCAATACATAAGATTAGTATGTACTAATTTTAACACCATGGCCATGGCAATTTTATGATGGAAGACAATTGTGACTGGCTTACATTTTCAGAGATGTAGTCCACTGACCTTTAGCAATAAGCATGGTAGTACACAGGCAGACATGGTGCTGAAGAGGTAGTAGGAAGCAACAGGAAGAGAGAGAGACACTAAACCTGGGTTGGGCCCTTGAAACCTCAAAGCCCACGCCCAATGACACACTTCCTCCAGCAAGGACACACCTCCTAATAATGCCATTCCATGGTATCTAAGCATTCAACTATATGAGCCTATGGGGCCATTCTCATTCAAACCACCACAATACTTGAGCCTAGATTCTTTGTTCTTTAACACTTTGTCCTAGAAACAAAGTGATCCTTTACTTAGGTGCCAGTTCACAACAAAACTGGCCTTATCTAAAGAACTAATAATATTTTTAAGGTTTAAGAGACCATTTAAATGGGAAAAGCCAGTTTGCAACTTGAACACTTTGTGACTGGTGATAGATTAACCACACAACCCTTTACAGATGGTCACAGTATCTCCGAAGTCCCAAAAGTCACGGGTGAGCAAAGCATATTCTTAGCTTTCTTGGAGGGAATGGGAGTGGTAGCCGAGCTGCAGGTGAAAAAGGTGGCCCTGCTGGTGGCTCACAGTGCCATGCTGAGCTACATTCAAGGAATCTGGTGCTCTGCAGTGCTAGTCTCCATGGGGACACCCCAAATAACCAAATACCTGGAAATGTGTGCCATTGAAGTCACCTGAGCTTTGATTGCTCTTGCTTTTTGCATTCTGTGCGAACGTCCAGGTCCAATTTGTATAGAACTGTTTCACTTTATTTCCAAAATAATGAGTTGTCTCTGTGTCATAGCATATTCTTTGATAACCACAAACACGCATAAATACACACAGAGAGAGAAGAGACACAGACACACAAATATGTAAACATGTCTTTTTTGGAAAAATTAATTCTTTTTCTCTCCTTTATTTTTCTGTACCTGTTCAGACATCGAATTCCATTTTCCTACATGTCTGAGGGGCCATTGAAAAACAAAATGCAAGTTTTGTGTGTTGTGGTTGTTGGAGGAATCAGCTCTTTCCCTCACCCAGCTCCTGCTGCCACAGGCTGTTTGCCAGCCAGCTATTTCCCCAGATGGTGTGGCCAAACAGAGTAAAGAATCTTGCAGCCTCTTATCATCTCAGTCATTTCTGTACATGTGTCTGTTTATAATAAAATGCTATGAAAGTAGCTTTCTTTGCACAGTGGTCAGCAGACTTACTAGCCACAGGAAGGGTACAGAGGTACAGGTGCTTCAGCTACTGTAACCTAAAGCCTTCTGAATTAGCTCTTAAGGCTAACCGTGAAGTGAATGTCTTCATTTATCTTATTAGAACGGCTTTGCTTACCTATATTTGCACGTAATTTATAGGCCTACACATGTGGGTATGCATGTTAATTCTTCTGAGTGTATGCAGGACTGCCATGTAAACCGAGCCAAATGAAACGGCTTTCCTTTGTGTGGCTATGAAGATTTTCCTTATCTGCTTCCTTCTGATGAACTTTTACCACCACTTGCAACTCAGAAATGAGGTGTGCATAGATTCGCTTGACACATTTACACAGAAATAGACAAACACTCAGATACACATCGACTCAGACACACACACATACGTTCACACAGATACACTCAAACATACACATTTCCACAGGTACACACGTACTCAGGCACACATATTTACACATCTACAGATGAACTCTGACACACATGCTTACACAATTTGGTGCAAGAATGGCTAACTGATAAGAGTATATATTCCTTACCTCAAGTGAAAACGAAGAATCTTGTTGCTCTAAGCTGAAAAGATACAGAGCAAAAAGGTACATTGGAGCTTTTAGGACTTGAGGATTTTATTTTAAGGAACAATTTTTTTCATACGCTGTCATCTAAATTGATTTGGAGCAATTAAAATGGAAAGTGAGCGTGCAGTTACTCCCATGTGTTGCGGAATTTAAAGCAAGGACTCTCCTGTGATGGAGTCAGCATAAAATACACTGAGAAGGACGGCATTGTGGGAAGGAGCATGTTCAGCCTCGGTGAGGCATGCTGCGATAACGGAACACATCTACAAAGTGTGGCTGGCAGATTTTTTTTTTTTACATTTTTTTTTTAATTTTTATTTTTATCAGTTACATTTTATTAATTCTGTATCCCAGCCATGCCCCGAACCCTCATTCCCTCCCAGTCCCTCCCTCCCTCATCACTACTGTGCCCCTTTCCAAGTCCACTGATAGGGGGGGACCTCCCCCCATTCATCTGATCCTGTTTTATCAGGTATCTTCATTGAGTTCCTGTTAGAAATAGTCCTTGTTCCCCTCACTTTAAACAGAGAATTACTTAGCGGCTCTGCACGATGGTTGGTGCTCATGCAGATACAGAATAAAGCCCATGTGCAATTTGACGATTTACTGAACTCTAAAGTCAACTTCCAGGAAAATTACTCAGAAGAATGTGAAAGCATAGACATAGTATTCAGTGGGCACGAAAAGCAAGTGCGCAGTGGATTCATGGGAGTAGATGGGTGGTCTTCCACCCCGCCCCCGAGGAGTTGGGGGGCTTTGCATTCAATAAGTGAGTGAGGGTGGGTGGGTGTAGTCTCCCCCTTCCCAGAGCCCCAGGCTCTGCATCCGTAAGTGCAGAACGGCTGTTTCAACTTCTCTTTCCAAAAGGCACACGAAACAGTGAATTGTGCTCTTTCTGTGCATTTTTTTTAAATTTAGGTTTTATTTGTTTTGCATGCGTGTGCACATGCTGCTTCTGTGCATGTGCTCACGGAGGCCAGAAGAAGGCATCAGGTCCCCTGGAGCTGGAGCTCTAAGTGGCTCTGAGCTACTCATCTGCGTGGTAGCAAATGAACTGCAGGTCTTCCGGAACTACTCCTAACTGCTGACTCATTTCTGCAGCTCCCAGTTCCTTCTTAGTTATTTACTTATCTATCTTTGCTTTTATGAACTTTTTCATGCTCATTTTATGTGTCACGTTCCCAAACCCGATGGGAGTTTGTTGCTGTGTGAATTACGCTGTTTGTTTTTGTGACTACGTATCAGACAAAAACATTTGAAAGGAAGGGTTTGTTTTGCGTGTTATTTGAGGAGGCACAGTGAGAAGGGCATGGTGGCGGGTGGGTGAAGGGCTTGGTCATGTAGTCTCAGTCCTGAAGCAGAGAATGGACAGGAAGTGAGTCACACCTCACGGCCCACCATGAGCGACCCTCTTTCTACAGGGATGCTCCACACCCTAGAGTTTCCATCACATTCCAAAACAGCGCCACTAGTCAGAACAAGTGTTCAAACACACAAACTGTGGTGCGAGGGGCACATTTCACACGCAAGCTCTGATACATATACTTTTCTGTATTTTATCATGTGTCTTTTTTTTCCCCCTCTTCTTTCTTATTTATTTAGTGGAAGCTCCATCTCACCCCTACACAGTTCATTCTAGTTAAAATTTTATTTTATTTTTTTAGTTGAAACACCAAAACATTTCCCTAACATTACACGAGAAAATTCTGCCTTGTTTTCTTTTTTCTTTTTTTTTTTTTTTTTACGAATAAGATTAAAGTTTTCTCATTTGCACATTGAACAACTGATTAATTTCTATTTCCGTCTAAAACCCTTTGCAGAGGTTTACCACACTGTGATTTTTTTTTCACAATTGACTCTAGAAAAATAAATCTTTGTGATCATGGAGGGACTTCGTGAGCCCAATGAGACATGCGGCCCCAGTCCAATCAAGAGTTGCAATGACAGCGTGGTCTGAGTAGCTCTCTGTGTGCCAGAGTGGAGGCATCCTTATTCCCATCAGGTCGAGCCATTGCTCTCAGCTCATTTCTCTCACAAAGTTGTTTAGCATATAAAGAATTTTTTTTCCTGCTTATCAATCCAAGTTTTGTTCTTCATCATTAATACTCCATATTTAACTATGAACTAGTTATTTTTAAAAAGTTAATCATTTTGAATTTCCGAATTCACCACAGACTGAAAAAATAAAATAGCCCATTAAAATAATTTCTCAGGGACATCCAGATGGAAGTAAATATTTTGGTACAAATATGCTTTTTTTTATTTTTTTATTTTTATTTATTTATTTATTTATTTTATTACATTTTATTAAATCTGTATCCCAGCCGTGCCCCGCACCCTCATTCCCTCCCAGTCCCTCCCTCCCTCCCTCATCACTACTGTGCCCCTT
>REGO01000282.1:362063-436204 GCA_010120015.1 Rhombomys opimus | reverse complement strand
GGGTGACCTGAGACCAAAGTTTTCACCTCCTGTGATGTTCCCTGTCGGTCTAGAAATCTCCACCGTTGTCTTCCTGGGTTAGAGGTCCTTCCATTCACCAACTCTGAAGTTCAGGTATTCCACCGCTCAGAAAAGGTGTGTGCTCGTCGCCATCTTGGCTCCGCCTTCACAAATATGCTTATACTGTTGTGTCTAATGTCTTTATTATAATAGCTAGAATGCATACTTAAGTTTAGATACGCATAAGCAGTCTAAACTAGCTAAGGTGTCATTCCCTAAACACATAAAAATGTTATAATGAAACCTTTACTGTTAATATATGCAATGTAAACATAAAGTTCCCCACTTCTGGATGAAATCATTTTAGAAAAAAATTATTTTCAGTATTCTGAAATTCATGTTTTAAATCTAAGATTATTAATGCAAACCAAGGTGATTTACTATAGCAGTTATAAGTGATGCTTATTAAGACCTTATCTTTAATCTCGAGTTGCCTACAGGTGACATCAAATGACAAGAGAAGGTACATAAGTTAAGAGGACAAGTCTATAGTTCCTGATTATTGGTCTCAACAATGTGTAAATTGTTAGGAGTTGAGCTCCCAACGAAAGGAGCATTCAGGTATGGATTAGCCCAGATCACATCATATCCTTCTCTCTGATTCTTTCTGCTAGTTGTAAGCATTACTTTTTATACTGTTTTATTTTGGGTTTCTTGCACTTCTTTTTCCCTTCTCCACCCTATTCCCCTGCAACACCCCAATATCAGGTAGGAGAGAAAGATTAGTGGAGGGAAGGGGTAGAATTCTATTTAGCTACTTCTTGCTGGTTAGGGTCCTGGGGTTCCTTGGGGAAAGTCCAATATTCATTTCAGGATATATCCAACTTCTTCTGATCCAACTGTATCAACAACAACCAGGAGCAGCAAGGGGGAAGCACCAGCAGCATTCTTCTTCCCATTCTTTCTCTGGGCCCTGACATTTATTCAGTCCCATATCCTACACGTGGAATCAAAACAAAACCATGTTTACATCCACAACAGCTAGTGATGGTTTAGACCCTGTAGTTCCCAGTCTTCCTAATGCTGCAACCCTTTCATAGAGTTCATCATGTTGTGGTAACCCTCAGCCATAAATGCATTCCTGTTGCCACTTCATAACTATAATTTTGTTATTTTTATGAGTCATAATGTAAATATCTGTGGTTTTTTTATGATCTTGTGTAACCCCTGCAAAAAGGGTCATTTGACTCCCAAAGGGGTCAGGACCCCAGGTTGAGAACCACTGGTTTAGAGAAAGACAATTTAACCTTAATTAAGTCATTTTTTTGTGTGTGATAAAGAAGCAGATCTAGATGTTATTTATGAAGCTATTAAATTCATGTAGGAAGTTAACGAGTGTAAGCAACTGATGTTATTTTTGTCTTTTGCCTCTAGCTGGTGCACCTTAAGACTCCTCAAGAGGCTGACGGAAGCTTGAACTGAAGGTAAATTGTCTCAGTCAGTAATTCATAACAATCCATGTGTTTTATAAAGCTCTGCTTGCATATTTCAGAAAACATGTTTGGTTGCATGAATTTCTAAGTCTGTTCGATGTGCTTAGTGTTAAATGACAGATAGTCTCACAAACCGCCCCTGTTTATGACAAACTACTTTCAGATATTGGGACTACTCTCTTCCACTCATAGTCTCTGCATTTTTATGCTGAGATTGTAAAAAAAATGGTAATTTTAAAACATTCTGTATTTTAGTCTTTACCCTGATCCAGCTGCAAAACAATAAAATACAGGTTATGAACTGATCATCCACATGAATAAAATGTGCATGGCCCCAATGCCTGATGACATTCCCGCTTCTGCCTCTAGCCATCCTCAAGGGGTTGAATCAACCCATTGCACAATACATGTAAAACTACGATGTGCAAATACATGAGATACTCACGATTATAGTGATACGTAGCTGCTTTCTACTTTCCAATTAACGCATAGGGAAGTGATTTGTTTTCTAAGTAGGATCCATGTATTTGCGGGAAATCCCATTAAAAAGAATCGGTTTAAAATTGATAATGTCTGCATCAGTATGATTTGTGTGGGGAAAACAAAACCATGAGTTTGGGTTGCTTTTGCTCTAAAGAGAGAACATAGAGACAACTTGTCAACAGATCACATATTAAAATCAACTTGAAGGCAACAGGAAGATACAAGCTTGAGAACCTGAACTGCTGTAAAACAGTTGACCTGGGGTATGTGCCTGTAATCCTAGAACTCAGGAAGCAGAGATCAGGAGGCTCCCTTGGCCTTGTTGGCCAGCTAGCCTACTCATGTCTGTGAAAAGGGGACTCTGCCTCACAAATAAGGCAAAAAACAATAGAGAAAGATACACGGACCTCCACCTGTGTAAGTGTAATAAGTGTACATGCAAAGTGTACATGCAAAGTAAACACACACACACACACACACACACACACACAGAAACAGAGTAACAGAGAGACAGAGAGAGGGAAACTTTGAAGAAAAACTTACACTATTCGTGGCTGAAAAGATTTGTTAGATTCTGTTCTGAAAATGGAATTCTTACCCTCTAGGTTTTGTTTTTGTTTATTTGAATTAATGGGACTGCTGTGCATGTATTTTGAGTGCATTACAGAGGACAGCATTGACAGTGAGGGAAAACCTCAGTCCTATTAGAGAAAGTTCTGAGGTATATGAGTTCCCAGTAACTTGAAAGACATAGACTGAGGGGACCAGATGAAGGGGTTCTCACTCTGACCTCGAGATTCTGTCTATCTCTTTGGGCTTCTGGGAAGAAATAAAATGAATATTTAGTATAATCCTAAGATTCCTTTGCCTGGGGAAACAAAATTCAGCATCATTTAGTCACTTGAGGTCAGTTCTGACCCTACAAGTTCACATGCTAGTAGCCCCAAGACCAAACCAGAACAGCAATGTGGACCAAAGACCTTCAGAGCCACATCAAGAGTTTGTCCATTCTGCAGCAAAGACTGCTGAGAAAACACGACCAGTGCCAGAAGAAGCCTGGATACTTCTGTGTGTGTTGCAAAGTTTTCCATATCTCAAATTTAAATAATTTACAAATGAATATTTCTAAAACTCAAGACATCTGGACTTGTATGTTTTATGAGAGATTTATTTAACATATTTTTATTTTTAAGTGAATTATTAGTAAGATCCGTGCTTTGGGAATTTTATCATACTTTTGTTAACTCATGAAGCTAACCTCTTGGATATGTACTGGAAAGAGAGCAATCCCAGTGGCCAGGCAGGATTTTGGCTTTGCTTTTATGTGCCAAACTGGTTATGGTATGAAGTTTTGTATTGTTGTGCTTGCTTTCTAGGTTTAATTACCTTTAAAGAAAAAAGTCAGTTCCAAAGATCTTTTAAATCCCGATAACAGGAAAGACTCTTCCTTAAGCCATGCAAAGCAGGGTAAAAATTACAAAACTACAAATTACCCATACAAATTCTGTATACAGTTGAGATTTAGTGGTGATGGACGCATAAATTGCTCTTACATTGGAAATAAGGAGCTGAAGATGCTGTCTGAGTTTATTTAAAGTGCTCAGAGCATAAAAATGAAGGCACCTGTTAGATTAGGACCCTGTCCTTTTTATATTCTATTTAGTAATTTCCAATGTGGTCTATTTTAATGTGACACAGTTACAGTGAGATGAGGTGCTAGACGAACCTACAATCTACAAATCAACTGTGATGGACACATTCTAGTCTTTGCTCTCGTAGTCCCTTCAGCACTGACTGATTGCTAGACTGGGTGTCCAGAAGCTCCAGGGATGCACCTGTTTCTGTGGTAAAATTACAGATACATACAACGGTCCAGCTTTATTTTGGGGTGCTGAGGATTTGAATTTTAATCCTCATGCAGGTGCAGCAAGCATTTGGTCCCATGAGCCATCTCCCCAGCCCAGTGGGAACCCACTTTTTGTAGACTATGAAAATCTACTTGTTAAGACAATGTGCTCGTCTCATTTTAATTAATTTAATTTGCTTCACATTGCAACCATAGTTACCCTCCCTTCTTTCCTCCCAGTCCACTCCCTCCCACACTTCCTTCCCCATCCACTCCACCTTCTTTTCTCTTCCAAAAAGGGGAGGCCTCACATGCAAATCAACCAGCTTGAGCCTATCAAGTTGCAGTAAGCCTGGGCATGGCATATCTCCTATTGAGGCTAGTAGAGGCAGCTCAGTAAGGAAATAGAGTCCCAAAAGAAGGCAACAAAGTCCTCTGACAGTCCCTGCTCCTACTATTAGGAGCTCCATGAAGATCAAGTTACACAACTGCTTCATATGTGCAGGGGGCCTAGGTCAGTCCTGTGCATGTTCTCTCATTGGTGGTTCAGTCTCTGTGAGCCCCTATGGTTCCTGGGTAGGGTTTTATTTTTGTCTTTTTCAGTGTCTTTCCTCCCCCTCTTCTGCAGGAGACCTCAACTCCACCTAATGTTTGGCTGTGAGCCTCTGCATCTGTTTCCATCAGTTGCTGGGTGAAGCCTCTTTAATGATGGTTATGCTAGGCTCCTATCTGCAAATATAACTGACTATCATTAACAGTGTCAGGGGCAAGCTCTTTCTCATGATATGGTTCTCAAACTGGATCAGTGGTTGGTTGGCCATTTCCTCAAGTTCTATTCCATCTTTACCTCTATACATGTTGCATGCAGGACAAATTGTAGGTCAAAGGTTTTTGTGGCTGGGTTGGTGTCTTGCCTGGTTACGGGAGATAGCCAGTCAGGCTCCATATCCCCATTGCTAGAAGTATTAGCTAGGGCCACCCTAATAGATTCCTGGGAGTTTCCGTTGTCCTAGATTTCTAGCTCATTCCTTTCCCACTGATTCCAGCTGTCTCTCCCAGTGTGCTCTCCCTCTGTCCTCCTCCAAACTGATTCCTCCTGTTCCCAGTCCCCACCAACCCCCTCCCCCATCCAGTTCCCTCTACCACTCTCTGCCCTCCCACAATAGCTATTCTATTTCATGGGGACTCATTTAAGGCCTGTGGCTGACATCAGTACTGCAATACTTAGGTCAATATGATTTTACAGAAGCATTATTAGTCTCCCTGTTTAACACCTGCACAGGCATCCATCAGACTGTCATCAGCACAAGTCTACATTTGGGCCTTTGCATGGGGAAGTAAATTGGTATTGTAAACTTGTGGTTAGGATTTATCTGATTATGCTATTGTAATCATACTGTCAGTTTCCAATGTATCACTATTTAAATTTTTCTTGGTTCAACATTTTCTCCATTCAGACTCCCCTAGACTTCTTTGAAAAATTAATGTGTTTGGACTTCAAAAATTGTTACAAATGGAAAAACAGTAGTCAATATAACTATGAAGGATGTATTGGGGAAAAATAAATAAAAAAAGAGATGCTCAAGGAACAGCTCCGTAGTATCGTGAAATCCCCAGCATTGCAAAACAAGTCTAAATGCTGGCAAAGGCCATCCCTAGAGCCTGTTCTTAGGGACAACCATATCCTTAAAATTTGTGCAATCAGAGTCTGGCTGACAAGCCTGGAACTGACTGTTCCATGTCCTCATTCCAAGAACACTGTATGCAACTTTTTATTATCCCTTTGAGAAAAGCCCAACACCCCCCATCTGCACACGCATGAATGAAAGGCTTTGTCTGTGGTAAAAACATTGTAAAAACATGAAAAGTGAACCATACAAACAGCTATGGTCAAAACTGACTTTCACTGAGAAAATATTAACATTTTATCATATTTACTTATCATTCTCTGTAATCTCCTTTTTGTTTCTTCTTTGTTTCTTTCTTTGTTTCTTTGTTTGTTTCTTTCTTTCTTTCTAGCTGGGGTTCACACATATGCCATAATGCACATATGGAGGTTAGAGGGCAATGTGCAGAGCCCTGTTTCCTTCTTTTGCCAGGAGGAGCTAAGGGATCAAACTCAGGCGATCAGGATTTGGCAGCAGGGCACCTCTATCCACCGAGTCGTCTCACCACCCCACTTTTGATATTCCTTGTACCAACCATGAATACATTTAAATTGAAAATGTAAATAAGAATATTAAAATTTAATTGTTAAAATGATATTTGATCAAATGGTAAATGGCTTTCTGGTTTTCTGATATAAATAACTGATATAAACAAAAAATTGTGAGCATTTTTAGTCTAGCAGATTTTTGTTTTGCCTCTTGTGTTTAGGGAATGGCTGTGGCTTTGGAGAGGTTTAACAACTGGTGAACAGAAGAACCTGCTGTATTTAGTGACAGTCCACGTACATAGGTTATAGGAAATTTGTCACCTTTATTTTATGATGAGGCTATGACATTTAAATGTTGAAAAACTTCACCCTTACTTGTTAGTTGTCATGGCAACAGAAAATGAACAAAGAAGTAAGGAAGTAAGAATTTTTCCTTAAAAAATATCGTATTCAAATTGAAACAATAACACACAGAATTTTTCTTGTGTCACAAGAAGTCCTTAGAACGTGGAGACAGTTACTCAGCTACAGAATACAAAGTAAGCCACAGCTTTGCCTATAATCAATTACTAGCCCCCCAAACAATATGCCTTAGCTACCTAGATGTTTGAAAATTGCATTGTTCACTTAAGCACAGAATAAGTACAGAGATCCTTTGCCTCTAAGTGGTATATATCCCATGATGCTTGAACTCTTGACCGTCCTAACTTCATCCCCCCAGTGCTGGCATTATAGGAATGTACCTCTGCACCCTGCCTCACCCTGTGCTATAAAATAAATGCAGGGCTTTTTGTGTGACAGGCAAGCACTCTATCAACTGAAGCACATCCCCCAGGATGCTGACTTTTCCCATAGTTATTTTTCCTGAGCTATTGCTGAGGCATCTTCAGCAATCACAGCCAACTTTTGGTCAGGCTAGAGCTGCTTTTGCTAAGTGCAAACTTGAGCATCCTTTCAAACTTAAATAAATGTCATAACATAATTTGAATATACCATGATTATGCTCCACTGAGTTTTAGGTTTTCTTCACAATTTACTCAAATAATTTCAAAATGAGCCAATGAGTTTTTAATTTTCCAGCTTAAGGACTTCCAAAGTGATGAGATCCATTTTCATTCTGACTCTTCAGACATTCGCATTATACTGCTAAAATGTGCGAAAATTAATTCTAGGTTCAGCTGCTCCTTGACATTCATTGCTGTTGCCTCCTGATTAAACCCACTGGAACTTAATATCTCTGCAAAATGTCTATCCTTCTGAATACTGGTGTTCGATACACAGAACACTGTACAGTTCAACTGTGTACCTTCATGAATATAGAATAACAGGCATCTGAGACATCCTGCAGTTGCCTAGCATCCCAAGAGGGCATTTTTTTAAATATTTCTTTTTCCAGCCCAGGATAAGACTGAACTTGTATTATGACATCTACCAAGTTGGCTAATCATTTTTGCACAATGATAGTATTGGATGAGTTGAGGTCAGACCATTCCAATTCTGTACTGACTCTATACTGACTCCATATACGGACTCTATACTGACTCTCTATTGACATATAGTTAAGGTCAAGAAGAGTACTGCTGTACATGAACTTTCACAAGTGAGGAGTAAATCATTTGTTGAGAACCGTGTGAAGCTCAAAGAAGTCAGCTGGTAAGAGCTGTGGTTCAGCTCCCAGGCTAAGTCAGAGCTCATTAGCATGTAGGCATGCTCTTGGGGACCCTTTTTCTGCAGAACAACTTAAAGATGGATGTGCCTTCTCACACAGCAGATTGGGTGAGTCACTGATCTGGAACACATTATAGACACCCAGCCGTGTCATCTGTGTTCCTGACTTGGGTCACTGACAAAGGCGTGGTCAGGAAGCGGCTGCCCATGGCTACTGCCAGGAAACAGACTTTGCCTTTGAAGTTTTCTTATTTTCTATTTGACATGAAACAAAGCTGAGGCATCTGGGATAGTAGAAAGGAATAAAAAATGAAATTTAGCATAAGAAAAAGTTATGTATTTTTTATTACAACTAGATCCCACCCAGCATTTATTATTGTTGAAACTCAAAGATTATTTGTTCTGACTTTAAGGCAGATCTGTAAACAGTTTCTAAACTTCTTTTTTTTTTTTTTTAGGTGCAAATAGTAAAACAGGCTGAAGGATTTGAGTCTGTGAGCTTGGTTATCGTTTCTTTTTAACATTGACAAATGATAACCATCATCACCCTCTTTTGTTGTGTTCTGTGTTTTATCATGATATTTCATTTCTATTTTCCATTCTGTTGCTATGATAAAACACTTTCACCAAAAGCAACTTAGGGCAGGAATGTTTTATTTGGCTTATGCTTGAGGTCACAGTTCATCTTGAGGGAAGTCAGGGCAAGAACTCAAGCAGGAACTTGGAGGCAGGCCTGCTTGCTATTCAACAAAGCATGACCTCTAACCAGAGACCTCACAGCCAAGGAAACAGAGCAAAGCCATAAGGGACCACACAAGCACACTCATAATTAGGTAGCTTTCCTATACAACCCAGAAGCATTAGGAAATGGTGCTGTCCACAGTAAATAGGCCCTCCTCCATCTACTAATCATCAAAACAATTTCCCACAAAAAAAAGGTGCACAGCCCAGTCTGGTCTGGGTAACCACTCAGTTAAGATTGCCTTCTCAGGTGACTCCAGGCTGAGAGAAATTTACAGTGAAGGCTATGTGGGAAACTTACCTAAGTGTTTATTTGAAAACAATGGAAGAGTATCAAATCTTCAAAGGCATTGTGATATCTTAATGTTCCGCAAACCATGGAATTTCTACAGGTGCTGTGACACGGTTCTTTAAGTATGTGTTAAGCTGGAGTAGCTGGAGGGGGGAGGGTTATTCATTTGGGAAAGATTGAAGAAAACACTTAATTTCAAAATTAAGTCATCATTTTAATAATGACAATCCAAGTGACCAATGATTGACTATGTGACCTAATATATTGGATGAAGTTACTTTCATCCCTATTTATTTATTTATTTAATTTTTTTTTTAGTCAATTTACAGCCTGATTGCTGCCACCCCCTCTTCTCCTCCCAGTCCCACCTTTATTTTTCTCCTCCCCTTCAGCTTGGTCATTATGTGGATCCCCTAGTAATGGGAGTGGGGCCTGAAGTTACTTTTTAAAAATTAATATTAACTAATTCACTTTACATACCCATCTCAGCCCCATCCCTCCTCTCCTCCTGGTTCAGCTCTCCCTACCTCTTCCCCCTTCTCCCTCTCCCATTCCTCAGGTAAGGGGAGCCTCCGCCCTACCCGTGCAACCCAGTTCATAAAGTCGCATCAGGACTGAGAGAGTGTTCTTCCCCTATGGCTGGTCAAGACAGTCCCAGCATGGGGGAGTAACAAGAAAGCAGGCAACTGTGTCCATGTCAAACACATTCCCCACACCCCTTACTGGGGAACCCACATGAACCCTGACCTACCCATCGACAACATCTGTGTGAGGGGCCTAGGTCCAGTCTATGCATGGTCCTTGGATGGTGCTTCAGTCTCTGCAAGCCCCTCTGGGTCCTGGGTAGAGGACTCTGTTGGTCTTCTTGTAGGGCTCTGGTTGGGAAATTTTTCTTCTATGATTTTTATGAAAATGTTTTCTGGTCCTTGAAGCTGGGATTCTTCTCTTTCTTCTGTTCCTATTATTCTTTGGTTTCATCTTTTCATGGTGTCTTTGATTTCTTGGATGTTTTGTGTCAGGAATTTTTTTTTCCATTTAATATTTTCTTTGACAAATGAATCAATTTATTTAATTGTATAGTCTGTGCCTCCATCTCTTGTATTCTGTTGGTGAGGCTTACCTCTGTGATTCCTGTTCTGTTCCCTAAGTTTTCTATCCCCAGGATTTTCTAGATTTCTGTTTTCTTTATTGATTCTATTTCCATTTTCAGGTCTTGAACCATTTTATTCATTTCCTTCACCTGTTTGATTGTGTTTTCCTATACTTCTTTAAGTGATTTATTCATTTCCTCCTTAAAGGCCTCTATTTGATTGCATTTTCCTGTATTTTTTTGAGGGATTTATTAATTTCCTTTTAGGGGCCTCTACCAGCTTAGGATAGCCAGAGTTTGCTGCCATATTGCCCTGTTTTTTTGTTGATTGTGTTCCTATCCTAGCCCTTAGCCATCTGGTTGTCCCTGGCATTGGCTGGATGTTCCTGGAATCTGCTGGACTTCTCAGGCATGCAGGAGGAGCCCTAGTTCATGGGCAGTGGGGTTGCATCTTCTCATGTAGTCTACAGCTCTGCTCTGATAGGGTCACCCTCATAAATTCCTGGGAGTCTCCTTTCTTCAAGGTTTCTCACTTGTCCTAGACTTAATACTCCACCACCTATTTCAGTTCTCTCTCCTTGTTGTCTCCTGCTATTTCCCCCACACCTGATCCCCACCCTTCTTTCCCTCCCTACCTCCTCTCGCTCTCCCACCTAGTTCCCTCTATCCATTTACTTCAGATGTATTTTATTTTCCCTTCTGAGTGTGATTCAAGAATTTTCCCTTAGTCCCTCCTTGTTACTTGGCTTCTTTAGGTCTGTGGGTTGTAGCATGGTTATCCTGTACTTTATGGCTTATATCCACTTATAAGTGAGTATATACCATGTGTGTCTTTCTGAGTCTGTGTTATGCCACTCAGAAAGATATTTTGTAGTTCTATCTATTTGCCTGCAAATTGCATGATGTCCTTGTTTTTAATAGCTGAGTAATATTCCAGTATGTATATGTACCACAATTTCTTTATCCATTCTTTGGCTGAGAGAGATCCGGTTTCTGGCTATTAGGAATAAAGCTACTATGAACATAGTTGGGCAAGTGTGCTTGTGGTATGGTGGAATATTTTTTGGGTATATGCACAGGAGTGATATCTATGGGTCTTGACATAAAACTCTTCTTAAATTTCTGAGAAACTGCCAAATTGATTTCCAAAGTGGTTGTTTATACTCCCTCCAGAAATGGAGGAGTGTTCCCCTTACCCCACATCATTGCCAGCATGCTGTCACTTGACTTTTTTATATTAACCATTCTGACAGGTGTAAAATGGAATCTCAGAGGCATTTTTTTAGTACATATTATTTATTATATATATGAAACAATACATAATAAATACATAAAAATGTGTTGTATGTAATATATAATGAATGTGTATATACTATATAAACACATTATTTTAGATATTTATAATATATCATATATAAATATGTTTAATATAACATTCTATATATATAAATATAAAATATTTAAGGGTGGCTTACAGGCTGTGGCCCAGGTGGTTTAACAGTGGCTGTGTTTCAAAGGAAAGGCCAAGAAACCAGTTGTTAGTCCTTGAAGTTGGATGTCTTGGCTACTCTTCAGTGTTCATTGGAGTCTTGAAGAAGTAGACTCTAATGTTAATAACCCCAAAGGAATGCCTCATTAGCAAGACAGATGAACTTGCCAGTGGCAGTGAGAGCAAGCCTGCAGAAAGGAGAAATTTCTTTCCTCCATGATTTGAATTTCCTTAATAACTAAGGACTCTGAGCATTTCTTTCAGTGCTTCTGGTACATTTGAAGTTCTTCTGTTGATAATTCTCTTTTTAGCTCTGTACCTCATTTTTAATTGGGTTATTTGTTTTGTTGGTGTCTAATTTCTTGAGTTCTTTATGTATTTTGGATATTAGTCCTGTGTCAGAAATAGGGTTGGTGATGATCTTTTCCCATTTTGTTGGCTGCCATCTTGTCCTATTGACAGTGTCCTTTGCCTTACAGAAGCTTTTAAGTTTCTTGAGGTCCTATTTATTAATTGTTGATCTTAGTGCCTAAGCTGTTGTTGTTCTGTTCAAGAAGTTGTTTCCTGTACCACTGTGTTCAATGCTGTCCCCCAGTTTCTTTTCTATTAGATTTAATGTATCTGGTCTTATATTGAGGTCTTTGATCCACTTGAGATTGAGTTTTGTGGAGGGTGAAAAATATGCATATATTTGCATTCTTCTACATGCAGACATCCAGTAAGAGCAGCAACATTGTTGAGTATGCTATCTTTTTTCCACAGGATGTGGGCTTATTTCTGTGTCTTCAATTCACTTCCATTATGAACCTAGAGATACATGAACATGAGAAATCTTTCCATCTTCTGATATCTTCTTCAATTTCTTTCTTTAAAGACTTGAAGTTCTTGTCATACAGGTCTTTACTTGCTTGGTTAGTTACACAAAGATATTTTATACTATTTTTGGCTATTGTGAAGGGTATTGTTTCCCTAATTTCTTTCTTAGTCCATTAATTATTTGTAGACAGGAGGGCTACTGGGTTTTTTGTTCGTTTTCTAAATTAATTTTGTATTGTGCTACTTTGCAGAAGGTGTTTATCAGCTTTAGAAGTTCTCTGGTAGAACTTTTGGGATAACTTATTTATACTATTATATCATCTGCAAATAGTGATATTTTCACTTCTTCCATACCAATTTGTATCCCCTTAATCTTCTTTTGTTATCTTATTGCTGTAGCTAAAACTTTAAGTTTCTTTATATAGTGGATTGCATTAATGAATTTTTGTATATTGAACCATCCCTGCAGTTTTGAGGTGAAGAATACTTGATCATAGTAGATGATGTTTTTGATATGTTCTTGGATTCGTTTGAGGAGTATTTTATTGAGTATTTTTGCATCAATATTCACAAGAAAAACTGTCTAAGGTTCTCTTTTTTCTTGAGTCTTTGTGTGGTTTAGTTATCAGGGTGACTATGGCATCATAGAATGATTTTAGCAATGTTTCTTCCATTTTTGTTTCATGGAACATTTTGAGGAGTATTGGTATTAGTTCTGCTTTGGAAGTCTGATAGAATTCTAAGCTAAAATCATCTGGGCTTTATGGTTGGGAGATTTTTGATGTCTGCTTCTATTTCCTTAGGGGTTATAAGACTATTAAAACTGTTTATCCAATCTTGACTTAACAATAGTAAGTGATATCTGTAGAAAAAAAATGTCCATTTTATTTAGATTTTTTTTTAATTTTTTGTGGAGTAAAGGTTTTTGAAATAAGACCTAATGATTCTTCAGATTTCCTCAATATCTGTTGTTATGTCTCCCTTTTCATTTTTAATTTTCTTGATTTGGATACTGTCTTTCTGTCTTTTAGTTGGTTTGGCTAAGTGTCTATCTTGTTGAAATTCTGAAAGAACCAGCTCTTATTTCATTGATTCGTTGTATTTTCCTCTTTGTTTCTTATTTATTGACTTCAGTCCCAAATATGATTATTAACTGCTTTCTACTCCTCTTGGGTATGTTTTCTTCTTTTTGTTCTACAGCTTTCAGATGTGCTGTTAAGTTGCTAGTATGAGATATCTCCACGTCCCTTATAAAGGTCTTTAGTGCTATGAACTTTCCTCCTAACACTGCTTTCGTTGTGTCTCATAAGTTAGAGTATGTTGTGCCTTAGTATTTATTGAATTCTAGAAAATATTTTATTCTTTATGTCTTTATTCACCCAGTAGTCATTGAGCAGAACATTGTTCATTTTCCATGAGTTTATAGGCTTTCTGTTGTTTCTGTTGTTGTTGAAATCCAGTGTTAATTCATGGTGGTCTGATAAGATAAAAAGGGTTATTTCAATTTTCTTGTATCTGTTGATTCTTGCTTTGTGAACCAGTACATGTTCAGTTTTGGAGAAGGTTCCGTGATATGCTGAGAAGGTATATTCTTTTGTGTTTGAGTGAGATATTCTGTATATATCTTTTAGGTCCATTTGATTCATAATGTTAGTTTCATTATTTCTCTGTTTAGTTTCTGTCTCAGTGACCTGTCTATTGGTAAGAGTTGGGTGTCAAAGTCTCCCACTATTAGTGTGTGGGGATCAATGTATGATATAAGTTATAATAATGCTTATTTTACCCTTGCATTTGGGGCATAGATATTTAGAATTGAGACACCATCTTGGTGGATTTTCATTTGATGAGTATGAAGTGGCTTCCCCATCTCTTTTGATTAATTTTGGTTGGAAACCAATTTTAGTACTTATTAGAATGGCTGCTCCAGCTTGCTTCCTGGGTCCATTTGCTTGGAAAAAAATTTTCTAGCCCTTTACTCTGAAGTAATGTCTATTTTTGTTGCTGGGATGTTTTTATTGTAAGAAAAAGAATGATGGATCTTGTTTTTGCATCCATTCTGTTAGCCTGTGTCTTTTTATTAGTATTTTTATAGTCTGGGCTGACATCTGTGGTCTCTTTGGGTTTGTAATACCTTTGCTCAGGCCCCTCTGGCTTTTTGAGTCTCTGTTGAGAAGTCTAGTATAATTCTAATAGGTCTCTCTTTATATGTTACTTGACTTTATCCTTTACAGCTTTTAATATTCTTTGTTGTTGTGTACATTTAGTGTTTTGATTACTATGTGGTACAATCTATTTGGTCTTCTGTAAGCTTCTTGTATGATTATAGGCATATCTTTCTTTTGATGGTGATCATTTCTTTGTACAATTTTGATGAAAATATTTTCTGGACCTTAGAGCTGGGAATATTCTCCTTCTTCCATTCCAATTATTCTTAGGGTTTGTTCTTTTCATAGAGTCCCAGATTTCTTGGATGGTTTGTCTCAGGAACTTTTTAGATTTCACATTTGACTGACGTATCTATTTCTTCAATCATATCTTCTCTGCCTGAGATTCTCTCTTCTATCTCTTATATTCTTTTGTTGATGCTTGTATTTGTAGTCCCTGTTTCTTGCCTAGATTTTCCATCTCTAGGATTTCTTTAGTTTCTGTTTTCTTTGTTACTTCTATTTCCATTTTCAGCTATTGAACATTTTTATTCCTTTTTCACCTGTTTGATTCTATTTTCCTGTATTTCTTTAAGAGATTTTTTTTCATTTCCTCTTTAAAGTCCTCTGTCATCTTCATGAGATTAGATTTAAGGTCATCTTCTTTTGTTTGGCCTTTGTTAGGCAAAACCCTCCCATATACTCTGCCTTGTTCTTTTTCAAATTCATGATGTTTTTCCATTAATTTTTGTTAAATGCATATATTTATATGTACATATTCCTAAATATAACTCTCACAGTCTATATAATGTTGATTGTATATATATTTTCAGGGCTGACCATTTGTTATTGGATAATAAATTGGTGTTCTCTTCCTTGGGGGAGACTATTCCTTCCATTCTTGGCTTTTCTTAGTTGTCTATAGTTCTTTATGTAGAGTTGTGGCCTCATCATCCTTCTCCTGTCTACTCTGACACGTCTACTGGTGTTGTCCTTGTTCAACTCATGTTTAGGCAAGTCATGTTAGTGAGACTTTGTGGCTGTTGCATCTGATATTTCTAGGAGACACAGTCTCACAGAAAATTCCCTGTTCTGCTAGCTCTTACAATCTTTCCTTGACATCTTCTGAAATGTTTCTCTGAGCCTTAGATACAAGGCTTGTTGGCAGATGTAGCAGTTGGGACTGGGCTCCACTCCTCTGCATTTTGATTGGTTATGTTTTTTTATGTTTCTTTTTCTTTTTGTTGTTGTTGTTGTGCAATGGTCTTCAAAAGTTTCCTTAATAAGAAGTGAGGATTTCACTTATCTGTGGGTATAATGACAACTATTTAGACTATATTTAGAAATTATGCTGATTTTTAGTAAAGTTATGTTTTCAGGTTCTCTTGCAAGATTTATGACTTCACTATCCCTGAAGTGTTGGCTATGTTTTCAGTACCAGGCCTGATTCACACTTATTGATCAAGACTTAAGTCCAATTAGAGAAGTATTGGTTACCACTAAGATATGTGTGCCACTACTGTACCTTGCCATGTTTAGTCATTGTGTTTTGTAGGTGTCTTATTACTGGTTATACTTCTGGTACTCTCCTTCCATCGGAAGTTTTCTTGGTATCCACTCATACCATGAAAGCTACTTCTCAGGGAGGAGGCACTTGGGTCACCTCCAGCAAGGGGCTTCTGGGCCCTATGTCTGAAGTACATGACATCTTCAGCATTAAGGTCTTACCCTCCACCTTGGGGCCAACCAAGGGAAATAGCAAGACCGTATGTCTTGATAGTTTGGAAGACAACCCTGAACTCCAAAGAGGGATGTTCTCATCCTCAATGTTGGAGCTTTTGTTAGGTGAGCTTTGGCTCTTGGAGGGAGCATTGCCAACATAGACCAGAAAATTTTGTTTAAACTATACATGTGTATTTGTACATAGACTTACACACTGGTTTTATAGATAATGGTATGATTTCTTAAGACCTTTTCAGACATCCCTATTTTACCCTCCTTCTATATTTTTCTCCTACCTCTATAGACCCCCCTTTTGCCCATTTCCCTGACCACTTGTACCCTGTTATTCCCTTCTTTATTGTTCAGCCACCCACCTACCCTGGCAACAGTCCCCTTTTACTTTCCTACTTTCTGCATTTACTCTACAATATGTACTCATGTCTAAAGGTCTGTAGCTAGGACCCTTCAATGATAAAGAACATTTGACTTGTGTCTTTCTGACTCTGCGTTACCTGACTACATATGATTCTTTTCCAGTTCTATCCATTTTCTTGTAAAGTTTATGATTTTATTATTCTTTACATATGAATATTTTTCATAGTGTTTATGTGTCACATTTTCATCATCCATACACTGGTTCAGTTCAAAGATATTTAGGTTGTCTTTATTTTCTATCCATTATGAATTAAACACTGGTGAACATGGATGATCACAAACTTTCTGTGATCAAGTCCTTTGGGCATATGCCAAACAGTGGTACGTAGATTTATTTTTGCCCTTTTGAAGAGTTCTTCATGCTGATTTTTATAGTGGCTAAATTTTGCAGTCTCCCAATACCCTCTCCAGCATTTGTTTGTTGTTTTGTTGATATTTGCCATTGCCATTTTGACTGAGATAACATAGACTCTCAAAGTCATTTTGATTTGCATCTTACTGATGCTAGATAAAACCCAGACTCAGTAAATACAAAGAAAGATAAGTTAAAGATAAGCCTTAAAATAATAAAGTATTAGCTACTTACATGAAAAGTTTGGAATGCTTTATTAGAAATCCTTAGATCTCAAATTCATAGTTCCCCAAATGTGGTTGCTAAGAGACCACACAAGATAAAAGGTGTCTATTGAATACCTCAGAATGTGCATTAGCACCCGAACACCAAAAACTCAGACCCACAATAATATCCTCAGTAAGTTCTTTGTCTCTTGAAGACACTCAATTCTTCACTTAGGCTTTTTATTTCCACAGTCAATGAAGCTTCACTTCTACTAATAATTCTGAGAGCAGTACAACTTTTGTCTTGAATAAATTCTGTCACGAAGGTACCAGCTGCCTTAATATGCCTGTGTGCATGACCATTATGATCTACTGGACCAAAACAAACAACAAATAAAGGAACAAAAAATGCAGTTTCAGACTTAGCGTGAATGCAGGATACATATAAAAATTAATTGTTTTGAGATTTAAATCATTAAATTTATTTACTCTGTGCATGCTTATGTATGGGTGCCAGGGGGCACACATAAAGGTTAGAGTCGGTTGTTGGTATGCCAAGCCAGTTGTCTCCATCCAACAAGTGGCTAGCAGGATTTGAAGGTCCTCAGTCTGGGTGGCAACAGGTCCCTCCCATTGCCAGCTGAGACATCTTGCCAGCCCCTGATCATTCTATTTTAAGTTGAACTGAGATGGAGTTTTATCAATCAAAATGTAATTGAATTACACTGGGTTCTTTGAAAAAGAATCAAGACAATATAAAACTTTCATAATAAATGCATGAAACAATTTTAGACTTTGAATGTCTTCTATGTGTCTTTTATCTAGTGCCATATAGTCAGCTGTGCTTGAATTGAATGTACAATGGTATTTGCATCAATCACCTGAACAGAATCAGAGTATTATTAATCAAGTGTGATGATTGAAGGAATCACCTTGTGCCATTCTGTCAAGGAGACAGTCTTCCCTTCAATCTAAGAAATGGAATTTTCCATTTTTACCAAGACATAGAGATATTTGCCAGAAAGTAAGTTAATAAAGCCCATGGATACGGAGTCCTTTTCATTAACAGACTGGCATGTCTCAGCAAGTGTTGCTACGGAGAAGTTTGTAGCAGGCAAACACTTCCCAGCACAGTGTTTTTGCATTCGCTATTCTGCCATCTCTTTTTTCCTGCAAATCCTATGGGGGAAGGAGGATGGAGGACAGAGATAATTTGAACGTATTGTTAAGTGCTACAATGGAAATAAATTCAGCTGGAATCGGTTCAGCTCAGCCTTAATCAGCCTGTGTAGGGTGAGTCCTAGGTGACAGAAAAGACCTCCCAGGGAACAAAGCCTTTTCTGCAAGCTGAGCAGGGAAAAGCGTTTCCACATTCTGGAGTTGCCACTGAGATATTCACCAGCCAAGAGATGCCGTTAATCTTTATTAGATTCAAGGAAGAAATCTGCTTTCCTACTACAGAAAACAATCATTAACTTGTCTAGTTTCTATGTGGTCAGCTGAAAATCTAGCATTAGTTCTGTATCAATTGGTCAAAGATCATTTCTTTCCTCTAGATGAATTGATTTCAAGGCCAAAAAGTATCTGGGAATACCATTTTCTGAGGTTAAGTGGTGCACAGTATTTAATAACCAAGAAGCTGAGGAGTATGGTTCAAGACTCCTACAAGGGTCTCCTATCAGAAATCCTGCATATCAGATATTTATATTATGATTCATCATAGTAGCAAAATTACGGTTATGATGTAGCAATGAAATAATTGTATGGTTAGGGGTTACCACAATAGAGGATCTGTATTAAAGGGTTGCAGCATTAGGAAGGTTGAGAAGCACTGCTGTAAAATGAATAACATAAGCTGATACCTCATTGGCTGAAAGGGGGTAATCCAACCTACAGCTCCTCCCAGCACAGATAGGGTATATAAGCTGAGTACAAGACCACTTTAGGCTGGCTGTGATGTTTAGCAACTAAGACCATGTTACTGTACTGATCAAGTTGAATGCATGTCGCCAATCCCAAAGATGCTTCGCAAACCAGACCAGACCTTGGCCCAGACCTAGAGAGAAGAAGGTGTGTTGCAGACCGTTCAGTGTTTCAGGATAGATGGCGAGCCTTGCTTCTGAAGCCATCAACCAGTCTACAGCTGTACTCAGTAGATTAGAAGAGGAATAGGAATGTCTGAGTGAAGTGTGATGAGTGTGTGATCTATAAAGCATTTGTAAATCTTGATATTCGTCCCCTTGAGAGTCCTCCTTCCCTTGACTCTGGACACCTGACAACTAACTCAAAGATACCTCTTCCTTTCTGCTTAAGTCCTACTCTCATGTTAGGACCCAAAGATGAACTTGGTGAGGCGCGTCACTGTACCTTTTTGTCTCTCTTCACAGTGTGGACAACTGAAATAAATCTCCCTTATCTGCTTTTGACTAGTTAAAAAACAAAAAACAAACAAACAAACAAAAAAACATTACAAACTTGAAAGATGTACCTAGTTCAGGCTCTCCACTGGGTATTAAACAGCAAGACAATTAGACAATTGCATCCATTTATTCATTATACTAACACAAAGTTTAGCTAATTATTCATATCCCAAACATTATTAACTAGAGAGCAAAAAGATGACCAATATTTTGATTGAGATATTTCACATTTTTTATGTATTATATTTTATTTTTATTAATTACACTTTATTCACTTTGTATCCTCCATAAGCCCCTCCCTCTTCCTCTCCCAGTCCCACTCTCCCTCCGCCTTCTTCACGCATGCCCCTCCCCAAGTCCACTTATAGGGGAGGTCCTCCTCTCCTTCCTTCTTATCTTAGTCTGTTAGATCACATCAGGAGTGGGTGCATTGTCATCTTCTGTGGCCTGGTAAGGCTGCTCCCTGCTCAGGGGGAGGTGATCAATGAGCAGGCCAATCAGATTATGTCAGAGGCAGTCCCTCTTCCCATTACTATGTAACCCACTTGGACACTAAACTGCCAAGAGCTACATCTGTGCAGGGGTTCTAGGTTATCTCCATGTATGGTACTTGGTTGGAGTATGAGTCACTGGGAAGACCCCTGTGTTCAAATTTTCTGGTTCTGTTGCCTGACTAAAATGCTCAATCCCCATCCCAAAAGGCAAAGAGGATGGACATCAGAAGAAAAAAACAGGAAACAAGTTAGGAACCTGCCACAGAGGGCATCTGAAAAGCTCTGCCCTGTGGACTATCAAGCAGTTGCTGGCATTTATGGCTAACTGTTGGGCAGAGTGCATGGAATCTTATGTAAGAAGTTCACTTTTTCTTTTAACTAAAGCTATTGACTTACATGTGAGGGATTTAACAGAAGCACTTTTTTCACCTTTGTAAAGTTCACTGTTTTGATTTTTAGTGAAAGACAGAAATCACTCAAGTGCCAGCAAATAAACTAATTCTGCTGAAGCTTACACAGAAAACCAACTAGAACTCATACAGTTCTGGAGTAATGTGTTTTTGTGAAACAGTCACAGTAGGGGAAGTGATAATATGTACCTGCTAAGGTGATTAGGATTGAATTATAGCTTAATTATTTAAATTATTTTGGTATCATTTTCCATTAGTTTCATTTCCTGTTGCTATGATAAAATATCTCAACACAACTTCTAGGAGAAAGGGGTGATTTGGCTTTCAGTCTCAGGTTAGTCAAGGTGGCAGGAACTTGAAGCAGCTAGGTACAGTGCATGCATTCACAATCAAGAGCAGGGAAAGAATGGGTGCATGCCTCCTTATGCACAGCTTCTCTGCACACAGAGTACAGGATCCTCTGCCTAGGGGCTGGCATTACTCACAGTGGATGGATCTTATTACCCCAGTTGGCATATAATCAAGATAATTTCCTACAGATGTGAACACAGGCCAACTTGGTTTTGACAATCCATCAATTGAGCCCCTTTTTCCAGGTGTTTCTAGTTTGTATCAACTTGACAATTAGAACTAACCACCTCAAGGTGCAATAGGGAAACCATCACAGCTTCTTTTTCACAGATAAATTTATTATGATTGCAGGTCTCAGCAACTCCATTCCATTATTTCATCCTTCTTTATTAGATATGAAAAATTTTACCTTCCCACTAACTACAATCACAAGCCTAGTGTTTGCAAAACAATGCTGTATAGTCAAGAACCCACATCATTTGTTCTCATAACCCAGAAGCAGAGCAAGGAGCTACCATGTGGGTAATAAGCAACATTAACATCACAGACGGATGTATAACTTAGATTCCAGACAAGATGGAAAGAGACAATGCAAATTCCATGATGTTATCAATCACAATGTATATTACCTATCACACACATGGAGCCGAACAAACTGTCTTTCAAAACATTTCTTTTTCTGAAAAGAATAAAAATTGATGTTGCAATGTTACTACTAACCAGTATTTAAATCATTAGGCTGACATGACTGATTGAGATGAGGCCATCTGAGAATGTTCTCTCTGATGGGTTAAGTCTGGGATGGCACATGTTAGGGAAAGAACTCACTTAGCCCTCTGAAATTTCTGGAAAGTCTTGGTGATCTTAAGGAGATTTCTCATTTGCCATTTGATATTAGTGGTAACACTGGGCTCTTCTATGACATGAGAAACAACTGACATAGAAGACAGAGAAGCTGCACCCTGCATATGCTTGCTGTGAGCTGCACCAAAGGTGGAGACAGCAGCAGCAGCAGCAGCAGCAGCAGTCATGTAGGACCATCTTCCAGAATCTTAACAGAAAGATGATCCATCTTTTCTTGCAACTTGGCAAACAAATAAGCAACTGTGAACTATGTGACAGTCCAGTCCAGGAGTGTTGCCAGAACGTATTTTTGACTGGATGGGTCAGGTTAATCACCTTGTGGTAAGGCCAGCTGCTCCCACTGGTGAGTCATTTAAGCTGTCAGCAGCAGTGATTCCAGGACAAACATGTTGATGGACACATTTTTGAAACTGAAGCCCACATTGTCTCCCATGAAGAGTTCTACGCCAAGCCACGTGCTATATTTCAGCAGGTGTTAGTAATGACCTTGATTGGAGCAGATATGACCACCAGGTAGATTCTGAGAATCCTCGATTCTATTTGGCCAGCTAAAATTGATCAAAACCACTGAGTTACAGACATCTTGGAAGATAGCAGCAAGGGGTGAATTGGTGTCAGTACAACAGGAGTTAAGATTCCCTTGGCAGGAAGGACAGGGCCTGTGATAAACTGGGAACTAGTCATAGTACACATGATTTCTGCCGAGTGAGTGACCACCTCTATATTAAGGAAGGGTATATGCACTTCCCACTGGCTCAGCCTACAATGTGCTCAAAAGAAACCAATCAAAATAAAGGTTACCTTGGTCTTCATCCAATTCACTCCGTAAGACATATAAAAGGCTACCGGGCAAAGTGAAACATTGGTATTTCTCTCCTCTATTCCCTATAACTCTAAGGAGTTATTTCTCACTTTTTTCTTAGTGCTCATTCTCTCTGTTCACTTGGGATAACTTACTTATACTATTATACCCACCTGCAAATAGTGATATTTTCACTTCTTCTTTACCAATTTGTATCCCCTTAATCTTCATATTTCTTTACTGTTCACATTCATTTACTATTCCCGTGCTTGAAGTAACAAACCTGAAAGCCACTCTCTAGTTTGGCATGACTTTCCTGGTTCTTGAATATCTGGGACTGTATAGGTCACCACCACTCCAGCTAACACCACCAAGGGCTGAGAACATCTCTGCCCCAGTCATTAGAATGCAAACCAGGCTTCAAATAGCTCTGCTTCCATTCCCATCTTTAAGGGTAACCGTCTGTCCTTTGAACAAGGATCTTAGCATCAGCCTCCTTCATGTTGTCAATGATCTACTCAGAAACTGGCTCATGTGCTGTGTCAGAGTTGTAGTCATTTTTTTTAATTGTATGACTTTTAAGTATATTTGAAATTAACCATTGTCCACAGCTGGGATTCATACAGATAACCCAAATAATGACCCATTCAAGTTTAACTTGATGAGAAAAATGAGTTTATTAGAGCTCGCTTCAGAGAAATGGATGGCTACAAAGAGCTGCATTTTCCTGAAACTGTCAACCTCTTTCCCACTTACCTCCTACTTTATCTGGCTTTAAGCCCATGACAGATTGGATATGGCCTGAATTTAGGTCACTACTTAGTTTTAAAGCAATAGATAGAGGTGATTACAAGTTCAAATAACATAAGCAAGACTAAAACAAGACTTGAGAAATTAGTATTTTTGCATAGTGTGTTCTTGTTCTTATTAGGAATTCCAATGGACTCATAGAATACTGTTCAGCTATGAAAAATATGACTTTTTTTTGCTTCTATCTGATAAGAACAGTTAAATGATGGCTTGCAAGCAAGATGGAATTACTGTAGCTAGGATTTGCAGGAACATTCTCTTCATATTCGTGTCCTGATCTCCTTGGATGCTCTTCACATTTCTTCTGGCTATTGGTAGTTTAGAAAAATTCATGTTGATTACAACAGCAAAGGGTTGCTTCACATTGATTTTTGCAATCAGAAAGCCTAGTACTTATGTCTGCCCATTCTTAGAGATATCAGCTTCAGATTCACTAATATGAGAAATACAGGATAGCGGAGCCATCCTAAGATTCAATTACAGTCACGTGTTCTTATTGTTAATGAAGTCTGTGTGTCCAAGGCCATCAATGATAGTCCTGAAACACTTTCTGTTCCTTTGTTTCCATGGGAGATATTAACAATTATACCACCTACAGGCTCAGTTTTTAATTTATTCAGGACTCAGACATCCTTGAAGGAGCCTCTCCATTTCAGTGTTCTCCTCAAAGTTCTGTATAAATACATCATGTTTGTAGAGAAGATGGAGAGTAACAGACCTGCCAATGACAAGGGTAATTCGGAGGTAAAGCCACTGTGACAGGGCCACTATGTGTTTTCTGGTTATATATTTCTGAAAGTTTCCTTTTGCATTCTTCAACTGAAGTAGACTGTTGGCAGCTAGAGGTGCAGAAGGAAACTTTATGCATGAGGATATCAGCTAACCCTTCATACTTCTGGTTCCATAGACACTTTTTTTATCTTTTGAAAAAACATGTCTCTGTGTCTTATACACTTGTGACCATGCCCCAACCTTCTGAGCATCCTAAGTTCTCTTTGATGGCCCTTCTCTTCATTTTAAAAAAAAAATCTGACAGTCCACTGTGGTCATGAACCACCATACGTGTCTTATTTAGATATTTAATATGAAACAATCACTCATATTAAACCCCCCCCACCACAACACAAGTCACACTGCAAAGTGCTAAGCAATGTTCATCCTCAAAGTTCTCACAGGAACCAAGTCTGTCTGATTAACATACTACAGGCCAAATAGGTGATGAGACTAGATTTTAGGGTCAAGAAATTTACTTTATTCAAAATGTGGGCTCCTCACAAAGCTCTGCCTGGAGGGAAGTCAATTTTGGAGTATCAGTTTATGTAGGAGGTGATGATAAGGATGAGGGGGAAAGGGAATTGTATACGCTGCTGATACAGGTGATAAGTAGTCTAGCCACTCTGGGCACCGATGTGCAAGTACCTCAGAGTAGGGCTACAATGTGCCTGAGCTGGACCACTATAAAAGTTTAATCATATACACTTGATTTCCCTGCATTTTGTAATGAATTTTTATGTCTCAATGATCTACTAGAAGAATAGGCTCCTAGCAGGCAAACATCAGGCTTTTGTTTGTATTTAGACTTTTAATCTTTCCAGTTACTTTCTCTTGTTTTGGAGTATGTATTTAAATCTTCTACATTCATTGACGCATTTATTTGTGAGTGTGTATATATATGTGTGTGTGTCTGTATCAGCACATTAATGCCCATATGCATAAGAGACCAGAAGATGATCTATAGGAGTCTGTGAGTCCCAGGGAATGGATTAAACTTGCCAGGCTTGGTTACAGGAACCCTGACTCTGAGCCATCTTGCTGAGTACCGTTTGAGGATTATAGAACTATGATTGCCATCCAGATGTATTACCCCTGAAGGACAAAAGCCAAAATGGCTCAGAGATGATTACACATCATGCTTACTCCAGAACTGTTCATTATGGCCAGGAATGGAATTGGCCAAGGTATCTGTAAACAGGTAAATGAATAAAAATGCAATATGTAACTAAAAGCTGAGCAAGGATATGGCATCTTTTCCCATGAAAACTTGAGACTAGCAAGTGGTATAGAACTATAATTAATGCCCCAGGGCACAGAGACTTTATTTTAAATATATATAATACATACATTATATGAGTTTTATTCAGCCATAGAGAAAAACAAAATTGTGACATATTTTTAAACAAGAAAGTAGTTGCAACTGAAGATTATCAAATTAAGTGAAATACACCAGGATCAGACAGTCCAATACCTTGTGTTTTGTTTTGTAGTGGGGCTCAAAAACTCTGTAAATATACATAAAATTATATGACTATGTATGCATGCACAAACTCATGAAAGTAGAAGCAAGACTGCTAAGAAGGGAAGAAGGAAGAGTTAGAGAGTGAACGTGGTCAAAATAAATACTCTATTCTAGAGACAACTTACCCAAGCACGTGATTCATTTTTCTTTTTCTCTGGCCTTGCTACAATCTCTCATTCTGACTCTCCAGCTAGAAGGCCATCCTGGAACAGCTTAAACTTACCTCACACAGCGGACTCAATAAATATATTCCTGGAATTAGCAAGTAAATAACAGCATTATCAAAGGGTTTCAAAATTCAAGTGCAAGGAGGTAGAGACTATGGAGAGCCGTGTCCTCAGCTGTATTTGGATTATTGACAAAAAGAAGAAGAAGAAGAAGATGGGGACTTAATTCTGATTAAAACTACTCCAGGGAACAAACACCTGATTCCAATGAGAGCTATTGACACAAAAACACAACTCTCCCTTCAAAAAGGATAAGAAATGGTTTATTCTGAAGCAAATTATGAGTGACTTTGGCTTGAGGAACACAGATTTATATTACCCCAAATTCTAGTATTCAAAGTGGGAACAGTTTGATGAAACTAATTTAGTCACTGAACATGAAACATTTTAACCTCTCCACAATCACTGAAGCTCTAATCAATCAGCCTTGCAGAAGTTCAGTGAAAGGCCCTGTCATTCCCACAAACTTTGATTCAAAGAACTTTGTATTTTTGTTTTTCTTTCATTTTTTCATCTAAAATTATTCAATAATAACAATAATCACATTTATTTATGTAGTTCAAACTAAAATAAATACACAGAAGAAATCCAGAATAACTGAATCAAGCTAATCTAGCCAACACTTGAATTATTTACGGAGAGTTTTTGTCCATGCCCAAATAAAACATTGGAACATTTTCCATCTTCTCCCTATGCCCCACTTCCTATAACCAGCATTCTGTTCTCTGCTTCTGTGTTTGCTTTAGATCCTAAACAAGGCCCATTCTACAAATGCAGGTGCCATTGTTTGGACTCAACACAGTGTTGAATTAAGTAAAAGCCCTGTGGAGGGAGCAGTCATTGCAGCTGATGACTGTCGGATGTTGTATTCATCCACAGCATCTTAGAGACTCGAAACAAGCAGGTCGCTATTCACATCTCTTCATGTGGTACCTGATTAATTCACCTGCAAACAAGAAACAGAACACATCCTCTTGTGAACATCAGCAATGCTGTTTAAAGTTCCCGAAGTTCCGGGGAGCACTCTGAGAAAGCAAGTTGTGTTGCTGCACAGTGAGAATCACCAGGAATGTGCTGTCTAGCCTCCACTTTAGTATGCTCTGCTAGTTTAGTATGGCACGGAATCATGAGTTTGTGTCCACTTAGTATTCAGATGGGTTATTTTAATAATATGAACTCAAATATTTAGCTAGATTTGACTTTTATACTGTACCATCTAGAGGAGGTTAATTACAGTCCCTCGATTTCCATACACTTTATTAACTGATAAGAAAAAAGGAATGAAGGGAAATTGTTTTTTTTTTTCTGCCTAAATAATCACAAACCATTTAGATGAAGGAAGTAAGATTCATACTTGTTTGTGGTTACTTCTGCACGATTCCAATTATTTTCTCGGTTTCAGGACATAACTATTTCCTGAGTTAAGAGGATGAGATGAGAGCCATACCCAAGCTTTCCAAATACATGGCATAGGCTGAGCCTAGAGCATATCTGTCCATGTTCTATCTTTAGGCTTAGCCCTGGAAGCTTCTAGCTCCATCCAATTTAATCTTCTCCAAGCCTAGACCTTGTAATCTTCAGCTGTAGCTTCACCTGTTAACCTAGGCTTAGAATGTTTTCAGCTTCTGAGACTTACTGCTGAATAAGATCACCCAATTTCAATTCTTTCTGAACTCTGACTGGCTGGTTCAACTCAGCTGTTTTGGCTAAAAACTCCTCTCCAAGCTGACTGATTTATACTGGCTTCTTTCTGGTTCTCACTGAATCGTTCTGCTTGGAAAAACTGCCTTTGAACTCCACAAACTCAACTGAACTCTACTGTTCTCCCGAACTTTACTGTACTTTCTCCAAGAACTCTCTTTCTCTCTGCATTGCTCTTAAGTTGCTTCTCTTTCCTGTTTGTTTTAGTGAGAGTTGGGTATATCCTATCTCTCACTCATTCTGCAAATATTTCTCTGATTTGTCACTTTATCCACTTGTCAATTAAATGTCTTTGTTTGGGATTAAAGGTATGTATTCCAGGCAGAAGAATTAAATGTGTATACCAAGAGCATGTCTGTATTTCAATGGGATCACACAGACCTAGGTCTTTGGATATGATCCCCTGAGAGAATAGCCAATGTTGCTGAATTAAAATTCCTCTACAAGATACTAATTATTCTTTCTCATAGGATATGGTTTCAAACCTGGAATAACTTATTGGCTTAGGTGTTGATTTTCAGTTTTACTTCCAGAATTCCCTATCTTCAATCATAGCAGGAGTATTATGACTCCCTGACTTTAGCAACATTATTTATAGTCAGAAGATAGACTGTATAGTTTCATGCAGGCATTCTGCCAAGTAAATTTACCCGGTGCCTCATTCTTGATAATGACCAGCCACTAGCAGTTGGAATAGGAGTTTCATTAGCTTAAGTATTAAATTTCATAATTTTTAAAACTTTGCAATATATATATATATATACACACACATGTGTGTATGTGCTCATTTGTCTATATGTGGGTGCACATTTGCCATGGTGTCTGTATATATTGGGGGAAGATCCAGCTGGTAAATTTTGGGGGTTACTTTTCTCCTTCCATCATTTGCTTCATAGGAATAAAAATCAGTTCATCAGGCTTACAGGCAAGCTACTTTACCAGCTCAGCCATTTCACTAACCCAAACTTTGTAACCTCAACAAGAGCTCTACAGAAAAGCAAATGAAAAAGGCTCATGGCGAACATTATACAGATTCCATTCAGCTGTGCAGCATTGTCTCTTGGGAACAGTCCTGCAGTAAAAAATCAGGAGCTTCAGGTTCAGTTCCACTTCTGCTTCGAATGGGCTATATGAACTGGGGAAAATTTTGAGCCCTTCTTGCCTGTCAAGGGAAGCACTAAGTCTCCTCAAAGGTTGTCACCATCTTAGGGTATAACATGCAAGCATTACTGAGAATGAGGTTGAGGCTGTGCCAGGAACATGTGTATGTATGATGGAGAAGGAAATAAACAGAATAATTGAGAAGTTCCTTGCTAAACAAAGTGGATTCCAGGCTTGTAAAAGGACATACCTACAGTAACACAATGGTTCCTGCATCAAGACCGTGATGTTCTGAATCAGCCTGAGTGACATCTGAAAAAAATTTTAGGACACTTAATTTGTCCAGAAAATTTCAGCTAACACATTGTTTAGGGTTAGAAATAAATCTCAAAGAGATACCGTGACTTCATGCATTCAGCCAGTCTTTCCCCATAGCCATATTGCACACACTCCCCTTTGGACTGACTATGTATTTCTATCTTTAAATGCTTTATTTTTAAAACATACATAAAGACAACCAGAGTGGTGCTGTTTTAATTTTTAAATATTATTTTTAGTTGATGTGTGTGTATCTGTCTGTGAGGATATGTGGAGGAATTTTAATTCACAACATAGCTGAACTGGCAAGAGATCACAACCAAAGACCTTTTAGATCTATTCAATCTAGCTGGAATACAAACATGCCTTTATTCCAGGAGACAGAGGCAAGCAGATCTGAGTTCAAGGCTAGCCTGGTATAGAGCAAGTATCAGGTGATGAAAAGCTTAGGATCAGGGGCAGTGGCATATGCCTTTAATGCCAAATAATGAAGGTAAAGTTAGTTTGTGGAAGGAAGCACTCAGGTTGAATGTGATATCTAATTGAATGGCAGAAAAAGAAAGTGATGAATCAGAGAAGATACAACAGAATGGGATACGCTCAACTCCAAGGAGAAGAGGGAACCTACTTAAGGGGCAATGGAGAGGGGCGAGGGGAGAGGGACAGAGGGGCAGAGGGACAGAGGAGGCAGTTTTATTAGGACAATAGTAGAGAGGTTGCAGAGAGAACTCAGGTGAAGACGAATGGGCCAGATGAATGAGAAGATGAATGAGAAGGAACCAGGAGATTATAGCAGATTTCTGCTATTAATCTGAGGCCAAGCAGAGCAGTTCAGAGGCCGAAAGAAAGCCAGATTGAGTAAATCAGTGGAAGAAGAGTTTGAGCCAGAACAGCTGAGCTGAACCAGCCAGCCCAGAGCTCAGTAAGAACTAGGCAAGGTGGCCCTATTCAGCTGTAAATCTCAGAGGCTGAAAACATTCTATGCCTGGATTAGATTGTATGGAGGCTAGAAGCTTCCAGGACTAGGCCTAGGTTAGTAGACAGAGGCAGTAAGCCTCTGAGACAACAATTGAATCAGGAGAATAAAAGTTCCTTTTACATACATGAATATGTATGAGGGTGTTTATGAGGCCACTGGATCACCAGAAGCTGGAGTTGGAGGAAATCATGGTCTTCCTCATCAGTGCTGGGAACTGAACTGGGAACTGCAGGGGACTCCAAACCACTGAGCCATTTCTCCACCCACTTAAATGTGTTTTTGTTTTGTTTTGTTTATTCAAGACAGAGTTTCTCTGTGTAGCTTTGGCTGTCCTGGACTCACTTTGTAGAGCAGGCTGGCCTTGAACTCATAGAGCTGCCTCTGCCTCTGCCTCCCTGAGTGCTGTGGTCCTGTAAGTGCTTGTAAATGGAGCTCTTTATCTAGTCTCTGGTTCTAGTTAGTTAAAAATGCTAACAGGTATAGAAAAATAATTTGTCTGAGAAACTGTGCTTAAATGTCTTGTTGGGTATAACTTTAAATATCATTTGAACTCTATTCACCAAATTTTGGGCTAATTACATTTGCCATATTTGTGTGTGTGTATGTGTCTGTGCCTGTGTGGGTGCACATGTGCGTGTGTCTGTGCATACGTGTAGGTGTTTGTGAAGGCCAGAGATTGATGTCAGGTGTCTTTGTTGCTCTCTATCCTATTTTTATTTTTATATCTTTTATTTATTCAGTGACAATTGCATACATATATATATACTTTATATATATACATATATATACATATATATGTATATATATATATATATATATATATATATATATATATATATATACTTGACCTCTCACATCTACCCCCACCTAGACACTCCCACAAACATATCCCTCCAACTTTCAAGTCATCTGTTTGTTTTTGTTTATGTGTTTGTTTTGTACTCTACTGAGCCCAGTTAGCACCGCCTGCTGGAATGATGACTGATCTTCTTGTCTTGACCTTATGCAGTTAAATATTGCTGCAGTGATTTGTGAGTTAAGGGCCTTGTCATGTCTGAAAGCCAGTACTTCACAGCACTCCTCCAGCTTATGTTCTTTCTGTGGCCTCTGCCTCAGTCTGTCCTGAGCCTGGGGATGTTGATGTGGCTTTCTCATTTAGAGCTGAGTGCTCAGCAGTCACTTATTATTCTTAGTGGTTTTGACCAGTTCTGCATCTCTGCAATAACTGCTGCTTACAGCAGAAAAAAGGCTTCTCTGGCCGAGCAAGAGCAGCAACAATCTGTGGATATAAATATTTTTAGAAGGCAGTTTAACATGTCCATCTTGGTAAAACTGTAGAACCAAGTTAGCCCCTAGGACCTAGGGCTTTCCTAGACATGGACTCTTGGTGAAGTTTACAGCATTAGGAACTAATCCCCTCCTGCTGAATAAGCTCTCAATATAGTAAGAAAGTGGTTGGCTCTACCTATAACCTTTACCCACCTTTTTTGAGACAAGGTCTTTTTGTGAACTTGAAGTTTACATTTGGTTTGCCTGGACTGGCTGGCCGGTAAGCTCTAGGCAGCCTTCTGTCAGCATCCATCAGCTCTAGAAACACTAGCACCTGCAGTCATTCCTGTCTTTTAAGGTAGGTGCTGCGGTTCCAGCCTCTGGTCCTCATGCTTTTGAAACAGGTACTTTACCCACTGTGCCATTTCCTCAGCCCAGTGTCATGTCGCTTGTAAAAGAATTTTCATGTGTACACCTTGCTGACATGTTTCAGAAGGCTTAATTATTATTTACCAAACAAAGCATCACATCTCAGATGCCAGAACCACTACTTTTGCTCCCTTGGGAGTATAGGTTCTTGCTACCTCTTTCTAAGCTGCTGTGTTAGCACAGTGAGCATGCCCCTGAGAAGCCCTGACCTTGGTATGATGCTGCAGATCAGAATCTACAAACTGGAGAAGTCTAGAGTCTGGGCCCAGGATCAAAGTGGGTCCCTTCCACCTGATGGGAAGGAGTTAGCTTAGCTTTCTGACATTCACACCCCCGTGGGGCTCCACCATCTGTTTGAAAATCTTCTTTGACTGGGTTGTGAAGAGCATGTTCGTCATCTGCTTCCACACTCCTGAATCCTCTGGGGGTTTGCTTATGCCAAGGACTGGAGAGTGCTGTGATGATATCACAGAGAAGAAATATTTTTCTTTTGATTTTGGACTTGACAAATTCGTTTCATGAGAAAAAGTTCAGTGCCCTAAACCCTGGAAGACAACTCACCATGACAGGCATGTTCTTCCCTGGCTTCCTTTCAGCCTGATTCCTATTGCCATATGGTATCTCAAAAGACTAAGCCATCACTGCATATTGATGAGACTTCAACTAGACCAGGACACCGGCAACTGAACCCCACTCTAATGGCGTGGGTCTATTTTTCCAGGCAGGTGGATTTTATATGGCTGTTTAGAATATTGGCTGTATGTTCTAACTTAAGCTTTCTAGTTTTAGTATTAATTTTTCTTTATTCTTGAGAATTGCATACATGTATACAAGGAAATATGATCACATCCACCCTTTATTTCTCCTGCCATCTAACTTCCTATAACATCTGCTAACATTGACCTCTTTCCAACTTTGTGTCCTCTTTCTTTTTGATGAGCCAGTAAGCACAAGTATTCAGATATTGGTGTGTGGAACTGTCCATGTGAACATTGGAAATCTATTAGTGGTCAAACATTAAAACAAACAAGGCAGGTGGGCTGGAAGGATGGCTCAGAAGTTAAGAGCACTGTCTGCTCTTCCAAAGGCCCTGAGTTCAATTCCCAGCAACCACATGGTGGCTCATAGCCATCTATAATGAGACCTGATGTCCTCTTCTGGCCTGCAGGCATACATGCAGACAAAAAACTGTATACATAATAAATAAATAGACCTTTTAAAAATACAAACAAACAAGGTAGAATGCTTCTCCCTCCACCAATACCTATTAACTCTTAAAAGCTCCTCAACTAAGAATGGGAAAGGGGGAGGTGATCAAAAAGCCAACCCCTGAGTTCATGTCAGCAACAGTTCCTGTTCCCATTACTAGGGACCTTCTTGGACACTGAGTTGCCATGGGCAACATCTGTGCCAGGGTTCTATGTTATCTCCATGCATGGTCCTTGTTTGGAGTATCAGTATCAGGGGGGAAAGCCTTACCAAGACACAGAGAAAGACAATGAAGCCAGTCCTGATGAGACCTGATAGACTAGGGTCAGATGGAAGGGTAGGAGGACCTCTTCTATCAGTGGACTGGGGGAGAAGAAGAGGAAAGGAGGGTGGGATTGTGAAGGGATAAGGGAGGGGACTACAGCTGGGATACAAAGTGAATAAACTGTAATTAATAAAAAATAAATAATTAAAAAAATAAAAAAGAATGGGAAAGGGACCTTTGGGATACAAATTTAAGGAAATGTGACAGATTGCGAATAAATCGCAAGTGAGAATTAGAATACTAGGCATGGAAAGACTAAAGCAGGAATGGACATGGGATCAAGAAGGAAATGGGAGCTGGCAGAGTTAAATTAAAGAAAGGGTATATTGAAAGCTGCCTGTCCTTTTGGCTCTTGCCTTCCAAGTTGATTTATCATCGAAGCAAAAATGCCTATGAGGTTCTAAAAATGACAAATGTCACCTCTCTCTATAGCTGGTACTCCAAGAGTGGCATCTGCAGATAGCCTTCCACGTGAATGGCTATCATGTACATACAACTCAAAGATGTAGGCTAAGTTGCATAGGATGTTCTTTTTTCCCTATGGTTGTTTCCATTTCCTGACTTCAGCACTGTGCTCCTCCATGGTTGCTTCTCTTTTATCCAAGGTGTCACCCACCTGGTGCACAGAGGGTGGGTTTTCTCACTTGGCACTAGGTTCTGGACTCTAATTTCTATTGTATTGAAAGGCCATCCAGTTCTGCATACTGGCCTTAACTCTTGGTCCTTCTACATTTATATTATCTGACCATATGATTGCATGTCTTTAATGTAACCCAGGCTCAAAAAGAAAACCAACCCAATGTCAAAAATTTTTTGTATGTTAACTAGAAAAACAGTGGACTTCATTTTTCATGTTATATATCCTCTTCCCTTTCTGGTCTGTTTTCATTTTATTTATTTAATTTTTTAAATTTTTATTAATTACAGTTTATTCACTTTGTATCCTAGCTGTAGCCCTCTCCCTCCTCTCCTCCCATTTTCACCTTCCCTCCCTCCCTCATCTCCTCCCATGCCCCTCTCCAAGTCCACGGATAGGGGAGGTCCTCCCCCTTCCATCTGACCCTAGCTTATCTGGTCTCATCCAAACTGGCTGCATTGTAATTTTTATGTTTAATCATATGTGCACATGTATTGTCTGTGTGTGGACATGTTGGTGCAGGTGCTTGCAGAGGCCAGAAGAGGGCACAAGATTCCCTAGTGCTGGAGTTACAGGTAGTCATGAGTCACTGGATGTGGTTGCTTTGATCCTGTTTATTGCTGAGCCATCTCTCCAGCCTTTCTGATCTATTTTCAAGCTATAGTATATGCCCCATGCATGGGCAATGCTTCCTCAAACTTTGGAAGTCAGTTGAAATATCATCTTTCTGGATGGAAGTAATTTAGTGACCTTGTACAGCATAATATAACAGGACTGTCTTGCTTTGCATGTGAGTGATTAACGAGTGCAGTGTTTCTATGAAGAGGAATAGTGCCAGCAAGCCAAAACTGTAGGAAGTCATATTTTTTTCCCCTGTTGATAATTCTACTGATTCATCAGATATGGGCTAGTCCTGTGACCCTTGCTATAGCTGAAAATAGAAGTACATCTCTATATTCACTCACTAAAACTGGGCAAGAAATGGATAGATTTGCAAAATCGGTATCAGTGGTCCTGGAGAACTGGTTCTGTGGTGAAGAATGCTTGCTGCCCTTGCAGAAGACCTGAGAAGTTCAATTCACAACACCCTGGCCAACAGGCTTCCAAATTCTTCTAAGTCCAGATTCAAAGGATCTAATGTCCTCTTCTAGTCTCCATTGGGAATTGTATTTATGAGCACATATACCAACAGAAGTATGTGCATGCATGTGCACACACACACACACACACACATACACACAAACATACATACAACACACAGAGAGAGAAAGAGAGAGGGGGGTTTATGCATCAACCATCTTCACATTTTTGAAGTCTTCTGAAACTTGAGAACCTATTTTCTGCCTTCTATTTCTAGAGGAAACTGTGGTATTTGTAAACAGAAGTTTGACCCTTCAATCCTTTGTGGGTACCTACAAGGAAGGTATTCAACGTTGCAGGGAAAAACCCAGAAAGTAATCTCACATTACAGAACAAAGAAGAGCTTCTGGAAGCAACCCGTGTCACTCTTAGTGAAAAGTGAGGGGCAGGACTCCTTTCTCAAAGCAGATTTCCCAGCTCAGAATTCAAGGCCCAGGGTTTAAATGCTACATTTCTGTTCACAACAGTTCAGAGCTCAAAAGCCATAGCCACACATTTCACAGTGCTGATCCTTCACTGGGCGAGGTCTTTGGCACTGTGCAGTGTATTCATTTCAAGCGGGTGCAGTATGCCCTCAGACCAGCTCACCTCCTTCTCAGACAGGCTACACACATGGGTACCACTGGGACACTGTGAGAGATTTCCAGTTCTGGTTAGAGTCTAGATAATTCTGCACTTGAAGCCTTATTAGCATTTTCTTGGAAAAAAGCCCATTAGATGAAAAGTTATAAAGCTGACCTATTTTCTTGTACAGAGAACCAGACAAAAATCAGCCAATATTTCTGCCTGAGAAAAGCATTTCTTATAATTTCCTTTATCCTTGTGGGAAAGGAGTTGAGAATTCTAAGTCTGGGCAGCAACCAGTTTTCAAATTAAGCATGTTTTTAAGGTTTGACTTCGGCCATAATTATTCAGGTGGATTATTTCTGCACATTTTTCAAAGTTATTGATAAAACAGCAGTATCAGTGGTTTTGTTTTTGTTTGCTTTATCTATTCTTGTTTGCTATAATGTGGGTAGGAGAAGATGAAAGAGCAGTAAGTTTCCATAGCAGTTAAAGAAAATCTTATGTGCTGACCTCTTTACACTGTTGAGTTCTTTGATGGAGCCCTAAGAACAGAGCTCACTGATTAGCTAGAAAGGGGTCTATTATGCTATGCTCTGAATCCACAGCATTAACAATGAAGCTCAAGAGATTGAGGATGATGGCCCAGTGGTTAAAGTACTTATCTGGCATGTGTGAGGACTGGAGTTAGAACTCCAAGAACCCACATAAATACCATGTGAGCATTAGTCTGCCTGAATTCCAGCCTTGGAAGGCAGAGATGGGAGATCTGCAGAGCAAGTTAAGCAGCTAGGCTAACCCATAGCCATGAGCACTGGCTTTCACAGTGATACTTTACCTTAATGGATAAGGTTTAAAAAAAAAGGAATGTGATTTCAAAATCAACTTTATCAACCTTGAGTGTCCACATTCATGTGCACACATACATGTTTGTATAATCACACATTTATGCTCGCACACATGTAAATCACCCTCCCCAACACACAAACACACAAATGGAAAAAGGGGAAAAATAGTAAAACTCAGAAAACTGGTTCTTTTAGAGTCTGTCTTACAAATACTCAAGAAGCAGGAGGAAATCCTAATGTGCCCATCACACAGTTAACCAGTTCCTCGCACAACTGGAGCCCTTTAGATGTGTTCACTTTCAGGTAGTCGTTTTGTGACACAAATGACATCGGTTTGGACTTCTCAGGGAATGCTGGGGCTGATAGGAAATATTCCAGCTCCCAAGCCAGGAGCATTCACATGCATGCCATTGCACATACCGCAAGGGATAATGTTATAGAAACCAAAAGTCCGTCCTACCTTGTAAGATTGCCCATCGCCTTGCTCAGGCACCCATTGAGTCCTGGAGAGAAAAGCTAGCTTGTGTTCGTGGTGAACCCCACTCTGCCTGATTTTCATTGTTTGATTAACAACAATCTCTGTAATAGCATAGTCATAAGGCCTGGGGTTTAGCTTAACAAAATACAACTTCCTTTTACAAAAAAATCATTACAAAACATGCAGTCCACCCAAAAAAAGTAGCAATTGTTTTTGAGATGATTTTTAGTCCTCTATTCACAATCACCTTTTCAAATCTCCAAATTGCCTTCTTAAATTTTAAGTTTCTGTATTCGTTATTAACTTTTATGTGTATTAATTTTTATGTATGTGATGTGCGTGAGGTGTGTGTGTGTGTATGACAACATGCATGTGAAGACAGTGGATAACTCATGGGAATCAATTCTCTCCTTCCACCATGTGGGTCCCGGGATTTGAACTCAGGTCATGAGGCTTAGGTAACAAGTGCCTTTAAACAGTGAGTCATTTCATTGGCCCCAAATCTTAAATCTCTACTAAAAATCTGATTGTTGGTTTCCATTTGACCTAAATTTCTATCTTCTCCTCAAATCCTGTAAAATAGACGTATCCATTATATAGGATCTGAAGAGCTGGCTTAGCTGATAACAGTGCATACTGAGGACCTTTGCACAGTTTTTGGAACCTGCCCAGGAAGGCTCACAGACACTGGGACCACAGCTTTCTAAGGAACCTCTGCTTCTGGCTTCTAAGAGGAATCTGAACTCACATGCTAATATGCACACACAGACAAACAGACATAATTAAAAGTAAAACAAACATTAAAAATAAATACAATATAAATGACACACACACACAAAGGTATAGAAGTAAATGAAAACACCTAGTAAGATTATTATCCAGAGCAAGAAATGGTGTGTGTGTGTGTGTGTGTGTGTGAGAGAGAGAGAGAGAAAGAGAGAGAGAGAGAGAGAGAGAGAGAGAGAGAGAGAGAGAATATGGCACAAACAACAAACTGAATTAATGTCATAATCAACAAGTGATTTTAGTATCGCATAAGCTGCATATTAATTTAAACACAATGTGAGGGTACCGCTGTGACTATCACTTGGAACTCACGGTCTCTCCCAGACTTCAGATTCCAGGAAGGCTGCAGCTTGAGCTTCCTTGTTGTTGTAAATACGTTAATTGTGCACAGATTCGCAGTAGAGGAAGTCTGCTACCCTTGGTGCTGAAGTAGGGTCTTGAATGGATTTCAAAGAACTTAGAGGCCTGTGGCACTTGAATATCAAAGTTTTGAAAGATAGGAAAAAGGAGAGATGTCTTATTAGATCTTTAATGAGATATACGTTAATTAAAAGCATCCAACTCAAAATGTAGGGCTCATTGGGAGATGGTAATGGAGAGGAGGAAAATAAAAAACGGAGTCTTCTGCTGTGGCACATAGCACAGACTGATTCCTTGATCCAGTCATAGCTTATGCGTTTGAAAGTGGTGAGGGTACATGTGAATACATGTTTGTGGAGCCCAAAAGTTAACTTGGGGGTCTTCCTAGAGTGTTCTCTATCATCTGAATGGAGGCAGGGTCTCTCTGTGTGGAATGCAGAGCTCATGAATTGAGCTTGTGAAGTTGGCCAGCCAGCTTGCCCTGGAGAGCCACTGCTCCTGCCTCCCAAGTACTGAAATTACAAGTCGCCACACCAGGCATGCCGGATGTTTATGCTGGTGCTGGGTATCCAAAGTTCTGTCCTTACACCGACAAGGTAAACACGTTGCTCCCTGAGCCAACCTCTCAGCCCTCACATCTCTTCATCATTTGTCAAGAACAGGTAGTAAAATTGTAATACTCTTTATGACTGTATAGTCAAGTCTCTGCTGTTCTCTCTCTCTCTCTCTCTCTCTCTCTCTCTCTCTCTCTCTCTTTTTCTCCTTCTTTCCCCCTTCTCCTGCCCTCTCTCCTTCATCCACTGCCCCCTCCTCCTTGTCTCCTTTTCTATCTCTTTTCTTATTTTTTTCCAAGCAGCTTCCCAGAAAAGAGTAGAGACAGCTCAGTTCTCTGCCTGACAGATGGAAACCCAGATGCAAAGCTCTGCCACAGGGGACCCCACATAGAATTAGAGACAGATTTGGGTGTGCTTCCAGAGACTGAGATTAAACTACCCAACTGCGGCATCCAGTGTCCAGATAAAGAGAGGTGATTAATTTCAAATCTTCAAAGACGAAGAAATAATTCAAAATCTGCCAAGTGGGCAAGCAAAAAAATCAGATGTAAACTAAATGTGAACTGCTCAAAATAGTCACCTCTGAGAGGAGAATTTGTTTGTTAGATTGCACACACAATTTATTTGCTTATCATTATTTGTAAAGGAGAGCAAATATACAAATGTATTTTTAAGTATTTTTCAATTATTTTTCTATAGTCATGGCAAAATATGTCCTGATTCTATATTCAGTAAAGTTTAGCCAAAATACATTAGAGAGGTAATATCAGTTCACCAAGGCTCTTTTAATCTCAGATTAAAATGTTTCTGTTCTTAATAAGAAACTAACTGAACAGCTTAGTTTGGTGTGAAGAAATTGTTTCTTAAGTGTCATATTCTATTTTTTTTCAAAAGAAATAATGCCAAGGCTAAATGTGACTTGATCTAATGCATTAAAAAAATCAGCATCTCTTGGCATTTCAGTGCTAAACTACTTAGCAATAAAATGCCAGTCCTGGAGTGTTGATGATTTCTTATTTTATATCACATGGAACAACAGCAAAAACGGAGACTTGTCACACTTCTGTGTACTTACATTTGCACAGCATTTGGGTATCTCACATTTGAGTTCTAGAAAAGCCTGGCTTTCTGTAAACAGCCTAAAATTGAACTGTATTCCTAATCACAATCTGAGTAACTACAATCTATGAATAAATATAGTCATCCTACAGGCTTTCACGACAACTAGCATAAGATAAATAGTTTAAATGGAAACGTCTCCTAGACACAGCATAGGAAGAGATGGCATTTGGAAACATATGGGGTTTGCTTCCCTACCTCCTTCCCCAGATTCTTGATGAGCATCATTAGGTTATTTGTGTTTGCTCTTTCTGTGTTTCCAGTTGTAGGTACTTAGTGTTCTAAATCTCTCTCCTGTGACTGCTTTTAATGTGTTCCAGAAATTTTACTTTTGTATATTGTGTTTTTATTTTTGTTTAGTTCTAGGAATTGTTTGATTTCTATCTTTATTTCCTCTTTAACCCATTCATCACTTGACAGTAGTGAACTGTTTAGTCTCCACAAGTGTAGTTTCTAAAGATTCTTTCGCTACTGATTTTATGCTTTATTTCATTGTAGTCAAATAAGCTAGATAGTTTGATCAATAGATAGACGATAGATAGATAGATAGATAGATAGATAGATAGATAGATAGATAGATGGATGATAGAGAGCAGCAAGATTGTGAAACCAGAAGATTAAGAAGACTGCTACAACACAGTGTTTACTGGACATGACAAGGATATGTCAACAATATGACTGACTAGATGAGGCCTGCATAAGACCACATCAATTAGTATTCCAGCAGGGGTGAGGGAAGGGCTCACAGGGCACCAACCCTGCTTGAGGAGTTACAATGAACTGCTGGCTATTAAGTCAGTTTTCTTCAGGTTTGAAAGCCCTGATAGATCACCCATGACCCAATACTCATATATAATTATCTAACACTAATTGGAATATATGTATTATATATTGTATATTATGTAATATATTACATTATTATATAATTTATATATACTGTATACTATAATACATATATTCTATTATATGTTATAATACAGAATATATAATTCATATATAATATATAAATAAAAATAAATGTTTCATATTATATATTACATTATATATTTATAAATACATATTTATATATTATATAATATACTTATATATATTATATAAAGACATTTGAAAATATTTAGAACCAAACATATCTCTTAGAGATGGAGACACCTGTCAGCTCAAATAACAAAATGGGCTGACTATGTAGCCCAGTGATTAGAGAGCCTGCCTAGCATGGGAAAGGCTCTGAGTTCAATCCCCAGCACTTACTAGAAAAAAAATCAGATAACACAAAATTATATTCTATAACATATTATTCTTTAAGTTATAGAGTTGACTCATTTATTTTTTCACATATAACTTGGCAAATTGATATTTAAAAATATCAATTTTTTGATATTTTACTCTGTGACTTTTTAAATTAAATTTCATTGTCAATTTTATATATGTATATAATACACTCTGGCTACTGTTACCACATACTCCCTGTTACCTCCCCCTAAGCTTTGTCACCACCTCTCCTCTTATTGAGTCCCGTTCATGTCTTCATGTTTTTTTGTTTTTTTGTTTGTTTGTTTCGTTTTCTTTTGCGTCACACTGTTTTTAACCAGAGCCACCCACTTTAGAAAAATTTAAATGACTACCCCAAATCATTGATGTTTACGTATCATTCTTAAAATGAAATAGATATGCACAAATCATTACACAAGACTCTCACTTTGATATTTTCACCTTGAAGAACGAATTTGCATGTTCTGCCTTAAGCTATTAAAATGCTCAATTCTTATCCAAAAAGGCAAGGAGGATGGACATCAGAAGAAGGAGAAAAGAGGGAACAAGTCAGGAGCCTGACACAGAGGACCTCTAAAAGGCTCTGCCCTGCAGACTATCAATGCAGATGCTGAGACTTATGGGCAACCTTTGGGTGTAGGGAATCTTATGAAAGAAGTGGGAAACAGTAAGATCTGGAGAGGACAGGAAATCCACAAGGAGAGCAAAATAACCAAAAAATCTGAGCACAGGGGTCTTTCCTGAGACTGTTACTCCAACCAAGGACTATGCATGGAGATAACCTAAGACCCCTGCACAGATGTAGCCCATAGCAGTTCAGTATCCAAGTGGGTTCCATTGTAATAGGAACAGGGACTGTCTCTGACATGAACTGATTGGCCTGCTCTTTGATCACCTCCCCCTGAGGGGGAAGCAGCATTACCAGGCCACAGAAGAAGACAATGCAGCCACTTCTGATGAGACCTAATTGACTAGGATCAGAAGGAAGGAAAAGAAGACCTCCCCTATCAGTAGACTTGGGGAGGGGCATGCATCCAGAGGGTAGAGGAAGGGAGGGATTGGGACTTGGGACTGGAGGAGGGAGAGAACCACAGGGGGAATACAAAGTGAATAAAGTGTAATTAATAAAGAATAATAAAAAAAAGATCCTAGTAGCAGGGGCCATGGAGACTGAAGAGGCCACCTTCTAACTAAACAGGACTCCTAGTGAAGGGAGCAGAACACCAACCCACCCACAAAAACTTTAACCCAAAATTTACCCTGCCTATAAGAAATGCAGGGATAAATATAAAGCAGAGATTGAGGTAATGTCCAACCAATGCCTGGCCCAACCTGAGACCCACCCTCTGAGAAACAGACAACCTGATTGTTAATGACACTCTGCTTTGTTTGCAGACAGTAGCCTAGCATAGCTGTCCTCTGAGTAGCTCCACCCCGCAGATGAAAACAGATGCAAAGACACATAGCCAAACATTGGGTGGAGCTCAGGGAGTCTTGTGGAAGAGTGTAGGGAAGGCTAGAAGGACTCAGAGGGGACAGGAGCTCCACAACAAAACCAACAGAACCAACAAACCAGGAACCAGGGGGACCTGTGAAGACTGAAGCACCAACCACAAAGACCATGGCTGTATGTCTCCTGCACAGATGTAGCCAATGGGCAGCTCTGTCCTCATATGGGCTCCACAGTAAGGGGAGTGGGGGCCAATTCTGACATGGACTCTGTTGCCTATTTTTTAATCACTTTATGCTGGCAGAGCTGCCTTGCTGGGCCACAGTGAGAGAGGATGCGCTTGGTCCTGATGTGACTTGATGTTCTGAGGTGGATGGATAGTGGAGTGAGTTCCCCTTCTCTGAGGAGTAAGGGAAGAAGGATAGGGAGAACAGGGAGGGACTAATGGACTGGGAAGAAAAGAGGGAGGGGGCTACAGCCAGATTAAAATGAAAAAAAAATATAATCTAACACTGGAAAATGAAGACCTGGGACTGGAGAGAATTTTAACAATTAGGAGTAGTGGCTGCTTTTGCAGAAGACCTAAGTTAGGTTTCCATTCCCCCTAGTTCCAGTTCCAGATCTTATGTCTTCTTCTCACCTCTACAGGCAGTGTGCTAACATCATACACACACACACACACACACACACACACACACACACACACACGAAGGCAAACACCTATGCAGATGAAAAATTTAAAAAACGATACCTATAAACTGATAGATATACCCAAACAATGTTCACGGCAATATTGTATGCTAAATTAGTTGTGTGTGTTCATAAAAGGAAGACAGTAGAGAAAAAATGATTTGAACTGGTGAATATTTCTGATAAGCAGGGTAGTTTTCAAAAGCAAAACCCAACTAAATGGAGATTGCTTACAATATGGTATTTAAATAAGGTTTAAATTAGGGAGAATAATGAAGTCTGTGGGATATTTTTGAGAACTCATATTCGGGATAAATGGATGGAATTGGTGCTGTTAAGGTTTTGTAGTGATCACCTGTGAACGACTTTGTGCAAGATGAAGGGAGGTTGCTATGATGAACATTTTACCTAGAGAGCATGAGTGTCCTTAAGTGATCTTCCTCGTTATATAATTTTCCCAGGCATATCTGTAGTCCCTGTTTCTCCTCTCATCCTCCCCAGGCTCCATTCACTGGAGCTTGAAAACTACAGTGGGCTTTATCAGACCCAAGTCTTAAAGGCATCATCTCCTGTATGTGTCTCAAGGTAACATCAGACATGCCTTTTGTTTCTCCTCTTGAGATCCAGTATCTTCTCTACTGAGAAGTTGAGTACCATGAGCTTAGACCTAGTTTCCACACTCTAAACTTTGGCTGATTGTCCTTCACCCCACAAGCCCTTTGGAAAACCCTTCTGACCTAACTGTTTTAAGTACTTCCAGAGACTTTTCCCTGTCAAATATGCTTTCATCTCCTTCACATCTTGCTATTTAAACAGTATGGGTTTGGGAAATTTTTTCATCATATATAAATCTTTATTATTAAAGGAAAAGAATCACTTAAGGTGTCTTGAGGAACAGTTCTTTTTCCACTGGAAGTTGGGGATATATTTAACCAGGTGTAGATGCTTACTTTTTTCTCCGTTCTTGACCTCTATTTTTCCCAGGCCCCTTCTCTACTGTCTGTCATAAAGCACATTTCGGTTGCTCTGACAAATATCCTGAAAAGAGCATATTAAGAGAGAAAAGTTGGTTGTAATTTACAGTATCAGAGTGATACAGTCTAGCATGGTAGCTGGCAGAAGTCAAGGAGCAGGAGGCTGGTTTTATCCGGTTATATCACATTTATATCTGCATGCAAAAGTCAGAGTGAACAGGACGTGTGGCTGACAAGGTCGGCTCAAGGTCCACTCCAAGTGACCCACTTCCTGAAGTGTGGCTGTCTGTCCTAAAGGTTTCATGGTCTTCCAAAATAGTGCTACCACCTGGAACCAAATGGTCAAACCCAGAAGCTTATGTGGAACATTTTACAATCAAATCATATGAGCCATGCCATCTTGACTTCTCTTAGCAAACTAATACAGCCATCTCCAAAGATGAGCCCAGCTGTGGAAAAAGGGTGATTTACTAGAATATCATATATCTTACAGATACTCTTTTATGACTGGGATTAGAAAGATATGCTGTTGATTATTTTTCTGATAGCTTTCCTGAAAGTGCAGCCTCATAAAGAGGCTAAAAGTTCACTCCCCTTAAGACTTTTCTGTAGTGTGTTTGAAGTAGAGAAACAGCACAGTGACTAATGGGGTACTGATTTCTTTAGTCTAACAATGTGGGCATGAGGAAAGGGAGATACCCACTCGTTAATAACCTAAGCACCCCAGGAAAAATAATGAGCTATTACAATGTGCCAGTAAGAAATTGCATTATCTCCCATGCAATGTTCATCTTGTCAGTAGATTAAGTTCTAAAAACATTTCCTGCTGTTTACTGCATTTTCTAGCTGACGGTTCTCAGGTCCAGATGCAACATACTGAAGTGCGAAATGGTCAATTATAACTGGATAAATGAAATTGCTTGGATGAAATATTGTGTGGTTGGCTGTGGAGTGTTCATTTCTCTTCATCTCAGGGCAGGGAGGCATAGGGAGTAGAAGAAAGATTTGGCACATATGTGAGATGACTTTATGAACAAATTCACAGCTACCAAGACCAAAAAGACCTCATAAGTCAATTCCATGCAGAGTTCTTTAGCACCATTTTCACATCAAACATTTTTTAACTTTCTTATTTTGTAAATACATTTCAAACTTGAATTTTTGTGAGGTAGAACTTATGTGACTTTTTTTTTCTCCTTTACTCTCCTGGGGAATCAACTTCATCTTGGAAAATACCCTAAAATGTTGATGGTGAGAAATACGGATTCAGAGGAAATAGAAAGAGTGCAGTTTTGAAAAGGCTTTAAATAATTCTACAGCTTGAAGGGCACATCATACTTTAATAGACATCTGTGTTTACTGGAATATTGTTTATAATAGCTGCCATTCATGCATTGACTGAGGGCTTCATTGAGTAGTTCATACAAAATTACTTCAACTGTCATTATTGAGACATGTTTTCCTTGTTCTGTGTTAGCAATATTTCTAGTATATTTTACAACTTAGTAGATGACATTTTCTGACATTGTGGACAGGTATTTTCAGGCATTTCTGTTGGAAGTTATGACTTCATTTTGTGCATATTTTATCTAAGTTTCTCCTTCTATGTATGCCATTCATATTTCAAATATTAATCTGTCACTCTTGGATACTTTAGGTGAGTAGTCTTCGTGGAGTTTTCTGGAGTTTAATAGCTGGAGAGGCTTGGAAAGTGAAAATTGAGTGAAACCATAGCTATCTTGTCTTTGGTGCTCAGGAAGATTTGTGAGCTAGCAGCCATGGTGAATGGCAGGCTTGTTCGCCATTTCTTGGCTGGTTTCCCTTCACATTGTGAAGCCTCTGGCGCAGGGGTGATAAAAATATAGACAGTGAGTACTGTACTATAACATAAGTGAGAGACGAAATGAAAAGAAGAAAGAGAAGGAAGAAGGGAGTAAAAGAAAGAAGGCAGAAAGGATGGGCGGAACAGAGCAACTCAGAGAAAGAGGGGAGGTGGGAAGGATAGAGAGGTGGGACTCTAAGAGCGTGTAATGTAGTGTCTGCTTGCCTCAGCAGCTTTTACTTCATCCTCCTCTTGTGTATCTGTCCCTAATATATCCATTTAAACAATTAACTTCATGGTGCTAATTAGCCTCATGATTTCACTCCTTCCCTCCATTCCATGCTGACTCAGTTCCTATGAACTTCTCAAGGACAAAATTTCTTGCTGCCTCACTTGTGGCTCTCACTCAGGAGATGTTTGACCAGGGTGTTCGCTCAGTTCTCTTCCTGTGACTCTCAGACCATCCCTCTTCCCATCATTTCCTTTTGTGGTAGTGACTCTTACAGTTTTTGATGGGGCTTACTTGGAACTTACAGCAAAGCTTCTAGCAAACTTCAAACCAGCAAATCAGGTCAGCTTCCTCTGGAGTGAAATCTGGAGCTGGATAAGAATTAGACCACACACTTCCTGGTGTGTTTTTGTTTGGGTTCTCTTTATCCACCAGGAATGTGTCTTTGATGAGTATTCAGAGACTATGTTGTTAAGAGCTTAGGAGTCTCGGTGCTCTGTGCTTAAATTCTGTGACTTACATGTTCACTAATGATTTTCGAGGAATAATGAAAGACATTAAATTTTGGTTAAAAAATTGTGATTTTTGAAATAACAGTGTAATATGGTTTATAAGCGTAATCTAGTTTTGATTTTATGTCATTATTTATCTCGGATCTTTTCTGATGATGTAACCAATGGCAGGTTACCACTCTGCTGTGACCTCATTATTAAAAAAATCACATCTGAAAATACTGGTTCAGAAGCTTCCTCTTTTGTGGAATTTATCGACTTGAGAAAAAGTGTCATCAAGCTCAATTGGAAACTTAAGTTCAGTAGAATTTGAATGTATCTTCCAGGGTGCTAATCAGACCAATGAGGCTGTCATCGTGCTCTGAACCAAATACTCTGCCTTAAAAAATAGCATTATTATTAAATATCTACTTCTGTATTATAAGTCAATAACTCTGAATACTATATGGAAAGAGTAGTTCGCTGAAATAAAGCATGGATTCTGTTACCAGTACAAAATGAAAAGATAGTAAGTATAAACTATATTTGTATTATATTATATTATATTATATTATATTATATTATATTATATTATATTATATTATATTATATTATATGTATAATGTATATGAAATGTAATACTGATGAGTTATCAAATCTGCTGAGTTTAAAGGAGCAAAGAGCAGGCCAAGCCTAGAACTCTTCCCTAGCTTCTTGCCTTACGTATTTCCTGTCCCCTTTTCCGTGATGTTTCCTGAGTCATGATGCCATTGTATGTTACTCTTGAGTTGCCTAGAATTTTTCACCTCCTCTTGAATTATTTACACATTTTCTTTTATTTTTTTAACAATTATTTTATTTAATCTCTTGACCTGGTTAAAATCAACAAAAGGTAAGTTCACAGTTGTTTGTGTCGGCAGCTAGCACTTGTCATGCACTTTATCATCACCTGTGATGAACTTTACCCATTTGCCTCAAACTACCAAATTCCCAGAAGCTAGCGACAAGCAGTACTTGTGACTGACCAGGGACCAGAACAGAAGCATTTCTAACTCTCCCTTTGAAATGTTCTACTACATTCTCTAGCTTTGATTATATTTTGTCTTTGTTTAGCTGCACGTTCATTAACTTAAAATAGCATTCAGTTAAATGCTTTTGAGTTTACGTTGTTCACAAACTTTAATGTCCCAATATAATTTAATTTTGATGATGAATGTTGAAGTAATGTGACAATCAGTTGGAAAAATTTGGGGGGAACATACCTCAAATTATAAGCAAGTACGCCAACTTTGCTTTTCTAAAAGAAGGAGAAATAAAAACATTTTAAAATTTCACTTTACTATTTATTGTATACTTTAAAAAAAACATGTGCATGCCACTCACCTGACTGTGTAAGATTTTTCTAATCTTTGTGGTTTTTAAATAAAGAATAACATGTGCCCTGCTATCTCAGCTCTGTCTCCTAGCTCAGTGACAGCTATGTAAGTCTGAGATGCCAAGGAATAATGCCCCAAACAAGGCAAGAGAGAGCTGAATTAAAATTAAAATAAGTGAAACCACCATCATGTTGGCATGGATTATCGCTAAAGGAGTCCAACAATTCCTTACTGGCTCTCCAAATTTTAGGTTCTCTTGGCTTCCTTTTAAAAGAACTCAGCTCTCCATCGTCTGACTGCACACCTTTATACAAATTTTAATAATGCCACATACAATTCACTGCCTCTAAATTTTACTCCTTCAATGAATGTTATTATTTGCCTTCTAATCTGATCCTCAGCCATTTTGTCTTCCATCTTATCCCTTTCATTCACCCCAGATACTCAATTGCTCATGAACTGTTTAAAGTTCCATATCACACAGCTCTCCTGTATCATCTGGTCTCCATCCCCAAGGTCAGTGATAACTTCCTACTCGCATTACCATTAAATGTTCTGGTTTTTCCATCATATGTAAGTTTCTTTGTCCTGCATATACCAGTCCAGATTAAACATATTATATCACCTATCACCTGTATTTAATATTCTGTTTATCTCTGCAATGTTTCCATTTTGCCTTTTAAAACATTTTAGAAACATATAGTATTTCTGTATAATGAATTTCATTACGACATATTGTAAAGATTTATCTTTATTTTACATGTATGAGTGTTTTACCTCCATGTTTGTATGTGCGCCATGTGTGTGTGTGCAGTGTATGCGGAAGCCAGAAAGTTGGATCTCCTGGAACTACAGTTACTGGATTATTATAAACCATCAAGTGTGTGATGAAAACCAAACTGCCAAACACCCTTGGCCTTCCAAACTGGTCTTCTTGTGAGATTCCTTAATGTCTTGTGTATGTGAGTACAAGGGGGTGAGGAGGTTGCTTCTGGAAAATTGGTCGAAGGGTTAATAACCACAGAAGCATGGACACATTGCAGGACTATTTTGCACTAAGAGAATGTCTCTCCAAATGTAAATCAGACTGGACTGAACCCCACTGTGGCAGGATATTACTGGTCCCAGTCTTGTGCCTCTCAAGTGTGTAATGGTCATCCCATGCTCAGAAGACTGTGTTCTCCAACGTCACCCACCCCATTGAGCTCTTCCACGGGGTTTCAAGGACATTATGCCCTTTATGTTAGTTCTGAGATTTTCCAGTGTTTTTTTCCCTCCTAATGAATTGCTTGTACGCTTTTCTACAGCTTTACCTCTCCCCTTCTCTTCTGACCTGTCTTTCATTCTGTTTACGGACAGTATGATTTTCAAAATCTTACAGGTCTATTTTTCAAAAACCTTTTGGTTGCTTCCAAGCACTTTTTCTCATAAGTTTGATTTTTTTTTCAAAGATTCCCATGTCTTTGCTAAATTCCATGTTAAGGGATGGACTGAAAGTAGCGTTAGGGGCCTTTAGCTCTGAACCACATTTGCTCCTCATGGTGCTGAAGTCACCATCTTCAAGTCTGCTTTGTGTTCTGAGTTCCAGTACTGTTTCCTTTCATATGTGAGCCACTAGCACAGGTCCTAGACAGACACTGTCTGACTGTCCAGGGATTCATTGTCATCTACCCTGTAACCTACTTCATAGACTGCAGAGAATTAAGAGAAAAAAGACTGAAAACTGGGTTTTTGCTCTCTAAACCTGTCTCGAGTAGCATCTATGAAGACAGAACCTCACCCGAGTCATCTACTGAATGGATGCTGAAGGGCTTGATGATTACACCACTTCTGCTCAGTCAGATCTTGCTTTTGCCAAGCCTGTGAAAGACTGTTTTGTGTCTCAGCCTCCCACTTCATAGAGGTTCAGAGATGGGAGTATTTGGGACATAACCCTGCAAAGCTGATGTTGAAGTTGTGTCTTCAACTTTCTTTTACTGAGGATGATTCTAGCCTATATTTTCATTGATTACAGTATTTTCTGTGGCTTTTTAAAGAGGTGACATCCTTAGAAATCTGTCACAATAGGTTTTCTCGACCTCTGGGACATAGACACATTTGTCAATATGGAACTTTCCTTGTCTTATAGACACATAAGCCAATGCCATCATCAGTTCTGACAAAGGACTTTACTGATCTCCATGATGAAAATTTACATTGTCTTTGCTCTCTAAGTAATTTTTGTTTAATTTAGTTTTTCTCTTCATATATTTTAATTGTGAACGTATTTTTCTGCTACCTAAAAGAGTCCAATTTTTCAATAGATTTACTTCTACTTTTAAGAATTAATATAATGCCAGAGGGATAAGAGTTCTGTGTTTAGAGTTCAGTGATTTTGTGTGTTGTGTTCATGAGCACTCAATCATGCTATCCAGAGAATGTACCTACAATCAGCATACACTGGGTGCCTGCTCCATTCAGATTTTCAATTCTGATAGTTGTAAGAATATGCATGTCCACATCTCTTCATGGAAATACAATTTATAAAGAGGCAATTGGAACATTTTCTACTCTAACAAAATGAAGATTGTCTGTCAGAACAGGGGTCATTCATTAAGTTTTGCCCAGTCAGTGATGGGACCAAAACAGGAAACGTGTTACAGGGGTTCAGTACAAATTTCCCAAGCACACATCTGAAAATAAAATACCAATCATTAGAAGTGTCATAGAAATCACTTAAGTGGGGTGACATAAAAGCAAATTAAAGAATATTTTTACTGTCATTAAGTACCGACATCTCTGGGAAGACAGCGTTTTGGCCAAGATCTTATGGGAAGGCTGTCAAAGAATTTAGTTCTTAAAACTAATTATGCACAATGTTTTAAAGCAAAATCTAATGATGTATATACATTTATTAGATTACATACTTTTACCTAAGTATCCTGACATCCATACCTGCTAGTATTATAATAAGCAAAATATTAAGCATTTTAAATTCTTTCAGTGCAAAGGACTTTAAGTATTTAAACATGCGTGCCTCTCTATACTTCAGAAAACAGGATTCTTAGACAAAAAAAAGTGAGACATATCTTTGACTGACTTGTGTATTACTTTTTCTCAGAAAATTTAAAACAAAACTTCATATTTTAGTGATGTTTTTATACTGCAGAAATTCCTTATCTTAAGTCTACCTTTCAAATTAAGATGTTTTCTTTGTGTCTTTGTTATAAGCTCTTTCAATTACCATCCACTGCCAGTGTTTGTCCTAACTGGTTATATTTGAAAGCCAGCCCTGCAGAAGTCTGATTGCAATCTATTCTCTCAGTGGAGACAAAGAGCTTGAATTCTCTGGGTAGAATCAGAATATAACAAGGATCAATCCTGGAAAACTACATCTCCACAAAGGTTGTATGAGATGATATTTTGTGAGATGATACTGAAAAGGCTGCGCATTTGCTTCATTCTCCTTTCACATAATGGTTCCAAGACTGCATTGTGAAGATAGTTTCTTACTGTATTAACTCCACCAATCTTGTTTCTAATTAGCACCAACGGATGCCTTTATGTATGACACATACCGTGACTATTTAAACCTGTAGATTTCAGGCATAAAAATTCTTCTAATCTTCCTTGTGAATTTGCCATAGGAATTCCAGGCATATGTATTACTCTGTATGTGTGGACTGTGTTGATTAGGTTCCCAGTGGATATAGACAGGGGTGTTCTGAGGTCCCTTATATATAAAATGATCTTGCGTATACGCATATCACCTATGCATACTCTCTGCCTCAAGTCCTGTCTAAGTTATGTGTAATACCAGAGTCAATGGAAATTATGTGGAAATAGTTGTTAACTCAACTATTTAGAGACTAATGACTAGAAAAAAAAGTCTGTGCATTTTCAATTTAGTTGCATTTTTGTTTACTTGTTTGTTTTTAGACAAGGTATCATTATGTTGCCTGAGTTGGCTTGAAACTCATAGAGATCTAGCTGCCTCTGATTCCTGGCTACTGGGATTAAAGGACCGTGCCACTTTTCTCTTGAACCTTTTCTGTTTGTGTTCGGTTCACAGCTGCACACACAAAATTCAGCATGTCACAGGGTGTGCCCCTTTGTTTTCAATTTGGTCTTTATTTTTTGGACTATAGGGTTTTGTGTGTGTGCGTGTGTGTGTGTGCACCTAAGATATGGAGGTGGCAGGTTAATGCTAGTGTTTTCCTCTATCATTCTCCAGCTAACTTTTTAAGAACCTGAACCTGATGCTCACCGGTTTCCTGGACTGGATGGCCTGAATCCCCCTTTGTAGTGGGAACCTGGATCCTCACTCAGACCTCTGAACTTGGGTACCAGGAATGAATGCTGGTCCTCATGCTTGTACGAAAAGGGATGCACAGCCCAGTGTGTTTTATTTTACTCTGTGTTATTGTACTTACTTGAGACTTAAGAAATTCTTCCTTTCCTCAGAAAGTAAAACACTTTGTATATATAGGTCCAGTTTTAGCTACCTGTTATGCAGTGACTACTGATTTCACATAATACAAAGTTCTGGGAAGAGAGCTACTATCCTTTGATTACAAAAGGGGGAAAGTCTTATTTTGTATCATGTAAGCTTCAGCAGCCTTTCTGAAGTGTTCTCCAACTCATGCCCCCCTCGCCCCACAAAACGGAAATTAAAACAAAGCATTCACAAGATTAGACAAAGAAATACTTAGTTAGCATGTGGTTAGCTTTGTAATTATACTTTTTATATACATGTCTCTTTCGCTTCACCTAACCCCGAGGAGTCTTTAGGTAGATGTGTAATTCTACTTTGTAAGTCACTAGCTTTGTGGTGGTTTGAATAAGAACGGCTCCCATAGGCTCATGTATTCGAATGCTTATTCATTAGAGAGTGGCACTACTAAGAGATGTGTTCTTGTGGTGGTAGTTGTAACCTTGTTGGAAGAAGTGTGTCACTGGAGTGGGCTTCAAGGTCTCAAGTGTTTAAGCCAGGCCCACTCACTCTCTCTCTTTTTCTGTGACCTGCAGATCTGAGAACTCTTCAACTCCTCCAGCATCATGTCTTCCTGTGTGCCACCCTACAACCCTACTAGAGGTTAAACATCCTAAGCGTCTGCAATTGTGAGCAAGCCCTAATTAAATGCTTTCCATTATAAGAATTGGTATGGTCATGGTGTCTCTTCGCGGCAACAGAATCCCGAGATAAGATTGTAAATTTGATTCCTTAAATGACTTAACAATGTCACATACTCAATAAATGGATAGAATTAGAATGTTGGTCTATGTGGTTTTTTTCACTATTGCTCATGTATGTATTTCCTACTAACTAAGCAAATACTATTTTAAGCATCCCTATTAGGAGATTAACAATCATTGTACAACAACCTGAGCCCCTATGGGTATCATTTTGCATATGCTTCTGAGAATTGGGGTCTTCAGTCATGAGTGAACCATGAAAGAAAGCAATGCTGTTTTTCCTCCTTCCTCAGCAGATTTCAACTTCTCTACTAGAGAAGATGCTTTTTTTCTGGTTGGTTGCCAGATTATCTTGGACTATCTACAACCCCTTAAGAGCAAGCATAGCTCATTTTTGTATCCCTGCCTGAAATCTTGTGACTTCAGGTATAACCTTTTAGGATATATGACCTTAGCTGACCCCAACCCCAACTAACCTAGGAGTTAAGAACATCAACATGATAGCACCTGAGGCCTACAGTAGGTTGCATCTTTGCTGTAACCCTCCTACCCAATGTACCCACCAATGAATTTCAAAAGTGTGCTGATACTTAATTCTCTTGGTTCTGTGAATTTAAGAATCCATGAAATGGTTAACATTTTGCAACAGCACACTCAAACACACATATGCACCCAAATAAAACTTTTTAAAAGATTACATATCAATATTGAAGTATAAGACAGATATAGAGCTATACTATGGAAGCATGGATATCAGTTTTGGTTAAAAAATTTAATTGTATACTATTTTGACGTTTCATAGCACCTTACTACTATTTTCAGTTGTACTCAGTCACAAAAATATTATGAATTATTTCTAAGCATCAATATCTTGAAAATTTCTAATTAAAACTTTACATAGGGAATAGAGAGATGGCTCAGCAGTTAAGAGGACCATCTATTCTTCCAGGGGTTCCCAGTTCATTTACCACTAGCCATAACAGCATGGCTCACCACGTGCTATGACTTGCTCCAGGGCATCTGATGCCTCTGACCTCTGCGGGAACCTGCATGCATGTGCACACACCACACAAAGATGTATTTACACATATACACATAAATAAAAATAAAATAAACCTTGAAATTGTCTCACTGCTGGCAGATGGCTTAGCCACAGAACTTTGGTTATTTGATAACGTTGTGTGATTCCTCATTAGACTTAATATAGTGCAAATGATGGTAGAGATAAAATAAAGGAACAGGTCAGCAACTCAGGGTTAATAACTGTAAAGGCTGAGGGAGGTGCTGTTAAGTCAGAATTTGAGCATGTGCTAAAATTCAGAGAGGTGCATAAGGACTTTAGATCCTAGATATAGCCAGGTACACCAAACGCCTCTGCTTATCAACGACAAAATAAAACCCTTGCATTACTTTCTCAGAATTAATTTTCACTACTACAAATTCACCCTACATGTTTCATGACTTTTCAAAGCCTAGGCACTTTTACAGTGCATTTTCTGAAGCATAATTTAGCACCAGGAGAAATGATTATCCTAGAACAAACCAACCCAGGCCACGTTGAAAAAGGTAGGCAGAGGATAACAAGCAGAGCAGCATTGTCTTGTGAATAGCTGATCAGATGTTAATTCACACAGCAATCTCATTCCTGGAAGCCTAACTCGAGATATTACACACCTAATGGTTAAATTGCTAGGCACTGTGTTTTCAGTTAAGAAGTTCAAACTTTGAGCTGCAAAGCTCTTTAAAGATGATTTCTACTCTTGTTTGTGAGATTCACATTCTGCATCTTTGGGTTTGGCATGTTTATTTCCCAGGTGTTTATAGAACATTCCTTGGAAATTTATTTTTTTCTTTATGTCACTCAGTAAGTTCAGTGTATGTTCTTTGTTTTATTTTAGCACAATATATGTCCTTACACCAGTATATACATAGATATTACCCAGTTGTACTAGTATAAATATCTTAGTCTTAATGTTGTGGGAATTATATCTTCAGATTTTAAAAATCAAATTTTCAAAGATTTCAGTACTGTGCTGTGTCTATACTGTATTGGAAATTTACCTTTGTGTATACTATTAATGCAACAAATGGCTGTTCTGGAGAGCTAGAACTAGCCCAAGATAAGAAAATTAGCATCTAGACCAGCAACATTTCAATCTCTCCACAGTATTACAGTTCCAATCTGTCAATCCCTCTCTGCAGACACAGCTCCTTTCCAGAAATTTTCATTCAGAACAGGACTGCCTCCAAAGCCACAATACAGCTTTGCCACTGAACATTGTCCCTGCCACAAAATCCAAGAGCATCAGACAAGACATTTTGCTTGACAAATCTTCTACTCAATATTTCATCACATGATTCAACTATCCCACATTGCCAAGGATAAAATCAGTTTAAAGAGGTTTAGTGATCATGATTGTGAAAATGGAGTTTTGATATAGTGCTGAAGACTGGTTCTCCATTGAAGACAGCTGGGGTAGATGTATTGTTTCAGGAGTAATAATCTTATTATTCAGAAGCTAAATGCTTAATATTTGTTGATTTCTACCCACTTTTCTAAGAATATATCTTATTTTTAATTCCAGACTTCATGTTAGCAGGCCGTGTGCATGTCATTTAAACTTTCTCTGGCAGCTAGTTTCCTGCTGTGCCTGTAATGCTGGTGTCTCCCCCACCCCAGGTGCAATGCTCAACTCTGCCTTCTCTCTAATTTATTCCTTTACGGTGCCACATCCCCTGGAAACAGCCACTGTAATTGTTTTCAAGTATTGGGATTGCTAGATATCTCCCAGGAGACATGCCAGAGAATGGGAAATGTGTGCTTTCTCTGAGTTTTTGCCTGTTGACAGCAGTTGTATTGCTGCAGGGAGAGTTTGGGCAGGTCCAATCCTGCACTTGCAGGGATGCATAGGTTATCAAATAATTGCAAATCAATATGTGATTATGGCTGTGAATTCATGAGAGAAATAGCCTCCATGAAAACATTTAAGTGGTGTCCCAGATCATGTGAGACATGGTTTTTATTGCACTTGTGATTTCTCCAAGTCAGGTGCTCTGTTTCTAAACTCTGATTTGTTCATAATAAATAGCTCACATTTCCTTTGAATTTACAGTTTAATGGATATTTTTTCTATCCTGAGGATGAGATAAAATTTTGATGGAAACAGCTGTTTCAGAGAAGTTTCTGTAAGGAAAAGATTCTTAAGATTTTCTATAGGTACTCATTATGTGCCAAAGCAAGACAAGGACTTTTTTCCCTCCATCTTGTAATACTGTTGAGGCCATTTCAGGTTTAACTAGAACTTGATCTCCTTGGTAGAGAATCCCATGGAAAATTACTCAACTCTGTACTAGGAAGCCAAGGTCAGGATGTCCTAGCTAAGTTATCTTACTTAGCCTGTTTGTGCAGAACTGCTTACAGCAAACTGCTTATGTTAGGTTCTGTTAAGCTGCTTGCTTCTACAAAGCCTCACTTCAGCTGCCTGCTGACATGACAGGATCTGAGTTTCTGCCTTCAAACACCCTGTGCCCTGGACTCTGAGGGTTGCCCCCAGGCCCACAAGTACCTGGTTATGATCCCAGCTACCTAGAATAAAGTCTTTCAGTTGGCTATAAATATGTCTGAGTGGCAAATTCTGCTACCTGTAACATTTACTTGTGTTTGACAATTTAAAAAAAGTTTTACAGTTTCCTAGATTCATGTAATTAACTTCAGTCATTTACATCCCCATTTCCCCTTAACTTCTCTCTCCTATAGCGCCCTTCTCCACAAATCCTCCTACTTTCATGTCTTCTTTGTGTGTGACCCACAGAGTTTAGTTAGAATTACTTACCTGAGCATGGGTGGTAGGTTGTTTAGCAAGGACAATTAGTGGCTGCACCACTGAAGAAAACATGCCTTCTTCTAACAACTGTAAACTGCCAATGATCCCTGTGAGAGGATTGGGGCATTTCCCAAGATATACTGTATATATTAATAATATTTTCAAAGAATTAAAAACCAAAACAAGCAAACAAACCCCACTTTCCCCACATGGGTTCTTGTCACACATCATTCAGTATTAAGATCAAAGTCATTGACAATCTGAGGCCTGTTATGAGGACTCAATTTATTTTATTTTGTTTTGCTTGTTTTTTTGTTTTCCCCAGTACACTGTACATTTGCAAGGCCAGACTTCTACTTTTTTTAAAAATTTAATTACTTTATTTACAATTGCATCTAGTATTTAAGAGTTCAATCCAATTTTCAGATTTTATCACTTAAAACATTCTTCATCCTGTTGAAGGACAGATTAAATATCCTTATTTTTTAAGTAGCTGGTGCCTTACTATAAAGAAAGGAGCAGCAAATCCAGGCCCAGACAACACAGTCATCGTAGCCAGTAACCACCACTTGTTTTCCATGAAAAATGGCAAATTCTTTCCCGGGCCATCCTCATAGTGGCTGCGACAGACCACGGAAGTGCTGAACCTCTGGATACTCTGGCCCAACATGGTGATGCTGGGAGCTCAGCAAAGAGCCCAGAGAAGGTAAGCAGAAGAAATAACCGCTCTCTTGACTTCTACTTTTTATAACCTCCCAATAGTGAGTGCCTCAGTAGAGTAATCCAGTGTTGAAGCCCTCATGATTCATTTACTTACCCAGAGACTCTCCTCTGAACCCTGGCAATCAAGCCTTCAACACAGTGCCATTGAGGACATTTTATATCTGAACCACAACTGAACCAGAAGTAATTGTTATCTTCTTTAGTGTGCCCCAAACTTAAACAAAGAGACTTAAGAGAAAAATTCTTTCAATATACTTATCTCTAAGCTACTGTAACTTAACAGAATTAGCACATCAAAACATCAGATTACCATATTTTGAGATATTTCCTGTCCTCCTACAAAGAGAGAAATAACAGAAAAATCTCTCAATTCAACTGTATTTTATACTAGGAAACAAGAAAAAAAAAGTGTGTACATATATACATAAATAATACTGTTGTTGGCAAGATAAAAAGTAAGAATTTTAATTATAGTAAACTAGCAACATATTACACTTTAATATCACTTGTGCTTCCAAAGGAAATTCATTGTAATTTGTTTTTAATTAATATGCCATTGTGTGCAAGTATTGCCCCAAAGAAAAGTATACTGTTTCTAGTTTAAAGTTAATTAAAAAATATTAGTGTCTTAAAAACTCTAGCTTCCCATTGGATCTGAAAAGCCAGATATAATTAATTATAATTTCTTACGTATAGAGATGTAAATGTCATTTTAATCTCCTGTTGATTTTAATCAGTGTTTCTTAATCTACATTCAGTTGAAATTGCATACCAAGTAAACCTCTGGCTTCAATCAGAATAAGCACAGGAAGTAAAAACTATGAACTAAAATTCTCACTCTCCCATTGGAATTAATAAGATTGAAAAGTTTAGAATGAAAGCATGAAGTAACTGAATAAATACATATAATTTCAGAAAAATATAGTTTAAACCAACAACCAAAACAGTAATAATAGGCTTTTTTACATTTACTTATTCTGTGTGTTAGTGTGTATATATGTGTGTGAGCACGCGTGTGTGTGCCCTGTTGGTATAATGTTCTTTTGGAATGTATGCAATTTACCCTTGTTCATTCAAATGCTTATTTCTCTACCCTACTATCTGATTTCAATCTGGATATTGCATTGTGATGCTTATTCTGAGCATCACCTGTCTCAAGTTTGTGTAAGCATGCCACTATTTGTTCTCTGTATTGTCAGTTAAACAACCAGCCCCAATGCTGTGCAATGGTGAGAGTAGGATGGGACATTCTGGTCCAGAGGGGAAGAGAAGGAAGTGAGTAGGAGGAGAGTAGGAGCAGAGAATCCAGAGGAAAGGTCTTGGAACCACGTGGAGAGATAGACTGGACCTAAGATATGACTAAAAGCAAGTATAATGGGTGAAATCTGAAATTATGTGGGCTTGGAGGTTTAAGATGGAATAACTATTGCCCGGCATTGTGCTCTAGGTTAATTAAATAAATCCTAGTCTCTGTGTGGTGATTTGGATATACAGCTGGTTTAGGACTAACTGCTGCTTAACTAACAAATATATCAATAATAAATATTAAAAAAATAATAATAAATATTAAGATACCCACAATAAACAGTGCCCAACTAATCTAACTGTCCAACAGTACCCACATGCATGTGTGTACATATGTGCCATGGTGCATATGTAGAGATTACATGACATCTTGTGGGACTCGATTCCCACTATATGGGTACCAGAGATACAACTCAGATCATTAGTCTTGGCATCAATTGCCCTTATACACTGAGCCACCTCACCAGCTTCTATGAGTTCTTAAAAACAGCACACTTTTAGAGAGAATAAGAATACTTACTGCATTGAGTGCTTAATATGACTTACTATCTCCCAGAAGCAGCTCAACAATAGAAGGATCAATTTGGATCATGGTTTCATCCATTACAGTCCATAGTGGCAGAAAAGACATGGTGGAAAGACTTGGTTTGGCATAGCAGACATTTATGAATGCCACTTCTCATATGTTATAGGATCAGGATGTGGAAAGCAGGGTCAGATTATAAGCTTCAAAAACTGGTTTCTGTGTCCTCTGTCTGCCAACTAGACACCATGACCCTAAAGTTCTACAGCCTCCCCCAAACTGTGCCACCAGCTGAAACCAAGTGTTCAACAAGGCTGTGGGAGATACTTTGCATTCAAATCACAGTATATACTTCAATTCTTTATATTTATACTTTTTTCTGTACTGCTGTGCCCTTACCAGTGTCCCTTCTCTATGGCTTTGTCTTATGTAGACCATGAAGAAAATCCATGAAGTTGAAGTATGATTGTGATCAACATGTCCCAGGTGAAGAGCTAAGGTGGAGTGAGCCATGGCCCTGTGCTCCCACGGCAGTTTCTGTTAACTAGTTTGTTCATTATTGTGACAAAATATGTGACAAGAAGAAACTTAAGAGAGGGCGTGCTTATTTAGGCCTCAAATGTACTAGGATACAGTCAATCCCGGTGGGAAAACATGGTGGCTGAGTGGGTTAGTCATATTGCATCTGCAGTAAAGAAGCAGAGCAAACAGGAAGTGGTACCAGGCTATATAACCTTAAGGCCCACCCTCAGTGACCCACTTCCTCCAGCATGGCTCCATGTCCTAAAGGTTCCACAAGAATCCAAACAATACTACCAGCAAGGGACAAAGCGCTCAAACAAATGGGCTTAGGGGACAATTCACATTCTAACCACAATAGCTGGCCAGTTGTGCCAAGAAATGAAGTAGTCTGCCATATTTCAATGATCACAGACCCTGCATAACTCTGGCACTGTCTTGAAGGCTTCCATGAATACTGTTAGCTAGCATGCCAAAACACTGCGATTATTTCATCCCTCTCTGAGGGACTCCGAGGCCAGCAATGTCCTTTAGTCACTAACAATTTAAGTTGATTTCCAGTTAAAAAAAAAAAGGATTGACTGAGTTTCTGCAGCAGCCTAGAAGAGGAATATATCCGGTAACTGTCAGCTTATGACAAAGACATAAGCACTTACCTACAGAGTAGGCATAGAATAAAATGGTGGAGTACCACAACTCACAGAGCTTTCAGCAAGGAAACTACTTAAAATAATGATAATAATAAACAAGGTCAATGGCAGAAATAAAGAAGAGGAGATTATGGTGACCAGAATCAGGGTCATTGGTAAAACATAATAGAACTTGGAAAAACTCTATGATGGAAATGAAGTTTTGTTTCTGCGTATGAAGTTCTACGTGAGAAAGAAGAGCATCTAAAGACAACAGCAGGACTGATAGGACACAGACATGGTGTTGATTCAGGGACTAACATGTCTTCTTTGTGGTTATAGGAAAGAGGTTCAAGAAGCTACAAGGATTCTACTCACTACTGTTGTATTTGGTGATTAATATTTACTATTGATATATCTTTTAGAAATGCTGCCATTAATCCTAAACAGCTGTATACCCAAATCACCAAAGAAAGACTGGGATTTATTTAATAAACCTAGATCACAATGCCGGACAATAGTTATTCCATCTTAAACCTCCAAGCCTATGTAGTTTTTACCATTCAGATTTCCCACATTATACTTGCTTTTAATGATATATTAGGTCCAGTCCACCTCTCCATGTCATTACAAGACCTCTCCTCCTGCTCTGCTCTCCCAGCCTCTGCCTCTCTCTTCCTCTGCCTCTCATTCCTTCCTCTCCTCTGGCTCCTCCTCCCTCCCGCCTACTCCTTCCTCTCCATTGCTCAACATTGTGGCTGGTTGTTTTATTTTGGCATGTTTACACCAAGTTGAGACAGGTGATGCTTATAGTAAGTATCACAATGTAATGTCTGGATTGAACCAGAGAGTGGGGCAGAGAGATCAGCATTTGAATGAACAAGGGTAAGGTGTATACATTCCAAAAGAACACTATACCAACACACTACTCAAATGGAGTCTAGAGTTCTGATTTTCTCAAATGTCTGCCAGGTACCTGTACCAATGAGATAAAGCAGTTGGCAACAGTGGAACAGGAAAAGCTGAAGCTGTTAATCATGAAACCTGTCACTTCTTCAAAGAAAGTAAAGTTGGAGGAGGATCAATGGGAAGAAAATGTGCTGTCGGGTGATGAGGGCCAAACCTGCCTACTCCATTGAATCAGTAAATACCCTTTGAAGTTCCAGCAAATTTTAGAGAATATGCCCATGTAATAGGACATCAAGGAAAGAAAATTCTTACTTTATTTTCCAAGTTCAGAAGAATCCTCATTTGGAAATAGCAAAGTGAAGGTTTTTGTAATTTCAAGCAGAAAATGATCTGAATTGAACTTTGTCTGCTGCTATTAGAATCAGCACTTGCTTTAGAAAGACAAATTGTTCATCTATAGTTAGTGGAAATTGATGTTGACTTTGAAAATTCACAAATTCCTCAGAGTAGACCTATATTTTGAAGTTTATGCAGCTTCAAAGAAATCTGATTTCATTTGCTAAACCCAATGCTTACTCAACAGATCAATGTTTTTCACTTATCACAATTAGGAATCCCATTTGCTGAGTAAAATATGAGTGAAATTCACAGTTGAAATATGAGAGTATAACTGTTTCAGCTCTTCACTTCCCTTGTGACTTATCTACAGTCAAGCTGATATAGCCTCATAAGTTTTAATGGACTTTGGAGCACTTGTCTTTATAGTCGCAACACTAATTGCAATACCAGTTTTACATAAATCCATCAAAAGCCCAAGTTTTTCCAACATGGTTAGTATTTTAATGAATACTATATAAAGTAAATCACTCATTTACATAGGGCAAATTCCATTAAAGCATTTTAGTTCTCTGTCAAAAATTATTTCAAGAGGTGAAAAATGGAACTAAGAGGACTAGATAAGAAAAACTTAGCTCTCTTTGAACATAGTATTTGATCATCTAGCTTTCATTTTTTTCAGCTTTCAGACAAAATCCTTTCCATCTCTATGTCCATTTCTACACACAGGCATGAAATTTAATCTTGTTACCTTGTAATTGAACAAGCAGGTGCATCCTGTGACATTAATATACTTTCAGACACTATGTCCTTAAAGGCCATGCCTTAAAGCAACTATCCATGTAAATGCTTATGATCTGAATTCTTGCACATGGAAAATTTGACATGCTCTACTGCATTTGGTAATGCTTGCATTACTGTCTGACATTTTTAGTTAGTGTTATACAAATATTACTGAAGGGGTAAATCATTAAGGAAAACTAGGTTCCAGATGATAAAATCCTGGCCTGGGTAAATTACATATGAAATATGTAATATCTATGAATTTAAAATAGATAGACTCTTTAGTTATAGAAAATATATATTTGCTATGAGCAAGTCTTCAACTAGATTTTTCAAGGATACAGGTCAAGAAAGAGCTTATAAAAAGTGATTTAGCTTGCAGGTGGTCATAGGAAGAAAATGTCCTTAACGAAAAACTAAGTAAGCCAGCTCTACTTGGGGCTGCTGAGCTCAATGTCATTTGTAATTCTATAAGACACATGTTGTGGTTTGGCTGTATGTTGTTTTAAAAATGAAACATTTGATTTTACCAAGTAAGACTCAGGAATCAGATGCTGTGATGAAAGCCAACTATATCAGAGAGGCAGAGAAAGCACCCAGCTGACCTTCCTACTCAGCTGACTTCTGAAAAGGAAAAAGCCCTTCCTCTTCACCTCAAGTCCCAGAAGGAAAAAGCCCCTTCTCCTTCTTCATGTTGTCTTTTTTTAATTAATTTTAACGAAAGCAATGGCCCTACCATTCTTTATTTCTTATAATAATGCAGTTTAAAAAAATATACACTTTAAATTCTGATCAGAAGCTCTTTTTGCATCTGAACAACAAAAGAATGACTCTCTTAGTACTTAAAAACAATGTGTGTCATACAAATCTATGTGTTTACCTGGAGTCAGCTCACTGTGAGATGAAGCATACTTAACACCCAGTAACAGCAGGGCACCAACATTACCAGAGTCAGGGTTCTTAGGAGCTCTAACTCTTTACCACTGATCCAAAATAAATCCGTTTTTCGCCAACAGGTTAGGTGACCTGTTTAGAATAACATTAAAATCATTGTTCTTTTCCTTGATAAAATTACTTCATAAGACAGTATTTACAAGAGGCATATAAAGATCTATGCTGTAGAACCATAGATAACAATTTCATATAGACTAAGTGAGTGGGCCAGTTAAGTTAATGGTACTGCAACAAAATTACCCAGAGAAACAATTTTAAAAGAGGTAAGAACCTGTCTGGGCTCCTGAATTCAGAGTTTTCTGTCCATGATGTTCTGTTACTGTGGCTTTGAGATGAGGTAGATGGGCTGGGCAGAAAAAATCTGATCATGCCTGGTGGCCAGGAACAAGGTGGGTAGATACAGGGATGTGTGAAGGGACAGAGAGGTGGGGGAGGAGCAAATGGAGAATAAAGGAGAAACAGAGAAAGGGGGTGGAAAAGGAGAGTAGGAGAGAAGAGGGAAGAAAAGAAAAGGAAGAGGGAAGGAGCTGAACAAAGCATACCATTCAAAGACATGCTCCCAGATACCTACCTACCCGTTCCCTTAGTTTTCATTAACTAAACTCATGTCCTAGGAGGGTTGAGATCTACTGGCATTCCCATACCAACACTGTTGTCACTCATCAGTGTCTCCCATATTGACCTGTCTTATTATTCACAGAGGAATCACTTTATAATCTATTGCTTATTTGGAGACCAATGAATAGCATCCAGATCCATCGTCTTTATCAAATCTTAGATCCTGGCTTCTGATAGTGATGTCAAATTATAAGCGTATCATTTATCCTTGAATATGTTCTGAGAATAACCTAAATGAAACACACATGAAAGGAGTGCTATCCAAAGTTGCTTAAAACAGGATTTAATTTTTTAAAAATTAAATATATGCTTGTGCATGTCTATTTTGGCACTGGCAGAACAATGTAAATTAAAATTACTCATTACTTAATAAAATCTCTTTCTATTCTATATTATCTATAGATAATTTTTTATATCTGTATATCTATCTATCTATAGGTGTGTGTTTGTTCATGAAATCAATGCATATGTGTGTACTGATATATCTTTGAACAGAAGCAAATTGAGCACACTGCCCTGAACCTTATATTTTTATCATCTACTACAATATTCTGAGTGCTCTTCAAAGTCAGTATGTGTATGTTTGCTTTATTCACCAAAATGACAGCTATCTTTCCTAAGTTTATTTGTGAGAAAATTACACAAAACATGATAGCTTCTGGATTTTTGTAGCTTAAAGGAACACATGCACTTTTTTTTATAGTCACAGAAAATCCAATTGCCTATGAATTACCTGTTCATGAATTACCTGGATGTTCCATTTGTGGCTGTGCTATTCTGACCCAAGATTACGCTCAGGACCTTTTCCAAGTAGCTGACAGACTGGCCCCATGGGCAGATAGATGAGATAGAGCTAGCTCTTACGTCAGGTCTGACGTCCATCACCAGCTCTGCTTCTCTTCACTTACAGCATCTAGTTGCATACCAGCACTGTCTACTAAGAAACAGTAACATGAAGGCAGATAAACAACCAAAAGAAAGGTCAGACCTAATCAGTTCTCCCAGGTAGCTTCTGCCATGTAGAATATGAATATGCACACACACACACACACACATATATATATCAACTTCTTTTGTGTATGCTTTTCATTTCTTTAATGTGATCCATATTGCTGCAATGAACATAAAGAGCCAAGTGCCCATGAAAGCACGCTGTTTGTTTAGTTTACCACTGATATTTCCTGAACTGGTGGAAGTGGTGCAAATATTGGGAAGTTGTGATGGTCAGCCTGAAATCCTAGTTTGTGGGAGGTAAAGACATGGGATCCAGGAAGCAAGCTAGCTGGTTAGACTCGCTAAGTCTGCATCTTGGCTTTAAAAGAAAGATCAAAAACTTAAATGACAACACATGCTGGAGAGGATGCAGAGAAAGGGAAACCCTCCTCCATCGCTGATGGGAATATAAACTTGTACAACCACTTTGGAAATGAATCTGGTGCTTTCTCAGACAATTAGGAATAGTGCTTCCTCAATATCCAGCTATACCACTCCTAGGCATATATCCAAAATGTGTTCAAGTATACAACAAGGACATTTGCTCAACCATGTTAGTAGAAGCTTTCTTTGTAATAGCCAAAAGCTGGAAACAACCCAGATGCCCCTCAGTGGAGGAATGGATACAGAAATTGTGGTATATTTATACAATGAATACTACTCAGCAATTAAAAACAAGGAAATCATGAAATTTGCAGGCAAATGGTGGAAATTAGGAAAGATCATCCTGAGTGAGGTAACCCAGAAGCAGAAAGACACATGGTATATACTCATTTATTAGTGGATATTAGACATATAATATAGGATAATCATACTAAAATCTGTCCATCTAAAGAAGCTAAGCAAGAAGGAGGACCCTGGGTAAGATGCTCAATCCTCATTTAGAAAGACAAAAGGAATGGACACCAGAAGAGGGAGAAAACAGGGAACAAGACAGAAGCCTACCACAGAGGGCCCCTGAAAGACTCTACCCTTCAGGGTATCAAAGCAGATGCTGAGACTCATAGCCAAACTTTGGACAGAGTGCAGGGAATCTTATGAAAGAAAGGAGAGATAGTAAGACCTGTAGAGGACAGGAGCTCCATGAGGAGAGCAACAGAACCAAAAAAATCTGGGCCCACGGGTCTTTTCTGAGACTGATACTCCAACCAAGGACCATTCATGGAGATAACCTAGAACCCCTGCATAAATGTAGCCCAAGGCAGCTCAGTATTCAAGAGGGTTCCCCAATAAGGGGACCAGGGACCATCTCTGACATGAACTCAGTGGTCTGCTCTTTGATCACCTCTCCCCTCAGGGGAGTGCAGCCTTATCAGGCCACAGAGGAAGACAATGCAGCCAATCCTGATGAGACCTGACAGACTAGGGTCAGATGAAAGGGGAGGAGGACCTCTCCTTTCAGTGGGCTGGGGGAAGGGCACGGGTGGAAAATTGCGAGGGAGGGTGGGGTTGGGAAGGAATGAGGGAGGGGGCTATAGTTGAGATAAAAAGTGAATAAACTGTAATTAATTAAAAAATAAATAAATAAACATAAAAGAAGAAAGATCTCCCTCCAAATATAAAATGGAGCTGTGGAAGAAGATATCTGAGGTCAACAACTGGCCTCCATTTTCTATCTCTCACAAGTACATATACACACACTCATACGCTTACTCACACACTCATACACAGCCCCTCAAGAATGTCTTCCAGGGTTCCATGCAAAAGACAAATCTCTTTTATTTTAGATTTCTAGCCATGTTTTATTTATTTGTTTACAGTTATTTTTTTAGGCTTTTATGAGCTTGAACTTTACTGTAATATTCACCAAGGAGTAAATATTGGAAAATTTAGCTAAATATAAGAAAGAAACCTTTTCCATTGTTGCTTTTATAGTCTCTTACAATATGCAAATATTTAAAGATAACATTTCTGTCTTGTTTTCCACAGCCTGCATAATGTAGTGGAGAGCATGTTCAACACTTTCATCTGAATTGGACTTTTTTTTTTTATTAAATAATCAGACTGTGTTAGCTTATAACTAAGCAGTCTTTGCTCAGGACTTTATACATGCTTTGCAATCTGCTTTATGCAGGGACCTGATGTGATTGTAATAGTGATTTGATTTTTAGACTGTGTTTTATTTCTAACATATAAACACTACTGACAGGATGTGATATATTTCATGTTCAGTCATTTATTTATAACAACTTCTTTTCTATACACAACCATCCTCTTTACTCTAAGAAAAAGCATCTACTTCATTTGGAAACCAGGCAAATCTTTCCTTCTTATGCTTCTTTATTTTTATTTTTACAGAATATTTTTTTGTATCTGATATATTGCAATATTTCATACATGAGTATTAAGCAGTGCAAGAACTTAGAATTTTACATTCTTTTCACTTATTAATTTATTATATTTAATTATTGTGTATGAGAGAGAGAAGAGAAGAGAGAGAGAGAAAAAGGGAAAAGAAGGGGAGGAGAGAGACTCAGGTCATAGTGTCTCTGTGGAGGTCATAGAACAATTTGCAGGACTCAGCTCTTTCTTTCTACAAGATGGGTGCCCAGGATTGAACTCAGGTTATCAGCTTGACAGCAGGTGCCTTCAGCCTCTTAGCTATCTTGATAGCCCTGGTTCTTGCATTCTAGTTATGGAAGAAAATAGAGTGACTAAATCTCAGAGATACATTTGTGTTTTTAAATGTTAAGCAGAAAAGTGCAGACATGGATAAAATCCACATTCCCTTGTTCATTCTCATTTAGCAAGAGACTAAATGGAAGACGCGGGATCTTAAGAGCACAGCTCAATAACATGAGCTTCTCCAGGTGCCCACCCCCACCCTGCAGGGGTATCTTACATAGGAGTTGGGGCTTCCACGGTGGTGCAGAGAGTAGCCTAATGAGACTCCCCTAACATCTGAGGACTGAGAGGGTAATGCTGTTGCCTTGATCCAAGCATGTCTGCAGACAAAGTTCCAAAGACAGCAGAAAACTTTCATGTTCTGAGCACTGCAGAGAAAGGATTTGGATATAAGGGCTCCACCTTTCACAGAATTATTCCAGGATTCATGTGCCAGGATGCTGACATCACACGCCATAATGGCACTGGCGGCAGGTCCGTCTACGGGGAGAAATTTGAGGATGAGCGCTTCATCCTGAACCACACAGGTCCTGGCGTCTTGTCCAGGGCAAATGCTGACCAAACACAAATTCGCAGTTTTTTTATCTGCACGGCCATGACTGAGTGCCTGGATGGCAAGCATGTGGTCTTTGGGGAGGTGAAAGGTGGCATGAACATCTTAGAAGCCATGGAGCGTTTTGGGTCCAGGAATGGCAAGACCAGCAGGAAGATCACAATTCCCGGCTGCGGAAAACTCTAGTTCTTCTGACTTTCGGGTATCTTACCCACCAGACCATTCTCTCTGCAGTTCAGAAGAGCACCCCCACACCATCTGCTTAGAGTGCCCTGTCATCTCTGCTCTCACTGAAGTTCTTTGGGTTCCATATTTTCCTCAGTCCCCTCCAACTCTAGCTGGTCTGCAGAGTTAATTTTGTGATTATGAATAAAAAGTAAATAAGAAAAATGGAGTGAAAATATGTTCTATTTGGCATTATAAATAGGTGCCCTCCGTCACATAATCAACTGGAAATGCAGAGGAAGTGGATGGATTTATGAGCCTAGAGCTCAGTTAAGAGACTTGCAGAGGAGGTTAAAATTGTGGGTGCTATTTGCAAGTTTTGGGTGCTGCAGTGCCTGTGGATAATGGTGTAGTTTGAAGACTGGACAGAGAGTTCCCAGGAGAATCTTCACAGTGTGAGAAACCTGTGATAGGAGCAGCAGTGGAAGGAGAAAAACATCTAGGGTAAAACTCCAGGGAAGAATCTGTTATGGAGGTTAAGAGGGTGGGGGGAGTAGTTATAGGCATGATAAGACAAGATGCTAATTAGGACATTTTCATAATTTTAAATCCCAATATTTTTAGTATCCAGAAACTTGAAACTTGCACAGTAACTAAGAGACAAATAGACCATTGGAAACAGGAATTAAAACCTTAATGAGGAGCTAGTTTACACGTATTCTTTTTTTAGCGGAGAAGCTTTGCTAAGCACGGATTAGTGATGATATGAAGTACAGCATATGACAGAACCTTCTGGACACAAACAAATCGATTTTCCCATCAGAGAAGAGAGCCGTTTAGAGGCCAGGTCTGTGAACCATCCTCACACTAGGTGTGCCAACGACTTCACTTCGTGCTCTGTGATTCCGATGGATTCTCTTCCCAGTGTGTTAGCTCTGTCCACGTTAGCAAACTTATAATTTTTAACTGAGAAAATTGTGTGGATAAGGCAAAGATCTGGCAAGGTAGAACAGATGAAATTTGCTCAGATTATGGCGTGGGGTTTTAAAGCGCTGAAATAAAGAGCGGGCAGGACAGCAAGCGTTAATCTGCTTAAATCCGTTTAAGAGTCGAGAAGGTTCCATAGGAATAAAGAGGAAAAGCCTGTAAAGCAAAACAATGTGTTATGTGTATATGCAGCATTATGTGGCAAGGGGGAAACTAATACAAAATATAAGGACCAGATTCCCCAGAGAACCAGTGAGGATGAAGACAGCAAGACAGCCATGGAATGTTATGCACGTGACAGAGATACAGGAAGATACCATACTTTAGGGATACCTACAACACTATCTAATTAAACTTTTGTATTCCTTTGTTTTAGGTGTTTACAGTTTGCTGATGGAGAAATAATCCTAGCCATCAGACACAATGGTTACTTGTGTTGACACAAATTTCTACTGAATTAAAAGACCCTGCTGGAGTAGAATAGTATTATAAGAAGTAGAAAACGTAAAATAAAGCTCCTCCTGGAAGCAACATAAGATATTGACTGTAGATGCTGCAGGTTTAGCTGTGAGGCTGAGCAGGCTTGAATGATTGGTATGATGTCCGAGTGTAGCTGCTGGGTAATGTGAGGGCAGTTCAGGTGAGTTCCAAAGTCGTGACACGGGATTTTACATCTATTTAAATTGTTTATGTTGGCCCACCAGCCTGAGAAGGCGTGCTGGGGGCCCGGGCAACATTCAGCTTAGCACCCTCTCCACTTCTGACTCCTGATCATCCTGACCCACCTGGGACACAGCCAGCAGAGCTGAGCCTTACTTGGCCTCCGAGTAAAACTCATTGTGGGTTTTTGTTGTTGTTGTTGTTGTTGTTGTTGTTATTTTGTTTGTCTGCCATTCCAGGAGGCCTATTGGGGTCCTAAGCAACACTGAGTTTTAAAGCTCTCTCCACCTACTCCTGAACTGCCTTTCCCTCAGGGACCACCAGGCCCACTAACAGCAGAAACAACCAGGTGGCTAGGGGTCAGTACAAGATTACCATAGCAAAAGTGGCCATCTTACCAAAAGCAATCTGTAGATTCAATGCAATTTTCATCAAAATACCAACACAAGTCTTTACAGACCTTGAAAGTACAATTCTCAACTTTATTCGGAAAAACAAAGACCCAGAATAGCTAAAACAATCCTATATACAATAAAGTAACTTCTGGAGTTACCTCCAAGCTTGATTTTGAACTGTACTAGAGAGCGATGCAAAACTGCCTGGAACTGGCCTAGAAACAGACAGATTGATCGATCAACGGAATGAATAAAAGACTCAGAAATAAGCCCCCACACCTAGACACTTGAGTTTTGATTTTGCTTTTTTTTTTTTTTTTTTTTTCAGGAGAACCCTTGTTCTTCATTGATGAAATGTGAGTGCAGCAGCAGAAAGGAGTTTATGTGGAATCTGCCTCTACATGCACGGGTTGACCGCTGCTTGTGATGTAAAGTTCATCTGAGATGAGGTCCTTAAGAGACAACAGGCAGTGTGATGAAAGGTTCTTGCCCTGACTTCGCATCACCTTTAGAGTTCCTTTACTCTGCCTCACAGCACAGGCTGAGAATGACCTCTGCTTCCTGGCCTCTGTGTTTGTGTTAGCTCCTCCCTCTGAGGCCCTACAGCCTCACAGGGATGCCTGCCACTGTGCTAGTCACATAGTAAGCTCCTGCCCGTGCAGTTTTCTAAGTTCAAATCTATTGCATTGTGGGTTTTTTTTTTTGTTATTTTGTTTGTTTGTTTGTTTTGTTTTGTTTTAATCCAGTCCAATTCGTTTTATAGGGTTTATCCATTATAAATCAAGATTAATATTTTTCTACAGCTTTCTGGGTTTTATGTTTGAGATAGAAAACAAGTGTTCAAAAAAAAAAAAAAAGTAATGCAGTCAGGGCTGAAAAGATGGTTCAGAAATTAGGAGCAAATATTGCCCCTCTGTTGATTTCCAGGACCCAGGTGGGCTGGCTGACTACATCCCAATTCCAACTCCAGTGGGATCTACCTGATGTCCTTTCTGACCTGTCCTGATACTACACAAATGAGTAAACAGATGCAGAGAAAACTAAACATTAAAAACAACAGCAAAACTTTCTGCAAAGAATGATAAAGTGATTCAGGAGGGTTTAGAGCTGTGACAGTCAGAAGCAACAACGGGCTTCACCCAGCCCCCTACCTCTTCTAAGGACTGAACAATGATCACTTAGACTGTGGTGAGCTGCAGGAGGCCCGTACCTGATTGCTCCTAGTGGAAAAGTGTCTTTTTTCTCTATTGTTTCACTCTCGTGAGAAAAGTGAGGCTTAGAATCTACAGCCAGCTGATGATCACTGCGGCTGAAGGGATTTAAAGATCAACTCAGTACTGCTCCAGAAGCACAGTACCCTAGGAAATGTGTTACTTTCGAACATCACTTCTTTATACCGTGGAACCAGTTTACAGCAAATCCTCTATATGGCCCGTCATCAAATGGAACGATAAACTTGACATATCTCCAAATAAATCATTTTATGCCAATCCCCTTCATCTCAGTTTACACTTATGAACCCACTGATAGTTGCAAGGACTCTCTTCTGGATATACAAAAGAGACCAAGGAAAAGGAGAACTTGAGGATGAGACTTCTCATGGTTTACAGATCTGGTGTCCTGCGCATAACAATTTTTTTTTTCTGTAAACCACAGTAGCAGTGTGAGAATTCAGTAAGGTCTGAGGGAACATTCATACCTTACAAATTCTACAGAGACTGTGATGACTATCCTGAGAGCCTGTCTCAACTTTCTGTGTATAAATCAGGCATTCCGGAGGCTTTCAGCAGGAAAGTTGCTATGAACCAATTGTTTCAACTGGAAACCATTGATACGCTAACTAAAAGCCATTTTTTTTTATCCAAAACCAAACAAACAAGCAAAAATTCAGGAAAACAGAATAGTTGTTCTTGTTGTTATTATTATCATCATTATTATTAGTGGTAGTGGTAGTAATATTTTAAATAAGTGGACCTGCTTTTCCATGTGTGCATTTTTCCTGGATATATGTTCATCATGCACATGCTTTTGCCCAAGGAGGTGGGCAAATCAATGACGAAGCTGTGTAACAATAAAACTTTATAAAAACTGATGGTGATGGATTTAGTCTGTGAGCTGTATTCACTTCTGCATGCATTATTTCATTCATGTATCAATATTTTTAGGGCTTCAAATGCACTTTACTTAGATGTCATTTCTTATTTGTTGACGGACCTTAAATTTATTACTGTTGCTTGTTAATACAGGTAATGCCAATTTTTTCTTCAAAGTTTTCTTTACACACACCCTCAGTTTTATGGGTGAGACAAACCTCTTTACACCTTACTAAGCTGCTTCCATGTTAAATGCTGTCAACTGGGACTTACTAGCATAGATATTTACTTATCTTCAATCTTGTTAGTATCTTCTCCAACTTGCTCATTGCCTTCATTGAGGGCCCATAAGTACTCAGTAATAAAAAGCATAGCACCCTCAGTTTGCTGTAAACAAAATTCTAGAATGGTCTTACTGTACATCATGACAAAAAGGGGTCCAAAGCAAGTTTGAGTCTCATGAGGCTCTGTGCTCTGTGCTGGGGTTTTGTCCACCCTGACACTGTATCCTAAGGCTAGGGCTTATTTTTTCTGCTTGTGTTCATATACTGTAGTTTTTGCATAGCAACTCCTCTCATTTTCCACATTAGACCAGCAGAAAATAATTACAGTGGTCTGTATTTCTGATGAATAGTAGCTAAGGTCACTCATTCTTAAGTTTGATCACCATGATATGGGAAATGTGTGTTGAAGAGTCTGGAGTTTCTGCCTGAGCCCTATTCCCAGCCCCAGTGACCATGCTCTACAGACTATAATCTAATCATTGTATATACATATACACATACACACACTCATATGCACACATATACACATACATACATATACATCATGTATGTAATGCAAAGCCCTTGGCTCATCAAATCAGTGTTGAGAGACTAGCCAGCTGCATGTAGAACTTGTAACACATGAATTCATATGAATTTTTTAACATATTAATTTGTGTCCCTCTTTTCCTTCTGTATCTTCTGGGCATCTTTTAAGCTAGGGAACAGATAAGTCATAGACTTTCATATTAGAAAAAACATCCAAGAATGTTTGGGCTAAAAAAATGACCTTGATGTATGGGGGGAAATACTAACTTGGATGGGAAGGGAAGGAGAAGTGGTACTGGGAAGAGCTGGGGGAGGAAGATGAATATGACTATACATATTTTAGGGAAATATCAAAGAACTAATGAAAATATACATGTCAAAACACGTAACTAAACTTCCCAAAACCTATTACTTGAGGAGAAAATATCTAAGTGATTTAATGTGTTCATTACTGACAAAAATGACTACAGTGGGAAACTATACAAAAATCAACTCCTAGCCTTTAAATATTTAAATATATTGACATATGTTAGTATGTATGTTCCAGATTTATAATATTTGGCTAGATTTCAGAAGCAATCAGAACTCAAAAGGCACATTTTGTTGTTCCCTCTTGGTCTGCTGGAAAATGGAATCGCACAAATGATGACACAGTGCCTCCCATTTCCACAAATACTCTCATATGTAAGTGTCATAATGCATTCACCCTCGAAAAAAATCCATCTTTTTGATTCTGAATGTTTCTGGAAGAATAGTAGATTAGTTGTGTGTGTTGTATTGACTTTCTGAAGCATCAATATATTTTGCCTGGATGAGTCTAGTGTTTTGTGTTTTTT
>REGO01000282.1:344046-362053 GCA_010120015.1 Rhombomys opimus | reverse complement strand
TACCAAAAACCTCTTGTAGACTGATCTAATTTATTTTAATTTTTCAGTTAGCTAAAAATAGCAATTTTGTGAGATTAACAGTAATTATATTATCTAAATGAGCTTATTCTAAATTCAAATTAAAATCCAATGCTACAATGAGAACAATTTACAGGGGAAAATTTCCCAGTTTTACTTGTCAGTGCCTCAGTAACTAATTCATTTCACATTCAAAATACCTAAGTAATGTGATATTTAATTTTTTCTCTTTTACAACTTCTGCTTTCATTATGAGGCAAATGTGTGATTATAATAAGGCTTTACTAATTTATGCGGCTATTTTGAGAAGAGGGAAATTAAGCCACTTTGATTCAGTAATGAAACAATTGAATTAGGGAGTGATTTTTGCATAATTGATTTTGTGTTGTTTGCACAATAATGAACAACACTCGAGAAGTCAAAGTGTCTGGCTTCATGAATACATGAGACAGATGAAGTCACCTTCCAACTTTGGGGGTATGGGAGTGAAAATTCTGCTACAGACTCATGTCCTTCAATACTTGGTCTCCAGTTTGTGGGACTCTTTGGCATGATTATGGAAATCTGAGGAGGTAGGCTCTGGCTGCAGAAAGTTGCCTGTGGGGAGGCAGACCTCTGGGTTATTACATACTATCCTTAGACCTCATTCAAAGTCTCCCCAACTTCCTGACCACTGATACAATGGAACCCATAGTCTCACATTAGATTGACATAGCCTGAAGCTGCTCTGGCTGAGATGCTTTCCCACTATGATGGACCACAACCCCTCAAACTACATTTCAAAATAAATCTTGGCTCTCTTGTTTCTGTCAGGTGTTCTGTCACACTGACAGTAAGGAATGCAAACAATAAAGCAGAAAATATGTTTGAAAAAAATGGTGTGATGGGTAATGCTGTGTATCAGCCTGATGGGATCTAGAATCGCTGAAGAGATGAGCCTTTGGACGTCTATGAGGGATGATCTAGATTAGGTTACATTGTAGGTAGACCCAGGGCTGGAGTCCTAGAATGGATCAAAATGAGAACAAGCTGAACCTCTCCTTATGTTGCTTTTGTCAGGGAATTTTGCCATAGCAACAAAAAGCTAATATAGATGGTGAATAAAATCCAGTGGTATTTGACTTAGCAATTATATTTAGAGCAACAAATTTCAATTTGTGTAACACAAGTTTGTCCTGGGCAGAGAAATGGTACTAGGGTGGCTTGTATTTTTATTTTCAAATGTTTTCTGAAATGTGCATGGATATTGAGCATCTAGTATGGAATCTGCGTTCTCTGCCCAGCCCTGGTAACTGCTTTCCAGTCAGGTGCAGCAAAAACTGTACAAGATTCAACCTTATAAGTTGCTATAACCCAGAGGACCTGAAACCTGTGATCCTTCTGTCCCAGCCTCCAGAAGAGCCAAAATGTACTGTCACACCTGATTTATTCAGGGAGAAAGTATTTTGCTTCTTGGATACACTGAGGAGTTCTGCAAGCAGAGACAGTTTCTCTGTGTATGGCTATGACAGACATGGACTTCAATTTGCTTGAGTCTTTAGATTCATGACTCTAAGTATCTGTGACCTGGGGTCAGATAACTGGAGGACTGTAATAATTCCAAATTGGGTGCCAAATGGTAGAACTTTATAGTAAGCACTAAGGTAGGTAGCATTAAAGCAGTGTGCATCAAGTACAGAGGGAGGAGTATGTATGAAGAAGACTCCATTCATGACAATTGGTTTACAGCACTTGGTCTGCAGTCAGCCCAAAATGAACTTGTACCAGCTTGTTACCTTCCCTAACTTGTAGGTTCTTGAGGCTGGGTACACAGTTTGGTTCATCCCCAGTTTAAATGCTGATAACTTTATCCGGATGTGATTCTTTTCATCTAATAAACAGGTATTCTACATGTTCTCTTATGATAGGGTTGTGGTCTGCATCAAGGAGAAAGTAAAAGAGAAGTTTTGGTATATTACCAACACATTATCAATAAACTTCCATCTTCGTGCTTCTGACATTCTCATACTGGATAATATTTTGTGGTTTTGGTGTTTCTAGAAATAACCTGATGCATGTGTGGGTCGTGCTCAGAGCCACCACACTTTGGCTAGTAGTCCCCATCAGAAACTGTTCTTCAGATTTTAATCTCAGGCCCAAAGAAGAGTTATTCATGTTGAATTTCAAGGGCAGGTTATAGTGCATGCAGATATTTTCAAATAAAATTACATGTTCTTTATTCTTTATAAAATAGCTCATTTTTTGGCTTCTCTGTTAAGAAAACTTTATTTAATTAAAAGTGTAGTCTTATTACCTGAAGGTCTTTTGTCATACAAAAACATCAAACTTTACATGCAGATGTAGCTACTTATATTATGAAGAGAAAACCCTACATATTCATAATAGCAGTGACTGTGTGCATCACTGTGCATTATTTGAAATCTTGAAAGTCAGTGTTTCAGCTATTTCCTTAAACTAATAGCAGATAAAATGTCACTTATTTTTAATTTATATGCAGCAAGTTTTGTTATTGTAGAAGTTGGGTAGTATGAAGAAAAACAAAACACAATAGGCTTGAACTTGCAAATAAATTTCAGTTCCTATTGTATGGAAACTGTTTTATAATCACAGTGCCAAGAGGAAGTTTATAAATGAAAATGTGTGTACTTGAGTATATATATATATATATATGTATATATATATATATACATTTATATATATGCATATATTTATCTTACTCTCAATAAAATTCCTAAATATTAGATAATTCTAAATGTTAGTAATGTGCAGTGAGAATTTGGTTTCTTTAAAAATCACAAAAATGTTATGTAAATATGTTTCTGTTTCAATCTCAGGTATGGGATATGGGTCTGCTTCAGACTGACCACAGCAATCTATGGTCAATTATGAATTCTATATGATTTGTCTCATGCTCTGGCAGGGGCATGATTTTACCAGCTGAAGATAGTTTACATTGGGAATTCAGAGGGTAGAAATGCAAGAGACCCAAGAAGGCCTGGGGAGGTGGTTTTTTTCCCCCTGCTGCTGCCCATGTTTAATATTGTTGCTGTTGCTGATTGTTGTTTGTTGATGTTTGCTGGATTGCTGGTTGCTGGCTGGAGATATACTGATGATGAAGACCAAACTTACCCCAAGGAACTAGATGCCCCATCCTTGATCTGTAGGAAGTCTTATAATGATATAAATGTCCCTTTTCCCATCTAATCTTCTTTCCTACCTAGTGTTGGGGAATTGAAAGGGATAGGAGTGGTATAGAGAGACAGGAAATAGAACCTAATAAAGCTGCCAAAAAGGCTGGCTACAATGATGCCTTTTGAAACTTAAGCAATGAACTAAAGCATGTGTGTGTGTGTGTGTGTGTGTATGTGTGTGATATGTGTGTATGCATTACCATGTTTAAAATATTAAATGTAGTTTGTGTATCACAGTGGTTAGCAGGTTGCTGGGGATTAAGTTGACAACCTTGCACGTATTCAGCAACTATTCCACTGTAGCCCTGTGCCTCTTCAGTGTACTGTAGCCATGTGTCATTGTTGAACTTGGGACTTCCTGGGCTAGGGAGAGGGGTCCTGCCATTCATAGGCTTCTGCAGCATATAGAAGGCCATGCGGCTGTCAAACACGCAGACCTGCTTTCATGTCCAGCCACTTCTGAGATTCTAGTCTCTGTTCCTTTGACCTCTAGTTGTGTTGCTTTCTTTGGTGGGTTCTCAGCGAAGCTCTGGAGCTCAGTCATCTTTTTTCCAGTCTTTGTCTCTGTATTTCTGTCTCCTCCTGGCTTCACTACCCAGGAGTCTTCTGAGCAGTGGTCCATTGGCCTTGGGAAGTAGCCACAGTAATATGGCAGTTTCTTTTATTTGGGAACCACGGAAAGTAGGACCTGATTTACTTAGAATTACAAAGAGTGAGAGAGAAGCAGGGGGCAATTAGAATTGAGCAGTGGAAGAAATGTAAGGACACTTTACAGGTTCAGAATGACATAATTATTCAGAAAAAAAATAAGTATCGTAAGGATAATTTTAATAAGTGGTTGAGCAGAAATGCATGTCTTGAATATTAGTGAAATTAAATATCCTTTCCTTCTGTATGCCAGATATTCATTTAATTTGGGGGTTATTTATTTATTTATTTTTGTATGCTTGCATATGCATGTGTATATTTTGCTCATGAAGGCTAGAAGAGGAAGATAAGTGTGGGTGCCAGGAACTGAACTCAAGTCCTCTGATAGTACAAAAAGCTCTCTGAATCTTGATAATCTTGTTGTCTTTAAACATTGCATTCATTAGTTAATTAGAATATCAGAAAAGCATATAAACTAGCAGAAAAGATCTACAAGGTACAGTTTTCATTCTCACTGGCCTACTGTTTTATTAATACTGGATACTACTATAAACAACAGGCTCCTGTCAATTCAGCCTTCAATAAGCCTTGTCAAAATCCAAGCAAGGAACATCGTACTTCTTTATAATGGAAGCAGAAGAATGTTTGGTTCTTTAGAAGACTTAGGCTACCAGTGATAAGTTTAGATGAAGCTTGGGAACAAGTCATGTGATCTGTTGGGTTTTCAAGAAATAAAGATAGTAAGGTCTATGACCAGATGTTAGCTCTACCATGTGATAAGCGACTTGAAGCTGTTCAGTTACCCAGAGACTCTCTAATCTAGATGCCCCTAGCAGTAGTTCTGAGCATTGAACAGAATGGTTTCAAACCTAAATGTTTGCAAGTCACTTTCTTTCTTCATTTATTTACTCACATTTATTCATCTATTTCTCATCTTCATCAGATTTCACATCCACTTACACCATAAATAAACATTCTTTAGCCATTTCTAAAAGATGAAGTGAGGACCGCCTAGCCTTTGTAATTCAGAACACAAATGGTCTGGGTAGACTGATTTCCCAGGAAAGGGGGGGCGATATTTATGGGGTTCACACAACTGTTCAATCCTAAAAAGTTATGGGGATTTATGCCAATATTGACAGATGGGCCAACATTATTCTACACTGAAACAGAAAGCAGCTGTGTGCTTTAATGGAATATTTTCAGGCAATTCTCTTCTAAAAAATGCATACACACACAAGGTGCCCATCAGTTTGTGTCATTGGCATGGTATTTAACCATATCTGGTAATATTAGATGAAATCAAACCAGTGAGGTTTACTAGACAGGAACTTGGACCGGGCACCTTCTACTTATTTTGTGACTCTGTGAACACGAAGACTATGTATATGGCATTTAACACCATTTGCCAAGATTAAATTTCAAATTCTCTCCCTATCAATTACCTTTGTTACAATAGAAGTAGATGATTGAGGATAGTGAAAGAATATTAATAATTTGCATCAAACAGTATGTGCAAGACCTCTGAGTGACTGCTATACTATGAAAGGAGGAGATGGGTGACTGGAGAGATGGCTCAGCACTTAGGAATGTGTGTTGTTCTTCAAGAAGATCTGAGTTTGGTCCTAGCACCCACATCAGGTAACTCACAACTATCAGTAACTGTACTCCAAAGACCTGTTGTCCCTTTGACCTCTTTATACATAGATACATACACACAAAGAATAATAAAATGTTTTTTAAAACATAGGAGGACTGGATATCATCTTGAAATACTGTACTGGAATAAATTTCATTTAACTTCTTTTAGTATAATCAAAGCAGACATAGTCTCACAACTGAATGTTGCCTCTATGATCTTTGGCCCTATACTCTATTAGCTATTTTTCTCATCGCTGTGACAAAACACAACTTAAGAAAGGAGAATCTTTGTTATGGCTCATAATATAAAGAAACAGTCCATCATGGTGGGAAGGACATGGCTGCAGGAATATGTAGCATCTGGTCAACATTGTATCCATGGTCAGGAAGCAGACAGTGATGGATGCTGGTCTTTTTCATTTAGTCTAGGATCCCAGTCCATGGAATGCTTCTTTCCACCGCTACTCATCCAGTATAAAAACTCCCTCACAGATATGCCCAGAGATTCCTAGATGATTCTAGATCCCACCAAGCAACCAATATCGATCATCTCATTCAGTCAGATAGAGCATCAGCAAAATGCCCACATGAAACTATTGGCACATCAGTAATCACTGCAGATATGCACAGTGTTTAAGAGGAGCTATGGCTATAATTAATGACTCGGTCTTCAGAAACTTCTTCTCTGTCTTCTCATATTCACACAGTGGTCTTGAGTGCCAGGCCAGGGAAGAAAACAGTACTGAGCAGAGATGAGACCCTGAGCGCAGTATTCTAGCGCATACCCAGATGTGCTCACGTGCAGTCAGTTTGCATCTGTGTAAACTCAGATATGGAACATCAAGGTTTTCATTACTCCCGTTCGTCCAAGCATAACTCTCAAAGCAGAGGAGGGCAGAGCCCACGAGTAAGGGCAGGTGTTTTAATAATGTCTTTTCCACCAGGAAGGAACACATTGTTCAGCCATGAAGGAGGAATCCATGTGGTGAGATTGCTTTTCCTAGGCATAATTAGATGACAATGCTGAGAACAATTCATGCTGGTTAATTAAATGTAAAATGGCTGCAAAGACAGCTCTGATGCTCACTTCTAATAATAATGAGCCCCAAGATGACATTATACATTTATACATGTTTGATTTCATCATGGCACAGAGAGGAGGCTTGCTTAAAATGAACACCAGCATTCACATGCTTTTGTCTTAATGAGGGAAATATCATTTAAAAGTAGTATCAATTAAGTATATGGGAGGATAATTACTGAGTTATTTTTATTTTTAAAAATAAGATGGGATGCTTGGAATGTAGTTCAGTTTCCGGAGTGTTGGCCTACGATGCAGGAAACTTTGGATTGAATCTTCCATATTGCATAAACTGGTGCACCCACCCCTATCATCTCAGCATGGGCAGATGGAGGCTGAAGGATGGGAAGTTCAAAGCAGGGCTTGCCTGTGTAGTGAGCTTGAGACCAACCTGTACTACATAAGCCTGTGTCTAAACAAAGTCTCATAAAAAAGACAAAAATAAGACATACTGATTTGGTAAGATGTACTATGATATTTATGTGTGCTTTTTTTAAAGTTTTGAGTTAACTAAGAGTGAAGAATGTATGTGACTTTTCCCAGTAACAAACTAAAACACAGAAAAACCTGTATTTTGCTATGATTTTCTTTCTTTTTGATGTTCAACAATTCCTGTGTAGCATTGTTTGATCTATTTAAGTGGGGAAGTTCTATAACCCTCCTTGTTGTACCTAGAAAAATATTGCATGAGCCTGATTACCTAATTCAACACAAAGAAGTATATTGATTTACATATTTATTTATTTTCATGATTGATTGACTGATTGAGATAAGGTCTTACTCTGTAGCTCAGGCTGGCCCAGAACTCACAATAAGTGAGTTCTTATCTCAACATCCAGATTGCTAAGCCATACAACAGTATTCAGTGGTTCCTGGATTAATTTTTAATAATAAACTTTTTTTTCTGCATTGAACTATCAAAAAAGAAGAGATTTCTATGAAGAAGCTGAATTTTCTTAAAGCTTGGCTTTTGCTGTCTAATTGGGGAAAAGACACTGACTAGCAGAAACAGGGGAGGGTCTCTCTTCTCCTAGTGGTCAACATACCAGGAGCTGACAATAGGAGGTTAGGTATGTATGTTTAACTTAGATCAGGCTTGTAATGACAGACATCTCTCTTTCTATTTTGTAGACCTAAAGCATTATCAAGTAGATCAAAGTGAGCAGTAATGCATTGTTTATTTTATTACTTGGACTGAACTTTGGCTTTGCCACTAAAGCTTGCTCACCTAGAATTCATGATATAACTCAGACCAGCTTCAAACTCATGCCAATCCTCCTGCCTCAGTCTCCTGAGTATAGGGATTGTAAGCATAAGCCACCATGGCTAAGAAAATAATTTATTATTATGAAAATAGAATCACTTCTTGACAGCTGACTGATTATATCAATTGTGTCTCCAACGCTCTCTTTAATCAGGCAGTGGACACAATGCATTCACATCACCTTCAGACTTGGCCCAGACTTTATATGTTACCATTCTCCTTGTCTGCTCCTTTATTTCTCTTCCTGATGGATTCACGTGGATAGCCTCATCATCCCATCTGGCTTTCAGACCAATCTATGTGCTAATGATCAATCAAGAATAATCAACCATCTTGATTACTGTCAGCAGAGCGATTCAAAGACATTTACTGACTTTAATCCATAATTTTGGAAAACAAGTGTGTCAGTCATAGTTTTTCCATTACCAAAGTCCTTAAATCGCAGCAGCACAAAATGATATGCCCTTAATGTCCTGCCTATAGGTCTGAGGGTGTGTTGGAATGGCTTAGCTATTGCATGATGTTGGCTGGAAGTGGAGAAGGACAGTCAGGTAAGACAACTTACTGTTGAGAGTGTTTTTTTTTTTTTTCCTGGATCCTAAAGATCATGGCCACACACACACACACACACACACACACACACACACACAATTATGCAAAGGTTAAAAGCTCATGATATAAGCCCCTCTCTATGACTTGTTACATGTTTGCTCATGCACCTTCAAAAAAAAAAAAAAAGCATAAGGTTGAGCCCAAAGGGAGTGAGGGGGAATTTAGTCAGCATTTATCTGGAAGGCATAAACATGGCATCTTTAAAACAACAGTCCATCTTCCCAAGAGAAAATAGTGACAGACAACTAAATATCTAACTGAGACAAAAGCAAAAGAATCACAGCACAAAACTTAACAAAGAAAAGATCAAAATGAAAGCACATGTCTATGTGAGAGACTATCCAAAGAAAATTGAGAAGGCCCACAGAATCAAAGGTTGGTTTTCAGTGATAGAGTTGAGCGAAGTGTAAGTGTCCAGTGACTCTTTCTCATGTATTCTTTCCAGGATAAGCATGTGTATGATAGTGTGCTATGCTAATTGTTAATTATATGTATATTACTACAATTACCTGAGATAATCCATTTATAAAGAAGGAAAGTTTATTTAATCTCTAAAGCCCTTTGGATTTGCTCCCGTACTTTGTACTTTGGGTTAGTGAAAAGCAGTGTTTATCATGACAGAATCTTGTGTTGTTTGAGTCAAGTCACTCAACTAAGAAATGAAAGAGACAAAGGAGAAAGAGTTGCAGAAAGGCCCCATTGTCTTATTCAAGGGCACACTGTTGATAGCTTGTAGACTTCCCACTGTGTTTCATCACTTTCCAATGGTGTGACTCTGGAGATTTTGCTTTCCAGACTCAGGCCTTTGGAGGACCATACTATCCATGCTCTAGAGGGCACAGGTAGATTTACTATCCTGGGAATGTAGTAAAGAGTGCAGTAGCTTTAAATTTCTAGAATGTAGTCTCATAGTCTGTGTTAATCCTCAGGTGCTAGAATAGATATTGACGGTTTGATGATGACCTGAGCATTTTCAAGGATGCTCTCTTGTCCTGATTTAGCTGTGGTACAGAGAAGTGAGGGCATCTTCATATGTGGGAATCACTAGGAGTGATACATTTTCGCAGGAAGCAGAGTCCTGGGCTGGACAAGTTGTTAGGCCAAGGGGTACTAAAACTAGCTGGTTATTCCTTAGGGGAGTTACTTCCTTCTCTTTGCCCAGAGAGATTCCTGCTTAACTGTGATTCTAAAAGTGTGGCTCAGTGTGTTTGCATGCATGTGCAAGTGTTTGGGTGCCTGTGTGTGGACATACTGTGTGTCAAGGGTATGGTAGAAAGCAACCCCAAGCATTATACTAAATCTACAAGTCTGCCAATGACAACGCGACTGAGTTTATTTGGTTCATTTCGGTCTTTGATCTTAACCCACTAGACTATATGTCTAGTTTTGTACCAATAGTATGCTAGTTTTGTTTCTATGGCTGTGGAATATAACTTGAAATTAGATATTAGGATACCCCTAGAAATGCTCGTTTGCTCAGAATTTCGGTTCTGGGTTCTTTTTTTGCTTCCATGTGAATTTGGGGGTTCTTTTTTTTTTTGTATTTCAGTGAAGAATGTCTTTGGAATTTTATTGGTATTCCATTGAATCTGTAGATTATATTGTGGAATGTAACACAGTTACATTCCTGAATATCTCTCTTTGGTGTTTTAAAGTTTTCAGCATAGAAGTCGTTTTTCTCCACTTACGTTTATTTTGAAGGATGCCTGACACTGCTGTAAATTGGCTGCTTTTCTGATTGGTTTCCCCTGCACACTCATTATTGCTACATAGAAAAGCTACTGGCTTTTGTATGGTAATTTAGTGCCCTGCTATTTTGTTGAAAGTGTTTATTAGTTCTAAGAGACTTCTGATGGAGTCCTTAGAGTGTATGTAGATGAAAATGTATTTATGAAACCCATGACTGTATGTGTTCAATATAATAATAATAATAATAACAACAACAATAATTTGGTTGAAGATGGAGGTGAAATAAAATATTCTTGACAGAAGGTGCAACACCTGCCACATGCGGGGCTGGGAGGCAAGAGCTCTGCTTTATATGAGTCCATTGAGTCCATTGAGAATCCTGGCTGCAGTGTCATTCAAGGCCTTCGGGAAGAGTGCATGCATATGTTAGAAAGCTTTCCTTCCCTGTCCCTCCATCGTGTGCTTCATGTTAGAGCTCACAGGCTCTTGGCCACAAGGTTGGCAGGGCTCTTGCATACCTTCTGTCCTAGTTTCCTTTCTATTGCTGCTGTAAAACACCATGATGTAAAACACCATGACTCCAAGGAATCTTGGGACTACTGCTTACCGTTGCAGTCCATTACTTAGGGAAGTCAGGGCAAGAAGCTGGCACCAGGAAATGAAGCAGAGGGAGTGAAGGAACTCTGCTTAATGGCTTGCTGCCCCATGGATTGCTCAGCCTGCTCTCTTATACCGTCCAGGGCCAGCTGCCCGGGGGCGCCACTGCCTACAGTAGGCTTAAATCTTCTACATCATTTTCTATTGTCAATCAAGAAGACGCGCCGGAGGTTTGCCCACAGGGCAAGCTGATGAGGACATTTCCTCATTGAGAATCCCTTTCCTCAGATGATTCTAGGTTGTGTCAGGTTGACCCAAACCAGCACGCCTTGTGTGCATCGTTGGAGATGTCTGACCTCGGTATGCACCACTTAGCTGAGAAACGGCAAGTCTGCAACGATTTATTTCTATAAAACAAAAATCCCTCAGAGAGGCAAAGCCACAACTAAGGCTACTGTATCCTAATACTTATATTTTTAATAATAGCCTTATATTTTTAATAATGGCCAGAGGAAGGGACAGAACCGTTTTTCCCATGTGACAAATGTCATATACCACACCAAAGAGCTTCTGTGGGAGCTGTGAACGACTGACAGCCCACTCAATACCCTGGTTCTGCTGTTTGGTTTTTGTTTGTTACGTGACCAGTGGTAGTCATGAAATCTTCATCTGCTTCCTTCCACCTTCAAGTGCAGGGACTGTAGAGGTACACCACAGTGCTCAGCCTTGCGGCTTGTTTAGTCACCTTTGTAAGGTGTGTATGTGAGTACACACACATACATGCCCACACACAGAGACACACACACAGACATGCAACACACACACAGACACACAAACAGATACACAAACAACAACAACCACACACACACACACACACACACACACACACCACACACAATTATACCTTATCCCTGGTTTGCCCATTGTTGTTTCTAGTAAAGCAGGAAATGGTTCTGCTTTCATCAGCTCTCTTGGCTTCCTGTCCTCATGCTCAGGGTGCATTTTATCTCAAGTTTTAATATGTATCCACTAAGATGTCACTTTGAGAAGACTTAGGGGACCTCTGCTGCTAACCAAGAACCCTAAAAAAGATACAGTAGAGATGAAAGAAACCTTTGACTCTGTGCTGACTCTTAGTCCTACCTAGGTGTTTCCATGGCGGACAAGACTGAGGCTGAAATTGAGGATTCTGTTTATGAAGACAGGATTATTTCTTTCAGATGTGTATGCATGTTCATCTTCATTTATTTTTGTAAAAATAATAACTCAATGGGAAAGAAAATGATAAATAGCAATTATTCTTAATTCTGTGTCCATTTCTCAATAAAAATGCTTTTTTATGGAATCTTAGAACACTTACCACTTCATGATATTTGTTTTAAGGGTGTCACAGAACAGCACTGGATGTTTCTACCTCTGCTCTGCTTGGCTAATTAAACCAATCAGTTCATTCCTGCTGCTTAATATGAATCATGAAAACAACTGTCATTGGAGCATTAAGTATAAGAGAAATATGGAATGAATATATGCTGAATTAAAATAAAAAAAAACATGACTCTTTGAAGAAATACTAAGCTCTTAATGTTTGAATTTCATCCGGTAAGAGACAGTGGCATTTTATAACACTGTCAAACAGAAATAACTCAGTTCATGAGTCTACCTTTGCAGTGTTTTAGTGTAAAAAGCTCAGAGTGAATGAATTAGCTAGTTCTACTCTGGTGGTTGGATTTTAAAATTAGTTTCCATGTTTTATTAATTTACATAATTAATCTATTTATGTAACTATAATATATATATATATAATTAACTATACTAGATTACTTATTTTCCTTTTCACATGCTAATCTCAATACATACTACTAGTATATTTTAATTTTGGTAGAATGGTGACATTGTAAACAGCAAAGTCTCTGAAAGACATAAGAGAATTTCATTAAATTCTAGAAGTAAATAAAACTCACTTGATATAAACTTTGTCTGTGGGTAGCCTGAGTCTCTGACAAGCCTCTAGTGGGTCTGGTATGCTTTACTGAGACTTTGTAAAGAGCACGACTGCTGAACTACCACTATAAATCTTTCCGTCTCTCTCTCTCTCTCTCTCTCTCTCTCTCTCTCTCTCTCTCTCTCAATCTCTCTCCCTCTTGCTCTCTTTCTCCCTGTCTCTCTTTCTCTCTGTGTTGTGCATGCTTTCAGAAGAGAGAAGAGGACATTGGGTATCCTATTCTATCACTCTTTTATTTCCTTTATTTATATAGAGTCACTCATTGAACTAGTGAACAAGAATGGTGGACAATAAGCAGCAGTGATCCTCCTGTCTCAGCCTCCTTCCCTCTGTGCTTAGAATACAGACATATGCAGCCATATTCAGCTTTCTGTGTAGGTGCTGGAGAATTGAGATCAGGACCTCATATATTCATGAAACCTTCTCTTGGTCACAGAGATATCACCTCAACCTTGAATGCCCATCTTTTACATGATACTGAACATGAAGATTTTGCCCAGAGAACTAAAACAGAAGTGATGTCAATGGCCTGGCACATACACTTATATACAGTGTGTGAAGGAGAGGAGTCAAGAGATGAATAGAGTTTTGTGCTGAAAACAGAAGGATGAAGTTATGATTATCAGTTACTGGTAATCCATGAGAGTGACTGTTGAAATGGGCTGGAGATGATGACTTCCTTTTTAAAATTTATTTATTTTTTTATTAATTACAGTTTATTCACTCTGTATCCCAGCTGTAGCCTCCTCCCTTATCCCCTCCCAACCCCTCCCTTCCTCTTCTTCTCCTATGCCCCTCCCCAGTCCACTGATAGGGGAGGTCCTCTTCCTCCTCCATCTGACGCTAGTCTATCAGGTCTCATCAGGATTGGCTGTATTGTCCTTTGTGGCCTGGTAAGGCTGCCCCTGGCTGATCAGAGAGCCAACCCATGAGTTCATGTCAGAGACAGTCCCTGTTCCTATTACTAGGGAACCCTCTTGGACACTGAGCTGCCATGGGCTACATCTGTGCAAGTTCTAGGCTATCTCCATGAATGGTCCTTAATTGGAGTGTTAGTCTCAGAAAAGACCGTGGGCCCAGATAGTTTTGGTTCTGTTGTTCTCCTTGTGGAGCTCCTGTCCCCTCGGCTTTCTATCTCCCCCTTCTTTCATAAGATTCCCTGCACTCTGCCCAAAGTTTGGCTATGATTCTCAGCATCTGCTTTGATACCTCGCTGGGTCGAATCTTTCAGAGGCCCTCTGTGGTAGGTTTCTGTCCTGTTCCCTGTTTTCTCCCTGTTCCGATGTCCATACCATTTGCCTTTCTGAATGAATGTTGAACATCTGACCCAGGGTCCTCCTTCTTTATTAGCTTCTTTAGCTGTACAGTTTTTAGTATGTTTATCCTATATTATATGTCTACTATCCACTTATAAGTGAGTATATACCATGTGTGTCTTTCTGCTTCTGGGATACCTCACTCAAGATGATCTTCTTTAGTTCCTACTTGGACACTATCTTAGTCACTGTTTTACCTCAGTAAAGAGACACTGTGACTAAGGCAACTCTTATCAAAGAAATCATTCAATTGGGGTCATGATTACAGTTTCAGAGGCTTAGTCCATTACTACGGTGGGGAGCATGGTGGTACACAGGTAGATAAGGTGCTGAAGAAGAAGCTGAGGTTCCTGACTGGCAGATAGCAGGGACAGAGAAAGAACTGTGCTTGGCTTGGGTTTTTTAAATCTGAAAGCCCACCCCCAGTGAGACACTTCCTCCAACAAAGTAACACCTACTTCAACAAAGCCATATCTCTTAATCCTTTTCAAGTAGTACCACTCCCTAATGCTAATGACTGAGCATTCAAATATATGAGCCAGTGGTGTCATTCTTTTTTAAATTTTATTTTTTATATTAATTACAGTTTATTCATGTTGTATCCCAGCTGTAGCCCTCTCCGTCATTCCCTCTCAATCCCACCCTCCTTCTTCTCCTCCCATGTCCCTCTCCAAGTCCACTGATAGGTGAGGGCCTCCTCCCCTTCCATCTCTCCCTAGCCTATCAGATCTCACTCTTACTCAAACCACCACAGAGACCTTGACTTGACCTTGGACCCTATTACTGAGCCATCTGCAAGCCAGGGGAAACTTCAGGATTCTGAAGTTTCTGTGTCACTGGGAGTTGTCAGTATAGAAATGTTGCTGAAAATTATTCAAAACAGATTAATGAAAGGCCAGAGAGACGAAGTAGAAAGAGCTACAGGCCCAAGTGTTAATCTTGAGCATATTCTCATAAAGGTGAGATTGGGAGAGGTTGCAGGGATAACAAAGGAAGTCAGTTGGCATTATTTGTGATTATGGATGTAGCTTGGTGATAAAGTATCAGTCTAGCTTGGACAAATGTCTGAATTTGATCTTCAGCTCAAAGGAAAAGGCATATTTTATATGTGTTGTAGTAAAGTTTTACAATGCTACACTATTTTGGGTCTTTAATCCAGTGGAAATTTACTTTGTTTCTGATAATAGTGCATCTCTTTAACTGAGATCTGCCATTCCATATTCCTCTGTTGAGAATTTTTGTTTAGCTCTGTGCCCCAATTTTTAATTTGATTACTTGCTTTGTTAGCGTTTAATTTCTTGATTTTCTAAATATATTCTGGATATTAGCCCTCTGTCAGATATAGGGTTGGTGAAGATCCTTTCCCAGTCTGTAGGCTGTCATTTTGTTCTGATGACAGTGTCCTTTGCTTTACCAAAGCTTTACAGTTTCAAGAGGTCCCATTTATTAATTGTTGATTTTTGAGACTGAGCTGTTGTTATTCTGTTCAGAAAGTTGACTCCTGTGCCAATGAATTTAAGGCTTTTCCCCACTTTTTCTTCTAAATGATTTAGTGTGTCTGTTTTTTTGTTGAGGTCTTTGATGCACTTGGACTTTAGTTTTGTGCAGAGTGATAAATATGAATTTGTTTAAAATTGGGAATAGTGCTACTTCAAGATCCAAGTATGCCACTCCTCAGCATATACTTGAAAGATGGTCCACCATACGACAAGGCCATTGGCTCAACTATAATCATAGCAGCTTTATTCATAATAGCTAGAAGCTGGAAACAACCTAGATATCCCTCCACAGAAGAATGGATACAGAAATGGTGGTACATTTACACAATGGAATACTACTCAGCTATTTAAAAACAAGGAAATCATGAAATTTTCAGGCAAGTGGATGGAACTAGAAAAGATCATCCTGAATGAGGTAACCTAGAAACAGAAAGACACACACGGTATATATTCACTTACAAGTAGATATTAGCCATATAATAAAGGATAACCAACTATAATCCATAGACCTAAAGAAGCTAAATAACTAGGAGGACCTTAGAGAGGATGCTTAATTCTCATTCAGAAGGGAAAACAGACTAGACACTGGAAGAGGTGGAAGGGAGCAAGAAGAACAGGAGCCTACCATAGATGTCCTCAGAAAGACTTTATTCAACAGGGGATCAAAGCAGATGCTAAGACTCACAGCCAAAGCAGAGGACAAAGAGTCTAATGGAAAAATGGGGGATTGAAGGACCAGAGGGGACAGAAGAACCACAATGAGACCAACAAAGCCCAAAAATCTGGGCCTAGGAGGACTGATGCATAAACCAAAGACCATGCACGGAGGCCTATACCACTGCTCAAATGTAGTCCATAGGCAGCTCAGTCTCCATGTGGGTTTCCTAATAAGGGGACCAGAGGTTATCTCTGACATGTACTCTGTTGCCAACTCTTTGATCACTTCCCTCTGGCATGGAGGCCTTCGCAGGCCACAGGTGAAAAGGATATAGGCTGTCTTGATGAGACTTGATAGGCTGGGGCCAGATGGCAGCAAAAGATGATGCCCCCTTTCAGGGGCCTATGGAAGAAAGATAGGGGGGAAGAGTGAGGGAGTGTGGGACCTTAAGAAGATGAGAGAGAGGGCAACAATCAGGATATAAAGTGAATAAATTATAAAAAAATAGAAATAAATAGTGTGTCTCTAAGAGCTTCCTTTTCCATAACTGTAGATGGCTCATATGTTGATAAATGTTAGATCTGCCTGACAGGCAACATGTACATGACAGTTAGGACATTTTCAGTTTATCTCTTGTCAGCCTATCCATTTTCCCCGTAAGTGCCAGCTATCTTTAAGCTTCTTAAGAGAATAAACCACGGTCTCTGATTATCCTCCTTCTGTTTTGTTGTGTACCTCTGTTGAGGGTGCGTTGACTCCCCCCTTTTTCATACGTGTTTCAAATGCAGCTGTCACATGTCTGCTATAAAATGTAGGTTTTTATTTCAGTATGTTGCATGTGTAGACTTTGGTAAGGGTTTTCGTCTAGATGACATTCCTGATATATATTTTTTAACTTCACTGGATTTTCTGTTTCCCAGTAAATGCTTACACACATTTTAATAGGTTTATTCCCAGGTCATTTCTGATTGATTCTTGAACTTGCAAAATGTAATTTTTCTTATAATTGCATTTTTAACAGTAAGCTCTTGTTATATTAAAATTCAGCCTGAGACATTCTCCAAGCCCATCATATTTTCAGCCTCACTGTCTACTCTTCCTTTCCAATTATCATACATTTTATTAGTTTTTCTTTGTTTTCCACACTGACTGGGCTATATTGAAGCACAGAAATGAGGTGGTGAGAGAGTACTGTTATGCTCTCTGATATTAATGGGAAAGTATTCCAACACTGCACTGTTAAGCACATTTCCTATAGGTTTTTAAAGTTTTTTTGCTACCAGATTACAAAAATTCTCATTTATCAAAACTTCATTTTAAAAATTAAAAAAATTCCTAAGCGCACTATTAAATTTGTTGTACTTTTTAAGTATCTATTGGACTGTTTTAATTACGTGTGTGTGTGTGTGTGTGTGTGTGTGTGTGTGTGTGTGTGTGTAGTCATGCCTACATGCACATGTGCTGTTGCACATACTTGGAAGTCAGGGGGACACCTTCTGGGTCATTTCTCATCTTCCAATATGTGCACCCTGGAGATAAAACAAAGATCCTAAAGCTTGGCAACAAGTGTCTTTACCTGCTGAACCTTTGCACTAACCCTCAATTAGAATATTTTAAAAGATATAAATAAAATGAAGTATTTCCTTTCATGCTTTAATATTATGCCAATCAATGTAAACTAAGTTTCAGTGTAGCAATTTTAAGATTTTATGAATGAAAAAGCAGGAAGTTGCCAGATATCAGGTCCAAGAGTGGGAGAGCAATGATCAGCTTATAAAATACAAAGCCTGA
>REGO01000282.1:224485-319137 GCA_010120015.1 Rhombomys opimus | reverse complement strand
AAAGGACATAAAGACTCAATAAAGAGAAGTACAGACACATTTCCTTTATGAACATAGATGCAAAAATACATGATAAAATATTTGCAAAGCAAGTCCAAAAACACATGAAAAACATCATCCACCAGATGAAGTAGGCTTTATTCAGAGTTGTAGAGTTGGTTCAGTGCACAAAAATCAATAAATGTAATCCACAATATAAACACACTGAAAGAAAAAAAAACACGTGATTTTCTCATTAGATAAAGAAAAGACCCTTGAAAAAAATTCAACACACCTTCATGATAAAAGTCCCGGAGATGTTAGGGATACTAGGGACATACCTAAACCCAATAAAGAAAATTTACAGCAAGGCTATAAACAATGTCACATTAAGAGGAAAGAATCTCAAAACAACCGCACTAAAATCAGGGGCTAGACAAGGTTGTCTACTCTCTCCTTATCTATTCAATATAGTACTTAAAAGTCTTAGCTGGGGATGTAAGACAACTGAAGATTTAGGGGACACAAATTGGAAAGGCAGAAGTCAAAGTATTATTTTCAAGTGATATGATAATATACATAAGTGACCCTAAAAGTTCCACTAGGGAACTCCTAAAGCTGACAAATACTTTCAGCAAAGTGGCTGGATACAAGATTAACTCAACAATCAAACAAACCAAAACAAACATCCGTAGCCCTCTTATACATAAAATGACAAATGGACTGAAAAAGAAATCAGGGAAACAATATCTTTCACAATAGCCTCAAATAATATGTTATCCTGTGTTTACCCTAACCAAGAAAGTAAAAGACTTCTATGATAAAAGTCTTCAAATCTTTGAAGGAAAAAATTAAAGAAGATATCAGAAGATGGAAAGAACTCATGGATTTGTAGGATCAATGTAGTAAAAATGGTCATTCTATCAAAAGCAATCTACAGATTCAATGCATTCCCTATCAAAATTTCCACACAATTATTTACAAACATTAACAGGAAAATTATTGACTTCATATGGAAAAACTAAAATATCAGGATAGCTAAAACAATCCTGAAAAATAAAAGAACAGCTGGGGTCTCATTATTTTCATTTTTAAGTTGTACTACAGAGCTACATTAATAGGAGCTGCATAGTATTAACATAAAACCAGACAAGTTGATCAATGGAATTGAATTTAAGAACTGGCATAAATCCACATATATATGGATAGCCAATATTGTATAAAGAAGCCAGGAATGCACACTAGAAAGACAGACAACATCTTCAACAAATGGTGCCACTCAAGCTGGATGTCTACATGTAGAAGAATCTAAACAGATCTATTACTTATTACTCTTCACACAATTCAAATGCAAGTGGACTAAAGACCTGAACATAAAACCTGATACACTGAACTTGACAGAAGAGAAAGTGGGAAATAGCCTTGTATCCACTAGCATGGATGATGACTTTCTGAAGAGAACACTGATACTGCAGTCAATAAGATAAATTTGGAAATGGGACCTCATGAAACTGAAAAGCTTCTGGAAGGCAAAGGGCACCTTTAATCAGACAGGGCAGCAGCCTACAGAAAGGAAAAAAAAAGTTTTTACTAACTCCACATCCAATAGAGGACTAGTATCTAAACTATATAAAGAATTCAAGAAACTAGATATGAAAACCAAATAATATAATTTAAAAATTGTGTACAGATATAAACTGATGGGGGGATACAAAATGAATAAAGTGTAATTAATAAAAGTTAAATAAAAAAAAATAAAAAAAAGAGTGCGTGCTCAACAATATTCACTGAATCTTTACTCATAATAGCCAGAAACCGCAAACAACTTAGATGCCTTTCAACAGAAGAACAGATAATAAAAATGTGGAACATTTGCACAATTGATTATTACTCAGCTTTTTAAAAAACAATACCATGAAATTGGAAGGAAAATAGGTTGAGCTAGGAAAAAAAAATTCTGAGTGAGTTTACCTAGATCCAGAAAGAAATATGGTGTGTTTTTTATTACAGGTGGATACCATTAAGTGAATGATAACATGCTACAATCCATAGACCCTAAGAGGTTAGGTGAAGAGAAGGTGTCTAGGTGGATGCATAGATCTCCCTGGAATGGGAAGATAGAACAGATTTTACAGGCAGATTGGTGGTGGGTGGAGATGGGTGGGGTGATATGGTGTTGGGGAAGATGGTGTGAGGGAAGAGAGTCTGGAGAGACAACTGAAATTTCTGGGCATTTGGGAGGTGATGTGGGAGTCTAGTGCAGTGAGAACGTCTTCGAATGTATGAAGGCGATCCTAATGAGGACTCCTAGCAATGGAGGATATGGGGTCTCAACTGGCCATTTCTTGTAGCCAGGGGAGGTTTTCAGTAATGGGAATAAGCTGTACTTAATCGCATTATTGACCAAGGGAATCCCATGGAAATTCCCAAACCATCCAGGCTTTTACTAAGACAATAGTTTCCTCTCCAAAATGCACAGTGGACCCCAATGCTGAGGACAACATTCATGTAACCCACTGAACAAAGAGAAGTGGAGCCGGTGCCTATATGGAGACTTCACCCCTACATTCTAGTCTCTTTGGCTCAGAAAGGTACTCTGCAGGCTACAAAACAAACAAACAAACAAACAAACAAAAAAACAAAAAAACCACAAACACCAATACAGCCACAAAACCTTTGATCTATGCAGTCTGTGTTGCCTGCAAAATATTCTAGGGCAATGGTGGCATAGAACTTATGGGAGTAGTTAAACAATGTCTGCTTTGATATGCCCCACTCTTTGAGAGGGAACACTTACCAGACACTGCTTGGGTAACCAAGAACTAGAGGTTGGATAGTCCAGATAGTTAGGGTAAAGCCAGACATTATTGAACCCTAATGATACTCTGCTATATTCACAGATCAATGCCTTACCCAGTCATTATCAGAGAGACTTCCTTGGGCAGCAAATGGAAACAGAGGTAGAGACCCACAGCCAGACATTATGTGGAGAGTCTAAATAAGGTTCTCCATCAAATCTCTCCGGTGACAGCTCAGAAAATCCCAAGGAATAGGGGGTCCAAAGATTGTAGGAACCAGAGAGGTAGAGGACACCAGGAGAAGGAGACCTTCTGAATCAGTTAAGCAAGGTACACATCAGTTCACAGAGATTGAGGCATCAAGCTCAGGGCTGACTTGGGTCTGCACCAGGTCCTCTGTGTACGTATTATAGCTACTAGCTTAGTGTATTTATGAGACTTCTCACCTTGAGAAAGAGTGGGTCTGACTCTTCTGCCTGTTCTCGGGACGCCTCCTGTTGGGTTGCTGTATCTGACTTCAATATGACAGTTTTGCTTCTTCTCATATTTTATTTGGTCATGTTTGGTTGTTATCTCTTAGAAGCCTGTTCTTTTTAAATGAGGGACAGAGAGTTCATCCAGAGGAGAAGGGATTTAGGCAAGGATATATACCCTCCCTGAATATAGGGAGGGGAAACTATAATCTGGATATATTTTATCGAAAAGATTCTATTTTCAATAAATAAGAGTCTGTTAAAATTGCCTGTTAAAATAATCTAACAAAATGGCATAATTGGCTCAACATATCAATGTTTTTTCAAATTAGTAAGAGAAAATGGTCCTCTCAATAATGAGTTGATCATAAATACAAATACATGTTTTATGAAATAGGGTATGAAATTCCTCAATATGAATATGAAAGATAGTTAACATTGCTGATATCTGCAGACATAAAACTAAATAATAATAATCCAGACTGCTGTTTCCTTTTGAGGATTCTTTTTAAGTGCTTAAAATATTTCAGACAAACTCTACTGAAAATGTATGTACATATTAATTAGACTGTGTTTTGTGATTCCATCTTGGAGCCAGCTTAATTTTTGCTGTTTATGTTGTGCATGTCACTTGACCTTCACGCCCTGATATGTGTTATGTAATGCTTCATGTCTAGATACTGTCACCATGGAGGATTAAAACAAGACAGGAAATGAAGAGTAAATAGATAGCTCTTCCTTCTTGGCTCAGGTAAGACATTCCTTGAAGCAATTCAGTCTAGGTATAGTTATGCACTAAGAAAACACATTCCGTCTGGGTGTGTGTATTTCTATCTTCTTTCTACACTGCTTTCAATTTTTGTATTCTTAACTACCACAGCCTCCCTGCCCCTGTGGCAAACTAAGGAATGCAATTTAATTGAGTGATTCTGCATTCTGTTAAGCTCCATAGTGTCAGCTGAATCCTTCAATATGCTTGGACCACTGCACAGTACTTATAATATGTATGGCCGGAGCCTTCGCTCCTTCAGTAGGTAACATCTAGACATGAGTACTCTTCAGTGCTCTTCTAGATCATGGGTTTGGTTCAAAATAAACAAAATGAGAGTTGACTCATTGGAGAAACAATGTCCCAGAAGCACACAGAGAGTAACTTGAAGGTCTTAGAGTATGGACAGTATTTTGTGAGCTTTGGCTAGGACACTGTTTCCACACGTCAGATTTCAGCAAGTATTGGTAGAGAGGATAAAGGGGTAATGTAGATAAACTCTTGCCTTGCTGTGTTCTCTCAACACCATCAGTCTTTGCTTATTGTCTGTCATTTCAGGATACTCTTACCTGATCAAAGCCACTTGCTATATTATTTCAAAGGTCTTAAATTTCAGACATTTTGTTCTTCTTCAGGGCTGCAGAGTATATCAGTGGGAGCATATTTACCCAAGTGAGACTCTGGGTTCAAACATTGACACCATAAAGATAAATAAAGTAAAAATAAATAATTTTTACTTATAACTGAAAACATAGAAGTTACAACATTAGGAAGTATTATTTCAAGCATGAGTTTATAATGCAGCAGCAAGATTAAGTAATAGTACAAATATCATTATTTTTTATTTTTTAAATATATCTTTTTAATTTTTTATTAATTACACTTTATTCATTTTGTATCCCCCCATAAGCCCCTCCCTCCTCACCTCCTGATCCCACCCTCCCTCCCCTTTCTGCATGCATGCCCCTCCCCAAGTCCACTGAAAGGGGAGGTTCTCCTCTCCTTTCTGATCTTAGCCTATTAGTTCCCATCAAAAGTGGCTGCATTGTCCTCTTCTGTGGCCTGGTAAGGCTGCTTCCCCCTCAGGGGGAGGTGATCAAAGAGCAGGCCAATCAGATTATGTCAGAGGCAGTCCCTCTTCCCATTACTATGTAACCCACTTGGACACTAAACTGCCATGGGCTACATCTGTGCAGGGGTTCTAGGTTATCTCCATGAATAGTCCTTGGTTGGAGTATGAGTCTCTGGGAAGTTCCCTGTGTTCAAATTTTCTTGTTCTGTTACTCTCCTTGTGGAGACACTGTCCTTAACGTCTATTTAAAAGTTTCTGGAGATTAAAAGTTGATAGAATATATTATAAACCTATAAAAATAACCTAATGCAATTCTAAATCTCTATATAAAATAATCATTGCCAGGTGTCACAGTTTAAGAACTGATAATGTAAAATCTGCATAATAGTCAGACTAAGCACTTAAATTCAGCTTCATTGAAAATAGTTAAGTTTTTGAAGCACATTTCATATTTGAGAGACTTAAGGGAACATTATTAAAATGTCTAGCTACCCAAGAGCAAAGAGGTCAGCACTCTAAGATTCATAATTAACATAACACATACACACTGAGTGCCTGCTTGATTTGAAGTTTGTTTAGGTCCTGCATTCCTATTTCAACTCCTCTTAATTCTAGAACTCTCCAGAATCTTCTCTGTGTTGTTTAGATGAAGAGCTGGTTCCATCATTGTCAATAAAACTTGGTAATGACTTGAGTGGAGAGAAGAGGACTGACAGTCCATTGTAAAGGAATTGTGAGATTCACGTGGAACACAGCTTGAGACTTGTTCACAGGTCTGGGGTGTACTGAGTGTATGTACATGTAAACACACATATGTCTATACTCATGCCGGTTATCAAAGAAGGGTTGGCAGAAGTCCATGGAACTAAGAGCCTTTCTTTCAGAATGTAGAAATATCCTATTTTGAGATCACCTTTACCGATCTTCCTATGTTAATGCAGGTCTCTGTAAAATGACAGTAGCAAATGGGGTATTTAACTGGGGCTTTATTTCTTCCAAATTTTACTTTCATTGAATGGCACAAATGACAGATGTGAATTCACTCCCCAATCTTGGAAGCTAGTCAAAATTAACTCCAATGCTTAGTGGCAAATTAAGTGGCCTTCGCAAAAGAAAATTATTCTTTTTAAAATGTGTTATTTTTATGTATGAGTATTTTATGTATTTTATGTATTATGTATTTTTATTTTTATGTATGAGTATTTGGCCTGCATCTGTGTCTGTGCACCATATGCATGCAATACCTGCAGAGGTCAAAAGAGGTAGCTGGATCTCCCTGGTTCTAGAATTACAGGTGATAGTGAGCTACCATGTGGGTGTGAGAATTGAAATTCTCTCCTCTGGTAAAGCAATTGTGTCTCTTAACTACTGAGTCATCTCTCCAGTTCCAAGTGAAATGTTCTCACTTTAACTCCATCACTTTTCATAAAATTCCACTGGTAAGAAATGAACATTTTTTTCCCCTAGACAAAAATCTGAAACTGTGGTACCAAATAATGACTAGATACCAACAATTTGATCAGTGGGAATGTAGCTATGGTTAAGCGCTGATGCTCTTTATTAGAATGCCACCACGACACTGCCTGAAATTGTCCAAACTTGCAGAAGTGTACTAATTCACAGTTTAGGAGAGAACTTGAAAATAGGAGGACAATTGGCTTTGATTTTAACATCTGTACACAGAAAGCTCCTTAGTGCCCTTCTCCCCAGCCCCAAACCTCACGGTGGAGGCCACTTAAGAAGAGGGCATTGACAGCGTGTCTTAATTAGATAGGACATTGTTGAGGTTAGTGAACACTAGTGAGGTTAAGTCCCCTGGCATTGGAGCCAACAGTAATCTAATACCGGAAGAAACTGAAACATTTTGACACAGGTTCGAGGATCATAATCCATAAGCTGAGGCCATAATAAATATTGTGACTTTTGAGTGCAGGTCTCGAAGGTGAGGCTGTCATAAGTGAGTTAGCGTTTGAGGACATGGAAATTCTAGCAAGAAACACGTGCCTGTAAAGAAAGGTCATTTGGTGCTGACTGCAATGCCAGAAGGTGTCTCTCATAAACACTGAGCACACATTGGTTCCTAAGGGTCGTGGAAGAAGTGTCTCTCCTCTGTGCATAGCCTGAGATACTCAAGATATTTTTGTAGATGCCAGATTTGCTGGCAGTCTGACATTTAATGGGATTATTACAAAATCAACCAAATAAAACATTGCCTTCTGTGTTCAATGTAAGATATCCTTCATAAAGCAAGCCATATTATTTTGTTCATCAAGATGTATTTTGCTATTTTGCATGTGTATGCATGTATGTTGTGCATATGTGTGTGTATGTAACGTGTGTGTGTGAATATGGGCATATATCTGGGTACACATGACTGCAGTGAACAGACATGTGTATGAGCATGTGGAAGCCAGAAGTTGATACTAGGCATCTTCCTTAATTTTTCCCAGTTAGTTTGCTCCAGAGATTCCCTGTCTTTACCTCCAAGGCTCTGAGTGTGAAGAGGTGAGCCACCAGGCTTGCCTGGGGTAGGTGCTGCTGATATGAACTCCAGTCTTCCTGTTTCCCAGCTTGCACTTTGTCTACTAAGCTACCTTCTCAGGAGCTCACCATAAGTTCTTAAGCACTTCATAGTCAAAATGTAACACCTCTCCTTTTTCTATTAGTTCTTTATATTTGGAGAGTGGAAATCACGTAGACTCGGAGTCTAGTGGCCTAGTGTGGCAACTGTCTCATTGTCCACTCATCCAGCACACTCATTCATTGCTTTTAGCTGGGCCCTGGCACTTACACCACACAGTGGTAAATAAACAAATGTAGCTAACATGGAAACATTTTGTATGTTTTCCCATTGGTGGTGCCTCCTTAAAGAACTACCCTGATACAGTTATTCCAAAACAATGGATCTGACTCAATGCGGAATGAGAAGACAGGAGGTGATGGGTGGTGCTCCATCACCACCCAGGACCAAAGCAGATGCTTCTCTGCATGTGGCTGTAGGGGAGAAGAAAACAAACTAACCAGCCTAGCTCTGTTTGCTTATTCCCAGATTTGTGAGAAAGTAAATCAGGGCTATGTAAAGCCAGAGCACCTTGGCAGGGTGCTCAACAGATAACGGCCACAGAACCATCCTTTCATAGCTTGATTTTAATTCCGTAAACCAGCTTTGAAGCTGACTGTGTAGCCCATTTCCTTTCCTGGCTCAAAATGAGGAAAAAATTAAAGATATATGTTTGGGGAAGAGCGGATCCAGTGTGGGGCAGCCTTGTGACAAACACTTGAGTTATATGAAAGCCGACAAGGTCAGAAGCATCACAAGATCAGGTAATGGGGTGTAATGAATAGTAACCTTTCAATCCTTGGAGCACAAATCCTGCTCACTCTCATGCTGCCACCTCCGTTAAGAGAATTTGCCTAACCTCTGAACGGATACAGTATTTTAAACCCCTATTTTCTCTGTCTTAAGCATCTCTGGTTAGTGGAATCACATGGTGGGTCCTTTCTGATTTCTACTTCATACTTCAAATTTAATTTACCTGAATGTGCAAATTGGTTTGACAGTGAGGAGGTAAATGGTGCCTGGATATGAAATGATAACTTGCAAGGCACAATCACCTTAGCCCACTCTCCCACAGTCCTCATCGGATACCATTCTGCTTATTGCAGGCATCTCTGATCAGACCAAATCAGCCTTAATCAGGCAGCATTTACAACTCAGCCAGGCTTAAAACACCGACATCTGGCTTGTGAGAGCAGGTGGCTTTGTGTAGGAGTTCCCGGATGGTTTCTTAATCAATAGTTATGAATACCTATAGAGGCGAGACAGCAAAGCCTTCAGAAAATACTCACAACCACAAAAACAGTCTACCTCTGCTTTTTTTTTTTTTTTCAACGTCATCTTCTTTTATAAATCCAGATTATTTTCCCAAACAGCTTCTGGTGCAATTGAACAGAAACTAATGTATTATCATGAGATGAATAAGAATACCTTCACGTTAGGTTATAGGTCTCTTTTCTTTCACAGAGGAACACACAGTACCTGGAACATGGAAAGAAGAATGACCAAGCAAGCTGTTAGGAGGCTCTCCTGCACCTCCCCTCCTTCACTTATTCAGTCATTAACAAATGAATCAGTGTGTATTGTATTTTAGCACTCTCCCATGATCTAAAGACAGAGTTAGGCAAAATGAGAAAGCCTCTTATCTTTCAGAGATTGTATTCTAATTATGTTGGCCCATGGAATCTAGCATCTCTGTTATTAAGCTCAAATCAGTGTGTGTGTGTGTGTATGTGTGTGTTGTGTGTGCTGAAACCTGTGACCTCCCGCCCCCCACCCCAGAAAGACATAGACTATCATTTATGCATCCAGGCCTTATGGCTGTATATCAGCCTCATTGCTCTAACAAAATAACCAACAAAGCAACTCAAGGTTTGGGTCCAAAAATTTGTTTGGGTCCACAGTTCGATGCAATGGCTCATCAGCCAGGCAATAAAAAAGGCTCTAGCAGTTATTGAGTGATTGGGAAGCAGCTGGTTGTATTGTGTCTTCAGGCAGAAAACAGAGATCCATGGATGCTTGTACCTTGTTGGCTTCCTCTTTTTTTAGTGTGTCACATGGCATGGTGCTAGCCACATTCAAGGTGGGTCGTTCTTCCTTGCATAACTCACAGACATGCCCAGTAATATCTCCTTAATGATCCCAAATCCACATTAACAGACAAGAAAGCCTCCCATGAGTCAATCTGTTAGGGATTCTCTCCCCTCCAGAGAGCGCCACCTGGTGATCCAGTTTTTAATACATGGCCTAAGGATGGTCAGGATCCCTAATGGAAAACCTGGGGACATTTCATCAGAGCATCAAATCTCTAGAACTCTTCACAATCTGTGCTGGTGACACTGTAATCTTTCTTTTAGTCCTTTTGAGACTCTGCTGAGGGAAATATGGCCAGAAAGGCGACCCTTTCTAAGACCAGTAAGTTAGAAACCACTTTCTGTTCAAGAGATCAGGCTGAGGCATTGACCTAAAAGTGTCCCTTTTGTCTTGAGAAGAAGCCTCTGGGACTGTGCTGAGCCTATGGGGTGTTGGCTTCACAGGGATGGCAGGCTAGTTAACTGTGTTTCCCAACAGTCTGACACACAGCTTTCTGTTGTCCTAATAAAGTATTTAGTGGTCAAAGAAAGTGTATTTTATTCCTGTTTTTGTTTGGTTGGCTACAAGAGACATAATCACTAATTTCTCTGTAATGAAGAAGTGTCAGAAGAATGCTAATGGGGGTCCTGCATTTGTTGTGCTGTGGTTAGAGTCTCGACTCTTCCTAATTGGAGGTCCGTTGCAGCAGAACAGTTTCAGAGTACCAATAAAAACGGACCCAAGTAAGAGCTATAAATGAGGAGGAGGTTGCCTCTAGAACTAAATAAAATTACCCAAAGATGCTATGCCTGTTTGACATTTCCTGTTTTAATGGTGTTACCAAGATCTGTTTGCTATTCTGCTATTGCAGACTGAACCCAGGGTCCTGCACATGCTAAGTAAGCACATTACCAAGGAGCTTCAGCCCTAAACTCTAATATATTGTTCTTGTTGGTGCCTGGGATGGAGACATTCTTAGCTGACTGAATAATTCCAATAATTACCTAAGATGAAAAAGCTTATGTTAAGCTGAGGGCACTGGATTGTGCCTTTTCAATGAGTGGTTTTATGAAGGTTTCTATGTTTTGAATGAGTGAGTTGAAATCTCCAGGATGATATCATGTTGTCAGGAAGATGGCACTCTCTAATCACTGAGTGTGAGTGGAGATCTGGCCTGGAGGAATAATGGGACACAACATTCATCTCGAATGCTCTAAGGGCAATAAGGTGAAAGCATACCAAAACCTCCATTCACAGGCTGCTGAAATAAATACTGCATGGGAAATATGACTCAAGTCCCCAGTAGCAAAAGGAACTCATTTCAAGCTGATTGAATGGAATCTAGAATACCAGTAGTGTTTGGGTTGAAAGCTATAATCAAGTAGAATGTGGTGTTAATGATGTTAACAAGTCTCTGACTCCATTTATTTTTTTCAGATTTGGTTGTTGGAAAATTGTATCATGAAGTAGGATGTTCATTGCAACAATAGCAAAGTAGTTCTGTCTTTCTTTAGTCACTCTGTATGTCCATGGATGGCTTGTAATCATAGATTTTTGTGGATATTTCTCTAGTTTATGTTCAGATATATGGACTATTTTCCCCAGTTTATCAAGATGTATTTGACTTTCAAGCTTCACTGGTAACTTACGTGCTGTAATAAAATACAGTCCGTTTTATAGTCTGTGTTCCACATCATTGTTCTATGCTGAGGGAAACGGAAGGTGGAAGGGCAGCATGTGAGCAGAGGAAGATCCCAGGTCTTTACTGAGTAGACCATTAAAAAAACACTAAACTGAATTAACACTACGAAGAAGTACCTAATGTAGAGTTCTAATTAAATGAACACTTCATTGTATACTTCTTTATCTGACTTAAAACTATGGGATGATATCTGTTATAGGATCTCAGCATAATTTAGATTTCACGTAGCCTGGGAATTCATGGTGGAAGACAGGCTTTGATTCTTCCCTACAGGTTATAGATATGAGGTCAAACCTCCCCTGTGGCTTGATACCAATCTTTAAAGGAATGGTTTGGGGGGTGGTTTAAATATCAGTCTCTTTGAGATTTGCCACCAGATAATAAAGTGAACCAGTAACATCTGATTTTCTAATCCTAGTCACTATGCTAGAAAGAGGTAATATATTTAATGAAATATAAAATATTATGTTAGCACAATTAAAATTTTATCTTTAGCTTCATTAACTTGAAAAAAAGTCTTAATTTCATGGAGCTTATTTTTAAATGTACAGAAATGTAGTGAATCGTAGATTCCTATTGAAAAATGTCTTTAATTACTCATTGTAAAGATAATTAAGGGATACTGTCGTGACTTGGAGAGAAGGAAACACTAATAATTTAGGATCCTATGTGTGCCAGATATCGTGATAGTCATATGAATGCCACAAAAGTTGAGCTTCCAAGAAAGTGGAAGTGGAAGAAAGGATGCCAGACTGGGGGTTTGCTAATTCCAAGTCACTCCCTCTTTCTTCGACAGAATACTGCCTCTGCTGTCAGTAGCCAGACAATAGCCAGAAGCTAATAATAGCTGGAATTCAGGTATCTCCTACAATTCATCAAATAACTTGCAACCTTATTTTGCTAACATAAGTCCTCATATTTTGAATTATACCAGGAGATGTATTAAGAATGTAAATAAATATTTAAAAAACAAACAATAAGAAAGTCAGGGGATGTAGCACATTGTATAATAGCATTGATCTTAAACAATGCTCTTTGCAGAGTACCACACCCAAGTGGTCGCTCGTGATCACAAGTAGGGTATCTGCTTCCCTCTTCTGGCTTCTGTAGGCACTGCACAATATGGTGTACATACATACACACACACATAAAGTAAATAAATTTCTACACAAAGAACATAAACAAAGCATTTTCAGAAAAAACATCACACTCTCACATCAGTCATTTTATATGTAAAATATGGAGATGATAATGTTGCTTTTATCATAAACTTAATGATTATTTGACAGCAATAGATTCTCTCATGTTTTTCTGTATGCACAAGGAAATGCTTGCCCATTTTCTGATGACAAGAACTGAAGGAATTTGCTGGCTGCCATGTCTGCACACAACTCCAGATGCTCACAGAACTTAGAAGGTTGCATCCTGTCTTACGTGCTTGTCCTAAATTCCTATCTTTTCACTGGAGTAAAAAGTTGTGTGAAGCAGTTTGTGTGCACCTCCCAAGCCTATAAAATAACTGTCATGGCCTAGAATAAGTTGATGAAACTAAATGAATTTCACTAGACATTTTATGGTCCAAATGATCAGAATTGCTTACATTGAATTTCATTCACCACACTATAACACACTTTCAATCAGGTCAGCTTTAAACCTGCCTGTGACAATGACATCTGAGTGAGTAAAAAAAAACTCCTCTTTTGAGAAAGAGGAAACGTTTGCTCAGGTAGTCTCGTCACTTGTTTGGGAAAGCAGAGTTGTAATTATGTAACCAGTGTTTATTCAATCTATCGCTGTTAATTTTAATCACACAGATTTGTTGTTTGTTTCCTACTAGAAGGGGGAAAGACATCTCATTATATTTAATGCAGTGTTTGTGTACATATCTGCATAGGGCAGCTGAGAAGCTGTCCCAGGGAAATGGTACTGTCTCTGACAACCCGATAATAAAGCGACCAAATGTGGATGGGCTTTTGAAACATAAAACTACTGTTGATGCATACTTGCATACTGATAACATTATGCTAATTAGAGGCCATTATTGTATTAAGATGGACCTAAAAAGAACATTGTTATCTAAGACTAGTTAGAATTCAGAATTTAATAATTATACCTATGTATTCAAATTAAGTTGTAAATCAAATAAATGTAATAAAACAAAAGCTGAGATAAAATTAATATGTGAAATAAAATATGCTATATATCCACATCAAATGACATTAATTAGTAATAACTTATAAAATGCTCAACTAAAAACAACTCTAAGTACATATGTACATCAGTACATTATTAAAATTAGACACAATGGGACAGGGTGTGGTGGCATATGCATTAAATTCTAGCACTAGAAAGGCAGAGCCAAACTGATCTCTTGAGTTCTGAGCCAGCCTGGTCTACACAATAAGCTTCTGGCCAGCCAAGGCTACATAATGAGACCCTGTCTCAAAGAGGGGAAGAAAAAACCTCAAATACACAAAATCAAATAATACACATTTATTATCAAGTATTATTTTAAAACTTCAAGCTTCACCCAGCCCAGCACTCATTTGTAGAAGCTGCTGTCAATTAATGCACACACCTAGATATGCTATCAAGAGCATTCCAGCTCCTTTCCCCTTGGAGTGGCTGATCTTCATTGTCAACTTGAAGGTGTTTGGAATTACCTAGCAGATGCAACTCAATGGGGGGCCTTCTAAAGAAGATTTATTATTTATTATTTATTTATTATTTATTATTTATTTATTTTTTATGGGAAAACCTCCCATAAAAGTAGGTACCATGTTCCAATGGATTTATAAAACCTACCCTAATTCATTCCATAATGAGCAGCTCATTGGTGCTTGACTTTAAAAAGAAGTAGGTGACATTCTTCTAAGGAGCCCAGACAGGAACATGCATTATCATCCACTTGCCTTCATGTTTTTCTGAGCAAGTACATAGATTGTTCCTGCTGTCACTCTCTGCAGATGTCAGGCTCTTTGGCCCACCAATGGTGGATCTCGAGTTAACTTCAGTTTTTTAAGCCCTGCTGGGACTATGGAGGCATCCAGATTTGTGGACTGAACAATTTCCTGGTTCTTAGGTTCTCTAGCATGAAGACAACCATGTTAAAAACTACCCCAGACAAAAAAAACCTCCCTCTGTAATATGTATGATATAATATAAATGTATAACCTATTGCCTCTGTAGTATGTATTAATATATAATATATAATAAATATTCAGCCTATTGTCTCTGTTCCTTCTCTGCCTCCACCTTACTGTACAGGAGTTTCTCACTAAGAACTGGGCAGCATGCCATGCTGGTTTTCTCAGCTCAAGACATGTACATGTCTGTAAGAAATGCATGGAGGCGGGCTGGACATGGACCTCAAATGTCAGAACATTAACCTAGAATGAAAGAGGTTCTGAGCTCAGTCCCCATTACCAAACTCAGTGAGGTGCTGCATAACTATAACTGCAGCACTTAGGGAGTTCTGTGCAGGTACATGGTAAATTTGTGGCTAGCCTGTACTACATAAAATCCTTGCCTCAAAAACCAAAAGCTTTACAGAGTAGCCTGGCTTTGAACTGGCAATAGGATCTGCCTCCACTTCCTGAATTCTGGGTTTACATACGTCATGTCTAGAAATTAATCAGTATTTCTTATTTACCTTTTGACTACACTAATCATACTACTTACAACTTTTTAAAAGTATTTATTAGTTATTAGTGTGTGGTATGCTAAGACTCATCTAAAATCTAAAATGTTTCCATCCCCTTTGTGTTAGTGACATCTTTAGGCAGGAAGTAATGAAGTAAGTGTCCTTGAACAAAGATCAGGTAATAATGCACACTCAGAGTGTGGACATTTACCCCTCAGAACATTTTTTTTTTGTTTTTTGCCAGATGAATCAGAAACTCAGTGACTATTCCCAAAAATCTGTATATTAAGATCTCCCGGGGAGTTACCAACAGCTCATCAAGTAATTCTTTCATTCAGTCATTTAAACAGAAAGATATCATTTTAAAGGAATAGCTAATTTGCTGGCTAATTTTATGATGTTTTTCCCAATAGATCTTTCTCATGAGGTTTTTTTGTTGTTTTGCTTTTTGAACAACAAACAGACAGACAGACAAACACACAGAAATCCTGCCCGTTATGGGAAGGGAAGATTACAGAAATGGATTTCCTTAACCGTAAATTCTGCAAGACCACAGAGGGGCAATGTCGTCAGGATGTAGGAGAATGGATGACAATGGAAGGGGGGGGCCTTAGTGGGAGAGAGAGAAACCTCAGGGGCCTAACGATAGGATGGCAGTCTCCAGAGATGTTTGGGGGTGAAGTGTTTGCTGTACGAGCATGAAGACCTGAGGTCAATGCCCAGAGGCCATGCGATGTCATGCACTTGAGATCACAACACTGGAGAGATAGAAACATGGCAGAGCTCTGGTATGCCAAGAGCAGCCAGTGCAGCCTACTTGAGAAGCTGCTGACGACGTCTCAAAAGCCAAATCGGGAAGATCCTGATGAATGGCAGCTGAGGTTGACCTTTGTTTCCTACAGACATCTGTGGGTGCACATGGGCATGGCACACACATACTCACACACACACATATTCATACATCCATGTGCACTGCACATAAACTAATGTGTAAGCTGCACCTGCTGTAGATTGCCCATCTTCTCTTCTCCTACGGCCTCGGAACATGGGCAAGTGCCTGCCTTGCTGGGTGTGAGTCACGCCTGTAGAATTAAGAAAGCCACGATCATGGCACAACAGTTAATGTTGACTTGTGGTTTAGTTGTTATAAAATACTGCTCGATCATGCTACATAGATAAGTTTGCTTGCTTGTTATGACAAACCTGTGGTGTGAACGTGGCTAGGTCTGTTTTACAGACACGATAGCCTTGAGAAGGCACTGTGGCAGAGATGTTTACCGAGATCTGCACCTGTGTCTCCTGACACCATGCCCATTTACCTTCTCAAACTTCTGTTTATTTATGGTACTTGATTTTAAAATCTCTATCACCGAAACCAACCTAACAAAATTATATGCATTCATCCTGTGAACAGAGTGGCAGACTTGGAAATTTAGAACTATACTATATTTGTTTTGTCTTAACAATGAACATCAGAACCAATTTTATTTTTCTTGATATAAAAATAGGGTTCAATAAAGTTAGGCTTCTCTCTCAGGAAATGTTATTATGTTACCATGAAGGACCTCAGATTCCATGTGCTGACAACCAGGAGAATCACAGAATAGAGTAATAACCCCCGCTGTCCTTGTGTGACTTGATTTATATAGGACAATCTAAATATTTCTGTTTTTACATTGTATTAAAGTTATGTTTGATTCATTTTATAAGATTTTAAATATTTAGACTTGATAAAGTATAAGATGACAAAGAAACGGTATTGTCTAAGGGGCTTTGTGTTCTTCTAACACATTTCTTTCAGACTGTTCTCTTTCCATTGTATATGTAAATGATCTTTATCACATCAGGAATAAAGTTGAGTTCAGGCTGATTTGATACAGCCTTGTTTGAACTCACAGGCAATCACACACATCTACCTGAACTTTCTCTGTCTGACTTGTACTTATAGAAGGAATAGGGGTACAGCTGAGAGAGAGGGAAATAAATATTAGTGAAGAATGAAAGAGTGATGTAAAAGTGATGACTAATGCAGATGCCACTTAGCCCAGAGTCCTCTTTATCCTTGTATCTGTATTAGTCAAGGTTTCACAAAGAAACAGAACCGATAGTAACCAAGCTCCCACCCCACCACCCTCCTGAGAGATGGCGCACATCAGAGTCTGCAATCAACAGCTGGAGAACCAGGGAGGCTAGAAACGTAACTGTAGTCTAAAGAGCTAATAACAAGAGCTAATGGCAGCATATGGTAAATGCTGTACCGAGAGCTAAGCTTGAGAACTGGTGGCTCCGGTGTCCAAGGTCGGAGAACACAGATAACTCAAACACAGAGAGGAAGTTTATCCATCTTCCAGCATTTTATTCTTCATTCACTCTTGATCAGATGATTAAAGTGAAAAACCCTCACAGAAACACAGAGAACTGACATTTAGGAGAAATTTGAGTTTTCCTTACTTATCCCAGTCAAGTGAAGGAAAACACATATATATATATACATATATATATGGATATGTATACACATATCCATATATAAGTATGTATGTATGTATCCGTCACAGTTGGCTCCTTGAAAATTGGCATTTACACTCATCTGCTCAAACTACAACATTCAAACAAAAGCAAGAAGATTATAAACTACATATATCATGACTTAATGGTCTTAAACAAGGCTGAAAAATCACTCCCCTGAAGAAAAAAGGTAGAATGGTTGGATGCTTGGCATTCTGCCAATATCCAAGGACTCCAATACTTGGATGTAAAAATTAACAACACTTGTATGCTGACACAGCACCAACACATCTTATTTTTGCATGATACAAGCACAAGCAATAAGAGGAAGAAGATGTGGATGAAGACAAATGTATAAATTAACATAGATAATGCAGATAATGAGTCTGTGGTACTAGACAATGGTTACTTTGTAATGCCCAGATATAGAATGCTTACAAATATAAGCGTTACAAAATATACAAAAGCCACAGAAAAGTGACAGCCTGTGGGCTGTTGCGGGGCTCAGCAGGTAAGGATGTTTGCCACCAAACCTGATGACCCTAGTTATTAAACAGAATCCACATGGTGGAAAGAGAGAACAGTCTTACTTAAGTTTGTTCCTTTATACACACACACACACACACACACACACACACACACACACACACACATTCCATAGCACACATGTGCATGCCCACACCCACACAAATAAATGCATGTAATGGTCGTTTAGAAAAGTTATGGTCTATTTAGCCTCACAGGAACATTAACTAATAGAAAAAATTCATTCAATTTATTACTATGTAATAAAAACATTTTAAAGGTATGCCTTTATCCCGATTCAAAGGATATGTTTTTATGTTTTATGTGTATGTTAAAACGCATTTTATCAGCTCACTTTTCAGAAAAAAATTAAAGATTTGTTTTTATTTTGTGACTTTGAGTGTTTCACAGGCGTGTATGTATGTGCAATACATATGCAATACATGAATGTGAACGCCTGCAGAGTTCAGAAGAGCTGCAGCGCTCTCAACCTCTGAACTGCTGAGCCACCTCTCCATCCCTTATCAATCCACTTCTGAAATCATCTTCATTGCTTACTGTTTAAAACCCAGAAATAACAAAGGCAATTTAATGGAAACACATTATGGAGGAGAGCGAGACAGCACATGGTTTCATAAATCCTTAATAATCCTCAGCATTAATTATCGTGTAAGAACCAGAAATTAAATGAAAAGTTATCAGCCTTACAGGATAAAATGTTTTGTTATATTTCTTTCCTGTAATTTAACTGCCTGCCATCTATGTATGTATCAGTTACTGTACTGACGCCATGACAAAATACTGGACAAAAGCAACTCAAACTCAGAAAGATTTCTTTTGGATTATAGTTGGAGAGGGTACGGTTCATCTTTCAGTGTTTGCTGTGGTAGCAGGATTGTGAAGCTGCCAGTCATGTCTGGAACTAGAGAGAAATGAGTTCTGGTGGCTTCCTCCTCCTCTTCTTTTTCTTTAGCATGGGACAACAGTCGACGGGATGGTGCCATCACCTTCCAGAAGGGCCTTTCATACTCAGTTAAACCTCCTTGGAAATCATCATCACAGACACATCCAAGCCAGTCAAGCTGACGATATTAGCCAACTCAATGACTTCACGCATTTTTCATTAATGATATATATATAACATTATGTAATAGTTACACATGTTGATTTGGCTCTCTTTTGTATGAATTTTTATTACCTTCCTATACTAAGTGGATTTATTTCATACAAACATTTACACTGCCATTGTGATCATCCTGTTGGATTGTGAAGATTACGTTACAAGATGCTCCGTGAATACGTGAATGTGTGCCTCAGAAAGACTTGATGTCCCTCTTTAGACAAATTACCCAGTGTCAGAAAAACTGAACAATGTGTTATGGGGATAACGGAAAAACTGCTTAAGATCATGGCTGGATGGCTGATAGCAAAAGAGCCTCATATGCTAATGAGAAATAATTTATATTCATTCACGTTGACTTAGTTTGGTCCATTGCTCACGGGAAGAAGTGTTCCTGCAAAGAGGCACCGCATTCACTGTGTGTCTGCCAACTGACAAGGTTTGAGCTCCGTGACTCACTCCTTCCCACTGGGGATTGCTCACATTTGCAGGCAGAGACACAAGAGCAAAAGCCTTAAACTCTGTCCCCGGGAGCTTATTTATTTATTTTAATTGTTACTTTTCAAGCCTGTGACAGCAGAAATGAATTCTACAGGATTACTCCAGGCCTCATAACTTCTTAAGTTTTGACTCCCTTTTATTTTCTTCTCTTAAATTAGATGTTTCATTTTCCACGCTAATCCAGGAAAGTCTTCATGAACTGAGTGCAGAGTCATAGAGTGTTGGAGCCCAGCGCCTCTGCTATTCTTTCCCAGGGATCTGCTTTCAATGTTTTTGGAAGAACAGAGTTTAGAAGTATATCACTGATACAAACAGTATAGAACACTGGGATTGGAAGGTCTTCAGGGGATGTGGATGAACTCTTAGATTTGTCATAAGTCAAGGAAGAATGGTGACAGCCAAAGCAAACAATAGTAGAAAGGCTATCTTTTTCCTCTACTGATTTTGTTTGTTTGTTGGTAACATAAATAAATAAAAAGAAAATTGTGAAAAACCAGTGACTGTTAGAGAGTTGGATTTCCAAAGTAGGTTTAAAAAGAGAACAAGTATTCCCACCTTGTCTTAGACTTTGTCTTCTACAAGTTTGTGTAATCTGAGGTTTGTAGCCACTTATATGTGTGAAAGATTCCATTTCACTTGTCATGGTGAATGGCAGGGGTATTTGCTTGTACTTCTTTGAAACTGCAAAGAGGATAAAATTAAAATTTCCTTGATTAATTTAATTACTAACATTCTATATGGGTCATTATTAAGTCACTTCCCTCAACCAACACCTCATAAAATATGTTCTTCTCATTGTTTGAGTTAGAAAAGTTCTTAAAATTGGACAATGGAAGAAAAAAAACTAATTGGTTTATACTATGAAGATAAGAAAAAGTTCTGATTATATTTAGTTTTAAAAAGAAAGATAATTGCCCACTGTGTCAATATCCCCAATATCGTTTCTTATAGAATTTTAATGTTGTAGTGGGAGCCAAAAAGTAAAGATACCATATTGTATTAAATTTAAATTTAATGAATGCTTAATACCAGCTAATTTACATAATTTCCAAGAACATGATTTGAACATGTGTTCCTGCCCATAATTCAAGTCTTTTAGAAAGATGAAGAACATAGCACACTATGAGAAGTAAACTGGACTTGCACATCACCTTCTCCTAGAGTTAGTCCAAACAAGAATATCACTTTTTAATGAGTATTCTAGTCAAGCATGCCAAGTTCTCTCTCTCCTCTCTTTCTCTCTCTCTCTGTATGTGTGTGTGTGTGAGAGAGAGAGACTGAGAAAGAGAGATTCTGGGATGTAGCTTTGTTTTCTCTCAATAATATTCTGTGCTTAGAAAGGTTCACTTTCTCATAATTAGCCATTATTTTCCATTCATAGAAAACATGGAAATGTATGTCCAATAACAGTTCAATGGAATACTTGTTGCCACCAATAAGATTTTACTGATTTGTTTAGTTAAAATAATAGTTTATGTTCTCCAAGTTAAAAAAAAAAAGTGACTCAATGTCCTAGTTTTATTATTTCTGTTGCTTTGTTAAAACATCCTGACAAAAGGCACGTTAGGGGAGAAAAGGTTCATCTTAGTTTAGAATCCCAGTTATAGCCCAACACTGTGAGAATAGCAGAGTAGCAGGAGATTTAAGCATAGTCAAGAGCATAGAGACCCATAGTCAAAGGCAGAGAAAATGAATGCATGCACAATCGCTTGCTTGTTTCTCTTCGGCTTGATTTTTCCATTTGTACAGTCCACGCCTAATGAGGATTGTATGTGAATGGTACAGCCCACTATGGTCAGGGTCTTCCCATATCCATTAACATAATTATGACAATCTCTCATAGACATACCCACAGTCAACCCAATATAAACAATCCTTCATTGAGACACTTCCCAATGAAGTGTCAATCAAAGATAATCGCCACAATCAGCAGTCATTGCTTAAAAATTTCAAAGCCAGACTAAACATGAAGCTTTATTATTAACATTATATATAGTTTGTTATTAATCCATTTCTTTCAATTAATACCTCTCATAAAGCACACTCTTCTCATTGTTTGGATCAGAATGTTCTTCCTCATAAGCTGTGGTTGTGAATACTGTTAAACTCAGCTTGTGGGAAGAAGAGGCAGATAAGTTCTGTAAGAGTTCAAGCCAGTCTGGTCTATATAACTAGTTAGAGGCCAGCCAGGACTACACAGTGAAACCATGTCTTTAAAAATGAAAGGAGAAAGAAGGAAGGAAGGAAGGAAGGAAAGAAAGAAAGAAAGAAAGAAAGAAAGAAAGAAAGAAAGAAAGAAAGAAGAAGGAAGTGCGGGAGGGAGGGAGGAAGGAAGGAAGGAAGGAAGGAAGGAAGGAAGGAAGAAAGAAAGAAAGAAAGAAAAATAAATAAATAAAGAAAGAAAGAAAGAAAGAAAGAAAGAAAGAAAGAAAGAAAGAAAGAAGAAAGAAAGATATAGTTGTTGAATTTGGACAATATCTTTGGCAAAAAAAAAAAACTGATTAAAATTTTGGTAACAAACACTGATCTGTAAACCCAGATGTGCTAGTAACACATTTGAAATTCCAGATGAATAAAATATCCCATATATTCTGATGATGTTAAAGTAAGTATCAAAAGACAAATTTTGTGCCCACAGAAACAAATGATAAAGAAATAAGAATATCTATCTTAGATTGTGCGTCAAATCTATGCACTGTTTTGCCTATGTGGTATAACAGTGTGTCACAGATGGAAATTGATAGCTCTATTACACTGTAAAGATATTGATGAAATCTATTTTTATAGTTCATGGTTTTTATGCAACATTTTTTTATTTGTCAGATAATTTTGACAGTTCTAATTTTGCAGAATTTTCCTCTCAACGTGTATGTCATAGCTTGCTTCTTCTTTCAATATTGCACAGCCCTCTTTATGGTTTTCTGAGCTCGGAGTCTAAATACAACCCCCTTAAGAATAATGAGCATATCTTACTGTTAATACCACTCTTCACATTGCCCTTGTACAGGGAAAGACTCACCACTAGCAATAAGCATCTCAAGGTCAAAGTTTTTAAAAATACCACCAATCAAATGGGAACAAATAATAGTTATGAAGTTTAAATAAACAACATAAGCAAATGGTTAACATTTTAAATATTCCTATTCTATAGTATTTTATGTGTTTATAGGTGTGTGACAAAAGAAAAGTAATGCTTTTGTATTGAAGGGTATACAGATGAGTTATATTTGGTTTCTGCAACTAGTGGCACTAGAATAAGGCTGTTTTGTTGTTGTTTTGATGCAACTAGAGTCAGGAGGCACAGTGCACACTTCAAATCCCAACATTTGAGAGATTCAGACAGAAGCTCAAGCCCAGCCTTTGTTACATAATACACCTTTTCAAAATAATTAGAAACTTTATTTTCTCTTGGTAAATTACATTTCAGTGGAAATGTTAATTTTCTTTTCTCTTTGTACAGGCCCTGTCTAGTTGCTGTACTCTAAACATTGATATCAACATTTTATATTTCTGCCTGCCTTTTGTGGTCATGCCTTCTGTGTTCAATTGTAAAAACTTATAAATATTTATATCCACAGTCTCTCGCTGAACTGGTAGACAACAATGATTATTGGTTTATACTTATTTATTTTTCTGTAAAAGTCTTGCATTCATTTGTATGTACCTCTGCTGACTGCCTCTGGTCTTCTATTGCTCATTCACAAATGTCAGCTACAAAATACTTAGCAAGCTTGGACATAATACCAAAGTGTCACATCAATTTTACTCTCAGTAAATTGCACATCAAAGACAGGGGCATTCACATTTTCTCACATATATGTATTTTCAATGCCAATTTGCCCTTTAATCTAACAGGTTTAATTTGACAGTGGGAAAGAAAAGAGAAAAAAAAAAAAACACTCTTACTAATTTGCTCTTTGTCCTGGTTAATTTTTGTTCTCAACTTGACACAACCTAGAGTCACCTGCAAGGAGGAAGCTCAGCTGGGGGGATGCTCAGATCGTATTGTCATGCAGACACATCTGTTGGGGATTGTCAAATTGATAATTGATGTGGGATGGCTCAGGCTATGGTGGTAGGTATCCTCCCTGGGCATTTGGGTCTGGAATATATAGAAAGCTAGCTGAGCATGAGCTTGGGAGTGAGACAATAAGCAACATCTTTCTATAGTTTCTGCTCTACTTCCTACCCTAATTTTCATCAATGGTGGAAGGCGACCTAGAAATGTAAAGTAAACATTTTCTTTCTTGTAAAAGTAACTTTTATTCTCCAGATGTAATTGTCATCTTGGAGGCTTACTGCCTGTATTGAATTGTACTCTACTGTACTGTACTGAAGTCAATTCTACTATACTATCTTATATATTGAATTCTCTACTGTACTCCACTCTACTCCTTTCTCTACTGTGCTGTAATTTCTACTGAACTCTATACTGTATACTCTATACCAAACTCTATACTGTAATCTATTGTACTGTATTATCCTTTCTACTCTCTTTCTCTCTCTTGTGTACCCTACTCTGTCTCAATTACCCTTAAGTCTGTTCTCCTGAGAGTTAAGCATATCTTTTCTCTGGCTCATTCTGTCAAATCTGATTAATCACCTGTCTGCCACTCACTTAGATATCACTTTCAAACATGGGTACTTTCTTTTACAGACTAACTTTACCTTCATTTTGTGATTAACAGTGTGTACAAAGGACAATCTATATTTAATCCATGGGGACTAAAGGTGTGTCATTCCATCCAGATCACACAGACCTGGAAGATCTTTGGATGTGATCCCTTTACAGAGCAACCATACTGCTGGATTACAATTCTTCTGTATCTTCCCCCTTTCTGTTTAAGCTAAAAATCATACACGGTTTACCTATTTCAACAGAAACAATTACCAATGCCATAATCCTTACAGTCTGAATGTCTGATGAAGATCCACTGATGCAATGATCCTTCATGACTGCAGTTCTGATCATCTGTCCTTCAGCAAATGTCCATTTCATCATCAAGGTTTTACAATATGCCACACTGATGAATGATCTGTCCTTCTTCAGCAGGTTTGTTGAGCTGTCCTCATGCAAGGACATCAGATTTTGTCATTGTTTGTTTGCTGTTTTTCTGCATTTTTTCCTTTCTGGAGTTGTGCTTTTCATGTGGAAGCTTCTCTTATTCACATTGGATCTTCAAAAATTTTGATGGAACCCATAGTCTTTCATCACAAATGGAAACATAGGCAAAACCTTTCCCAATGTATCACATTCCCCGACTTCCCTTCTGATGTTCAGCTCAGCTAATTTTATTCCTCTTTATATTTATTAAGGTATAATCAGATCTTTATGAATCCAAACATGAACTAGACATTTAGACACTCACATTCCATGCCTGACTTCATGACATCAAGCCAAGCTTCTTACTTATTGTCAATGGGCTGTCTATCTTGATTCTCAATTTCATTAGCTACCACAGGTTCACATTCAATCACCTCCTGCTCTCTTATTTCCTGTGTCTCCTGTCTTGCTAGAATCTGTATTATTATAGCTAATTTTTCTTGTTGTATAGCTATTTTTTCTTGTAACACTGTTATTTTCAACTTTTTTTTGAGAGGAAATATATAAAGATTGCAGTTGAAGGTAGGGAGGGGATTACTCCAGTGATCACAGTTGTGATAAGTACTGTAATGGCATTTTCAAATAATGTTTCTATCTCAACTCTTAACTTCTGAAATGGAGTTTCCAATTTTTTTTAATGTAGGAAAATCTGTCTATATAATTAAAATTTTCTTTTGGGGTGGCTTGCTGTCTATTTGGGCATCCAGCCAAACTCAAAGAACTGATGCTTCCTCTGGAGACTATTCCAGGTGAATTTCTCCTTTCTGTCGGATGTCTCCTGTCCCCTACAGGTTTTCTGTCCTCTGCTGTTTGCAACGTTGGTGGGCTTTCTTCTTCTCTAATCACATTGAGTGTTGGCTGTAAAAGTAACTTCTATTTGCGAATTGTAATTGTCATTTTGAAGGTTTACTGCTAAGTAACCTCACCCTTTCTAGTTCTTTCTGAACTCTGGCTGGCTGGTTCAACTCAGCTTTTCTGACTCAAAACTCCTCTCTAAGCTGACTGATTCTGCAAAAACCTGCACTCCCGGCGCAGGGTCTCTGTGCGGCTCCCTCCCCAAAGAGACTCACAGACCGCGGTTCGATGCAAAAGCAAGAGGCAGTTTATTCCGATCGCGATGGGGGTCGTCCCTTCAAAGCAGGAGACGACCCCGAGCACACAAAGCACAGAGTTTTTATACCTAAAAAATCAGGCCTTTACATTGCCTAGTCAGCAGAAAAGATAGCAGTTATGCAGCTGGCAGCTTACAGCTTCAAGGACAGTCCTCCCATCTCCAGGTTTAGCGGCTGGCAGCTTACGGCTCCAAGGACAGTCCTCCCAGTCCCGGGCCCCTTATCTTAAAACAAGCTCCTGCATTCTTTTGAGGAGGGTCATCTGGTCTGGCCCCTGCTCAAGATTTAGTAGCCCTTAATTGCCTGACTTGTTCTTCTTTCTTAGCTGGCCCTTATTCAAGGTCCAGTTGTTTTTCTTTCTAGTGAGAGATGGTCCCATTTCTCAATTCAATCTGGCTTCTTTCACTCCACACTGAATTGCTCTGTTTGTATTCAAACTAACTTTGGTAATTTGTTCTGACTCCTTATTTTCTGATTTCAACTGCCTCTGCACAAATGCATAAAAGGAACTCAACTGAACTGCACTGCCCTCACTGCACTGACTCCCAACGGACTCCACTCCACTCAACAGAATTGACTGAACTGATCTGAACAGTGCCAACGGACTCCACTCCACTCAACAGAATTGACTGAACTGATCTGAACAGTGCCACTACATTGTCTCTCAACTGATTCCTCACTGACTGCCAATGGACTGACCTCAACTCAACTCATCTGCATCTTCCTGCACTCTCTGAATTCACCTTTCTTTCCTGCTCATCCTCCATCTGTTCTTCACTCCCATCCCTGCCCCCAATTCAAAGCCATATAGCCAGCAGGGCATAAACTGGATGCCTTAAGTTTATTTTCTCTATAAAGATTTTGGTCCAGTTATGCAGTCCTAATGGGAATCATTTTACACTTTTCCCTCTTTAATTTATCCAATTACCTTATTGTAACAGCTCTACCTCTTGAATGGCTCTTTAACTTGTCTCCGCTTCTCTCTCTTTGTCATTACAACAGCCTCATGACTATCTTACTTGTCTTGTGGACAGCCATTAGCCTTTATGTCTTCCCTTTTCAAGGATTCCAGAAAGAACTTTCTTTTAAAAATTTTCTACCAGATGTTTAGACATTATTTTCATACCATTTAATAGAGTTTATTTCTCTGTCTTTTCATCTCAGTCTCTGTCTGTCTATCTGTCTATTTCTCTCTTTTGTACCCTGCTCTACTCCCTCAACTCTACTGTGGTGCTCTTAAGGAGCTTCTTCTTCCTACCTATCCTCTTTCCTGTCTAAAGTTTGTGTATTTGACTCATTCTGTCAAATTTTTCTCTGATTCAGAACTTTGTCTTCCCTACAACTCGACATCACTTTTAAAGTGGGTTCTTCCTTCTACAAATTGACTTCACCTTCTAGTTTGGAATTAAAGGTGTATATAAGGAATTGTCTATATTCCAGCCAGCAGGATTAAAGGCATGCCATTCCAGCCAGATCACACAGACCTAGAAGGTCTTTGGATGTGATTCCTTGCCAGGACCAGCCATGTTGCTGGATTAAAATTCCTCTATGCTTTCCCAAAGTTGCTTTTGGTAATGATGTTTTTCACTGCAATGGAAAAAACCTGGAACATCCTTCTTGCAGTATAATCACCAAAACTTTTCCTAGCTTATGAACTTCCAGGGCCTTGAAGGGATGCGTCTTTGTACTGTTTAAGTCAACACCAAACAGATGACAATCACCAGATAGGAGCTATAGTCCCTCCGTCTATTACCAAAATTTGTTTCAGAACAAACCAATGAGAAGATGTCATTGCTATCTTGATCATCAATTTAGCTATCTTTTTACATCTCTGTTCTGATGGCAAACCTTTGCAAATAAGGAAATGCAGCAATATGTGCATATTCTTAATTATACACTCGAGGAACTGAAAGTGAAGGTACTTGTTATCGCAGTGATACAGATTTACAATCAATAAAAACTTTGTAGAAACTGCACTGCATGAGGAAAGAATAGAGCTTGTCAGTGCTAAACTGTCTCATGAGTGCAATATGCATTGGGTGGGTGTGTAGAGAATGGCACAGAAAGAAATCTTAAATGTGTAGCATACGAGGAAGAGAGAGAGAAAGCATACATTAATAGAATAGATCTCAACCTGGAAAAAAAACACAAAAGAGATTTAGGAAAATTATTTTAGCAAAATTATTTAAAAGTAATTTAAAAATAATTAAAAATACACAAAAGAGATTTAGTAAAATTATTTTAGCAAAATTATTTTCAGCACAACAGTATTTACTGAGTATCATAGTGTATAGATGGTTTAATTGTATGCATATGGCTCAAACAGATAACATATGGGCTAATAGTCTGTAAAAATTCAGGCTTGAACTAAAGTCCAAGGTTTAACTACTAAGACAATGCAGTGCTCTTCCAGAGGTTACCAGTTTGATTCCCAGCACCCATGGTAGGTGGCTCACCATTGACTGTCACTCCTACCTGTGGTGCCCTCTTCTGGCCACTGCAGGCAGTTACACTCACATGGACTTATTTACACACAGACACACATGGACACATAAAGAAAAAAAATTGTAAAAAGGAACTTGAAAGGTGCATTTTACTTAATATTTCCCTTTATATAGTCACCGAACAGTGATATGTAAACAGACTGTAACCTACTATCTCTAATATCAACTAGATTCTCAATCAATAGCAACTGCTTAGCTTCTGTCAATGACTAGCAGTCATCAGTTTCAACCTAGCTTGCACAGATAAATCTGTCCTCACTTTTGCTCTCTCTCTCTATGTCACCTATTTTCTCTATTTATTTTGAAATACAAACATAAGCCAGTTAAGATTTATAAAACTCAAGTTACGGAGATTCTCTCATTTAGAGATTGCAAAAACTAAGTCCCTAACAGAGATGAACTGATTACGACAAAACTGGAGGTTCAAAGAATTGTCCACTGTGTCCTGGTAGTGTCCCACTCAAGGGCACTTGAGGGTCTCATGAGTTAGGGATGAATTTTAAGATATGGTAATTCCTCAGACTGTATATTTTATCTTTAAGACACTTGCCATGTTTTGGAATTAGGTAAGGATTAAGAATAAAGGCTGGGAATTTCACAGAGATTTCTGTAAAATGAGTGGATTTCAGGAAATATGTAGTTAAATGAATCAGAGGTAAACGGAGCTTTATTAATAATGACTTGAAGTCAGCCCTAGCGCGACTCACTCTAATGGGATTAAAGCCACTATCCCTGCCTCACAAAGAGAAGTACATTATACTGTGATGAGCTGAAACTCAACAAAAATCAGTAAGTATTCCAGGACAGGAGTGCAGAGGAAAAGACCAAAGCCATCCATGCCACTTAGTCTTACGTCAACCTAACAGAAGTTAGTCATCAAAGAGTGGGGAGCCTCAAGCGAGAAAATACCTCCACAAGGTTGGGTTGTAGGCAAGCCTGTAGACCATTTTCTTAATTAGTTACCAGAGGATGGGTTCAACTCATTGTGAGTGGGATGGCCCCTGGGTTAGTGGTCCTGTGTTCTAAAAGAAAGCAGGCTGAGCAAGCCATGAAGAGCAAGGCAGTAAGCAGCACCCCTTATGGCTTCTGCATCAATGTCTGCTTTCAGGTTCCTGTCCTGTTTGCGTTTCTATCCTGACTTTTCTTTGATGATGAACAGTGCTGAGGAAATGTAAACCCTTTCCTCCCTAAGCTGCTTTGTTCTTGGTGTTTTATCAGAACAGTAGGAACTCTGACTAGGAAACCACATCTGATCCTGAAAATAAAGAGAGACATGGTGTTTGATCAAATAGGGAAAAAAAGCAACAGAAGAAAATAACTAGAAGGATGTCAGACTTAACAGGAAGCAGATGCCATGAGTCAAATGCAAATTATAGAATTAAAAGGATGTTATCTCCAAGCAAAAGAGTAAACAAAAATTGTGTGGAACAGGGGTGACAACAGCATCAGGGAGGCACAGGAACACACACAGCCATTGAACCTCTCCACTCCTCCTCATCTAGGTAAATCTTTCTTCACTAGTTGGCTATAGGACTCTCTAGCTCCAACATTTACATGATACTATGTGTTCCTTAGAAAAAAAAGGCAAGTGAAGAAATGCTTATCAAGGGACAGGAAGGCTCAGAAGTGAAGGAACTTGCTGCCAAACTTGAGGTCCAATTTCAGTTTCCCCAACCTGCAGGACAGAAGGAGAGAACAACTCCAAGTTATCTTAGGATAAACTGAGAAGTTGAAGGTTTTGTTTTTATTATTACTTGAAAGTAACACAATAGCTCATTTTTTTTAAAGTAGAATATAACACCATGCCATCAGGGTTTTTTAAGGAGGCCAAGTTATAAACCACATTACTTACTGTTATTTACATGGACTCTTCTTTAGATGTGTAGTTTTAAAAAGATCTCTCCACAGTCTGTAGTTTGTCTTTTTTTTTTCTGTGCTGACTTTTTACTTTTGGCAATGAAGCTTTTTAGTGTGATGTCCAACCTGTGGTCCTGTGTGCTCTCTATTGCCTGTGTCTTTGTGACAGACACATCTCGAAAGAAGACAAGCAAGCAAAAGGTACATGAGTCCTGATGTCTCCATGTCCTAATCACTACGGAAATGAAACTGAAAACCACATGAGGTACTCCATCAAAAGAGTAAAACAGATATCAAACAGGCAAAATGGCATGGGAGCAGAAGAGGGAGGGTGGGCAGGGAGGGGATGAGGAAGGGGGCTACAGCTGAGATACAAAGTGAATAAATTGTAATAAATAAAAAAATAAATTTAAAAAGAGGCAAAATGTGCTGGAAAATTGGCTCAGTGGTTAAAGTACTTGCTGTACAAAAAAGAGGGTCTGGATTCTGATCCCCAGAACATATGTACATGATGAGAAACCATGACAGCTTACCTGCAATTCCAGCCTCAGGAGAAAGACCAGCAACATCCAGCTGTGGATCTGGATGAGAGACCCTACACCAATAAATGAGGTGGAAGAATAACGGGGGTTGATTCCTGGCATTAACTTTGTGTATTTACATTGCATATTAAAAGACACTACCACAGAGGGCCTTTGAAAGACTCTACCCAGCAGTGTATCAAACCAGATGCTGAGACTCATGGCCAACCTTTGGGCAGAGTTCAGGGAATCTTATGAAAGAAATGTGAGATAGAAAGACCTAGAGGAAACAGGAGAGCCACAAGGAGAGCAACAGAACCAAGAAATCTGGGCACAGGGGTCTTTTCTGAGACTGATACTCCAACCACGGACCATGCATGCATGGATATAACCTAGAACCCCTGCTCAGATGTAGCCCATGGCAACTTAGTATCCAAGTGGGCTTCCTAGTAAGGGGAACAGGGACTGTTGCTGACATGAACTCAGTGGCTAGCTCTTTGATCGTCTCCCCTTGATGGGGGAGCAGCTTTGCCAGGCCACAGAGGAGGGCAATGCAGCCAGTCCTGTTGAGACCTCAAAAGCTAGGGTCAGATGGAAGGGGAGGAGGACCTCCTCTATCTGTGGACTTGGAGAGGGGCATGGGAGGAGATGAGTGAGGGAAGGAGGGAGGGGGCTACAGCTGGGATACAAAGTGAATAAAATGTAATTGATATAAAAATTTAATAAAAAGAACTATGTTTAAATAACACAAATGGATGACTCTAAAAACGTGGAGTGGAGTTGAAATAGCATTAAGAAAGGAGCTCGACACTTTTAATGAACATTTATGCTGATCTCAATTTCTGGAAACTCTTATTCTTAACAAATGGCTGTTTCAGGTCTGGGACATCACTCAATGATTAAGAGCACATACTGCTTTCTAGGTATTCTGATCATCTTCTGAGCACCCAAGCTGGGTGGCCCCAAATCTTCTGAATTCCAGTTCTGAGTAATCAGATGCATTCTTCTGACTCTGAAGGCACTGCACACACACACACAAACACACACACACACACGCACACACACACACTGTTAAAATGAAATAAATCTTAGAAGCAGAATAACTAATACTTCATCGTTATAGTAAGTGTGGTTGGAAGAAGTCATGGGTGTTCTGTCATCCCTGCTGGGAATGGGTGGGGGTGCACAGACTCACTAGCATTCCACAAATTCTGTGCAGTGCTATGGATGGAAATTGCCCACTGCAAACAGCTCCATAAACCACCACAGGTAATGTGCTAACGGAGCTGTAAGTCCACACTTAACTGCCTGTGCAGTGGCATTCACTTAGGCCTCATTAGTTCTACCTAGCACCCCTTCTTCTTGTCAACAAAAGGCATATACTTTCAGACTGTAGGGAATGTTTAGAGGTGCTGGATGAATAAATCATCAAAGCCTTGTGTGCATTTTGATAAATTGCTGTCTCCATAGAGCCAAAGGGAGTGCTGGGACTGTATGTCTTTTCTTGTTGCCTTGCCTTGACACAAGCCTTAAAATTTAAGACTAGAAACTTGAGCTTTTATTTTTACTTCAAAATGATAAATCCTTACTTGGGAGGGGGTCAATTTTTAGCTGACTTATATGAAATATTGTTTACTAGGTGGCAATGGGGAATTTTCAGTACATCAGAAGATTTCCTTTGTGTCTTTAATCTTTTTTTAACGTTTACTCTTAACTGATACACATGCATTTATTTGTGGGGTCCATTGCTATGATTGTACGCATGGATACATATGTAGTGATGGCAATATGGAAATGAACAATTTCATCTCTGTAAGTATTACTTCATTTCTGCTTTTCTGGACACTTGCCTATAGCAGTTACGAGTCATATAGCGGACAGTTCTTCACTGTGTCCTAGCTTTAAATATTCTTCTATTCTCGCTGCATTTTGACACCCTTATCACCCTTTTTGCCCGTCCTCCTCCTCCATTCCCTAGTGGCCTCTGATTCCACTTACTTGCACTTTAAAGTGAGTAACCATTTGAGCATGAACAAATGAATGAGATTATATGATTCTCATCTTTATGCACTGGGCTTATTTACATAACATGATACCATCTTACATCAGTGTTACTACAAGTGACGAATTTCACCCATTCTGTGGCTTGATACTCCTATATATTACTATCCAGATAAATGTCAATATGAGTTCAGACACCCCATCCCTTAGTGGACACTCCTGTCAGTTTTGTATTTTGGATTTACAAATGTTGCTGAAATTTTTTATCGATATTTCTATTTTTCTTCTTCTTTGAGGAAACTCTATGTCATTTGTCATATTGTTTGCAGGAACCTAAAGTGATTCTAACAGTGTGTAAGTGTTCCCCAGCTCTTAGGATTTACTCATCTTCTGACAGCAGCCATTCTAACATGAAAGGGCATCTTGAGATGGCCTTGGGTTGTATTTCATGTTGCTCAGTGATGTTGGGCATTTTCAATGTGCTTGATGGCCATTTGTATGTCTTCTGAGAAACATCTACTCAAATACTTTGGTCATTTTTTTTTTTTTTAAATTGGAACACTCTTTTGCTGTTGAATAGTTTGGCACTCCTTAAACGTCCAGACTTTCAACACCCTGCCAGGTTGTATAGTTCAGCAACACCTTTCCCCACTCTGCTGTTTTGACTATTTTCATGTGTGGTAGGAAAACTTCTCTCACACCTTCTGCTCTTTATTGAGGTCTGTGTTGGCTTCTAGTGCCTTTCTAAGATTTCAGAACTTCTTTGTGTATACCAACGCCTTACAATGTTTCTGCTCTGTTTATTATATTTTCATTGTTTCTGGGACGACTTTACAAACCTTGACTTTGCCCAGCACTCAGGGAGGCCGAGGCAGATGGATCTCTGTGAGTTTGAGGCCAGCCTGGTCTACAGAGTGGGTCCAGGACAGTCAAGGCTACACAAAAAATTCCTGTCTCAACTCACCTTCCCCCCCTCCCCCAAACTCTTGATTTTTGTGCTCGTTTGGGAGTATGGTGAGAGATAAGATTCTAATTTCTTTTCTCCACATATGTCCATCTGTTTTCTTTAGCACTGTTTATCTAGTCCTATCCTATTGTAGCATGTTCTGGGTATGAGGCACTGCATATGGGTTGCTTTAGGGTCACAATTGAGAGTAAGTTGTTTGTGAGTCTACAGGCTTTGGTGCAAGTGAGATGTGCATGGGTACCAGCTATGGGGATAAACAGAGACTTCAGCCCTGTGGGACCATATTGATTCTAACAGGAACCCTAAGACTGAAGCCCTTTGGTAACAGGAAACTGGGTGTAATACGTTCTTTCTGTTCCTTTCTGGGACAGAACGTCCCCATAAATTTTACCAATGAATGCCTTTCTCTTTCCTTCCTTTCTTGCTTGCTACCTTTCTCCCTTCCTTCCTCCTCCCTCCTTCCCTCCCTTTCTTCCTTTTCTTCTTTCCTTTCTTTCATCCTCCTTACCTCCCTCCTTCTGTTCTTCCACTCCTTCTTTTCTTCATCTCTCTGTGTCTCTCTGTCTCTCACACACACGCGCGCACACACACGAGGTTGTTTTGAGAAAGATTTTTCCTTTGTAAGGCTGGTTGGTCTGGAATTCATTATACAGCTCAGGATTGTTGAGGGTTATTCTGGTGTGGTGCTGGTGCTATGAATTCAAATGTTAAATAACTGTCTCCCAAGATCGTTGCAATCTAGACAAGTTTATCCTCGGGAACACCAGTCTTTGTTGTGTAAACTTTGTTCTACCTAATTTAATTGATTAATGAAGTTTTTGAAGCCTGTACCCAGGCAGAAGAGAAGTAGGTGGAGCTTAGGTTCCTGCCCTTGGGGTCAAATGGGGTCCATAGAGCTGGAGAGAGAAGCAGGACAGGAAGCCAGAGAGAAGGAAGTCACCACTGGGTGGTAAGGACCATGAGCACATGGCCATGAAGGCTGGCCTGATGCAGCCCAGGAAGGAACAATTATGGAAACTAACTTGGAGTATGTAGCTGGGAAATAGCAAAATAGCTTAGAAGGTTGATATCTGCCCAGTTGTGGTGCCTTAAAGCTTTTATTAATCTAAAATGTTTCTGTCTTGATTATTTGGGGACTATCTAGGGTTAAGACGCTCTCTAGAGTCTAATATCCAATTCCATAATACAGAATGTCTTCAACTCAGGGTAAAACCTCCCGTCTCTTACTCCTGCATGCTGAGGCTAAATGCCCATGTCAGGATGCCTGGCTTAGATGTCTTTCATCTCTATTTTGAGAGAAAAATAATGAATCCTTTTATATTTGGTGGAATAACCACTATGTTATGCTGAGGTTGTTTGTGGCACATGTATGTACCTCAAGACCTTCCATGGGCCATTTTTATTCTTTTCCTGCTCAGCTCCCATAGATGTCACCTTCACTGAACTGAGAGCAGAGAGTGCCTACCATCCAGTTACCACTCAAGGTTTAAACTCAAGCACTGTTGCTTATGATTTATGTAGAGCTGTGTTGAGAGGCACAATATTTCTGGGCATGTTACTGAACGTTAGACAGAAAATTCACATCTCCAAATGCTCTACCAGCTATCCATAAATTAGCCCATACCGTAAGTGTACCGTCATCCCAAACCACAGTTTCACCATCTCCTAGGACAGTAGCAAGTCATGCCTTGTGACATGAGGCATGAGGTCTGGGATAAAAACATCCTTAAGGCACATGTTGCATTTGTACTGCGTGCTCTTCTTCCTATGGTCAATGCCCTTGAGGAATTCCTCACTGAACTGAATAGTAGAAAAGCCTGGCATGGCTGTTGAGTTACTCCCATTTTAAATACATTTCATGTATTTCATTTTGTGCAATTCTAATGCTTCCCTGCTCTTTAACACAAAAGTGCCTGGGACCATATCATTATTCCAAAAATGGGAACAGGGATAAGGAGCATTAACATTTTTACACTGAATTAATTTTATTCAAATATTTATGGAAACACTAGAGGTCTGTGTCTTATCCTTACAAAGGTGTGTCCCATGTGAGCATGTAAAACCTAATCACCTACAGAAGCTGAGCAACAAGGAGGACCCTGGGTAAGATGCGCAATCCTCATTCAAAAAGGCAAACAAGATAGACATTGGAAGAAGGTGAAAACAAGGAAAAAGACAGGAACCTACCACAGAGGGCCTCTGAAAGACTCTGCCCAGCAGGGTATTAAAGCAGATGCTTGAAATTTATAGCCAAACTTTGGGGAGAGTGCAGGGAACCTTTTGAAAGAAGTGGGAGATAGAAAGACCTGGAAAGGTTGGGAGCTCCACAAGGAGAACAACAGAACCTGGGCCCAGGGGTCTTTTCTAAGACTGATACTATACCAAAGAACATTCATGGAGATAACCTAGAACCCCTGAACAGATGTAGCCTATGGCAGCTCAGTCTCCAAATGTGCTAGTAAAAGGAACAGGGTCTGTCCCTGATATGAACTCAGTGGCTGGCTCTTTGATCACCTCCCCCTGGGGATGGGGGGGAGCAGCTTTACCAGGCCACAGAGGAAGACTATCAAAGACAGTCCTGGTGAGACCTCATAGGCTAGGGTCAGATGGAAGGGGAGGAGGTCTTCCCCTATCGGTGGACTGGGGAAGGGTCTGGAAGAAGATGAAGGAGGGAGGGGACAAGGGTAGGGGCTACAGGTGGGATACAAAGAAAATAAATTGTAATAAATAAAAAATTATATTAAAAAATTCATCCAGAATACAATTTCTCCAATTTGGTAATCCAGCCCTTTAACAATTTAAATATATATATTTATGTGGATATCTTAATTATATACATTTGAAGAAAAAAAATCTCTGTATAATAAAAGTACAAAGCCTACTTAAGAATACAAAATAATATGAGATAGTTAAAGTTATCAGTGACATGGAATTTTTCTGGAAATAACTCTCAAGAATTTGGCAGCAGTAATATAAAGAACCATAGGAAGAATTTGGTTTAGAAAAAGTGTTCAAATATTTACATGAAATATGTGTTAAAATAATGTGTATTTCTGCCTTTGTTAATAGCCAAATCTACAGCCTTTTGTGAAGATCACCCTGGGTAAAAATTTTCAAGCACAATTATTGCAGTGTTTGGGTTTCGAAGCATAGCACTTAGAAATGTATTTGCTTAAATGTACAGACAGACTTACAAAACTGTCATCTTAGCATCCAGTGTTTGAATCCAAGCGTTCACATAGTTACTATGAAAATGTGACTGTTTAGAATGTTTTGTGAAAAGTTATTAAGTGAAAACACGAGTGGGAGAAATAAAGAGGAGTAGGTGCAAAGCTTCAGCATGCTAATAATATAATTCTAACAAAAATTCAGAATCTGTTTGTAGCTAAACGCGATTTTAACAAAATCAAATGCCTAACAATCAATACCTCTTGGTTTCTAAGGCCATACCATTCTGAGCACTCAATTCCAGGGAAATTAAACATGGGAAATAAATACTGCTACCTAATTCAGAGGTCAGACTGCTTTCCAATTTTTCTTTCAAAAAGGCTCACAGATATGCTTCCTCACAAGAGTAAGTGGATACCAAATAGATAGCTCCTATATTTGATATAACCCCAGAGATTTCATTCTAGTGCTAAAGGAGAATAACTGTCAGGTTCCCAGCTGAGCAGCGGGGTCTGCACATGGGAAATCAATTGCCTTTAGGAAAGAATGAGGCACCTATCCAAGAACTGTATTCATGCAATAAAAATTGCCACGAAGAAGCAGATGCTGTTACCGTTCAGTTGACAAAAAAGCTTGAGTCAAACAGAAAATTTGAAAGCTAATCGAGAAGTCCATGAAAGCAAAGACTCACTCTAAATAATGTTTCAGCTATACATCATAACACTTTTATAATTTTGAACAACAATAAATATAAGACAGAAAAATTATTCACCTGTACCATATACCCAAAGCATCTGATTTGGCTGTATCGCTTTTAAATTTTCATATCCTTTTAATAAAAATTAATTTTTACAAATTTATTTTTGTAATTTATTCCTTTAAAATAAAGGAATGTTGTTGGTTGGTTTTATCATTAGAACAAGCCCATTAAAAAAAAAACCAACCAAAATACTGAATATTTTTTAATCCTATAAGTGTTAAGTCTTCCAGTTTTAAAATGCCAAAAGCATCTTAAAACAATGTTATAAATTGTAGTGGGAAAAGTAAAAGCATACTGAACATGAAGAAATTGTGGGCATAAACATTACCTTGTCATACTCTATAGAAACCTAAAACTGTGGGCTGGGGATATGACTCAGTAAGAGCACATGTTCCAGAGGACCTGACTTTGGTTTCCAGTACCTTGGTCAGGTTCACAATTGCCTGGACATATGGCATCCAGTTTCTTGGAGACATGCACAATTGCCTTTGTGGATTATAGAGAGGGTCTTTCAATCATCTGTTTATGCTGGAAAGCATTTGGAGAATATTTTCATTGTTCTTTGTCTTATTGCTTAATAATGGGAATTTAGAATTGGACAATGTTTTACCACTCTTAACATCTTGCTACTAAAGTTTGCATTCTATTTTTTCCATCTGCATCAATGTGTATAGACTTAGTTACCAAAGCCATGGCTCAGGACAGAACCTAAAAGGGGGACAGATGGTTCTCAAAACCAACAATGTCTCCAACAAGTTAAATGAGCCAAAGTGTTCCATAGTTTAAGATAGTTTTCCATTGATGGCAATTTGGGATTCTAGAGTTTTGGGGGCTTTGCACTGTTCCATCATTCAGTCATTGGATATAGGCTGCTCCAAAGAGGGAGAAGTTACCCAGAGCAAGGTGGCTTCATTAGCTAAAAGCAGATTCTGGTAAGAGAGTTTTTCTTAGAGCCAAATTCAGGCCATACTCCCAGCATCTGAGGAAAAGGCTACTTTGATTGGCTTTCAGGAATATAGGTGTTCTAGTTTCATTTCTACTACTGTGATAAAAATACCCTGAAAGCAACAGAGGGGAGGAAGGGCTTTTCTCAGCTTGCAGGTTACAGTCTGCCATAACAGGGAAATCAAAGTTGCAGAAACTTGAGGCAGTTAGTCACATCACACCCGCAGTAAAGAGAGCGGTAATGAGTGAATGCATGCTTAGTGCTCGGCTAGCTTTCTCTACCCTTATGTCGTCAAGGATCCCAAACCAGGGAACAGGGCTGCCCACTTTCAAGCCAAGTCTTCCTATATCAGTTGGAGTAGTTATGATAACTGTCTCCAGACATACGATAGACCAACCTGAGCTAGAGGATCTTTCACTGAGATTTTCCTTCCGAGAGATTCTAGGCTGTGCCAAGTTGACAATTAAAACCAACCACCAGACTCAACCACCTTGTGCTCAAATGCACATACACATATAGAAATAAACATACACAAATAAAATAAATTTTAGCAAAGGTGAAAATAGAATACTTAGAACTTTAAAATCTACCTGAAATGATTGGATATTTAAGTGTAAATTGCTGTAAAACCAATTTATTAGATTGAAATTCAGGATAATAGTTGAATAATTTAAAATACTCAGACACCAGGTGAAAGAATTGCAGACAGGCTCATAAAAAAACAAAGGGTATAAAAGTTTCTGGGAAAAGCAAGGAAAATGAGACAGAACAAATGATTCATATCAGTAAAGTTTAGAATGAGGAGCATTTAATTTTCTTCTCATATTCATGAAAGTTTTTCTGCACCTTCAGATAATAGGATGGGAATTTACTTGATGAATTCAAATTAAAATGAAATTCAGTTTTCGTAACTGCTTAAGAATCAAAAGACCAGAGTGTATAAGTAGATTTTTAAATGAAATGCATATTATGCTCAAAATAATTAAAAACATATTTTACTATTTTACACACTAGAAATACTTCAATGGAATTAATTATTGACAGACATGAAAGAAAATTTCCTCTTAGTATATTATATAAACAGACTGTAAAAGCGCATTATGTCTTCAGCATAGAGTCCTGGTGCTGAGGTTACAGGCCTGCAACCCCATTTTATGAAGTCCTGGGGACTGAGGTCAGGACTTCATGCATGCTAGACAAGTACTCCACCAATACCATTAACACCATTTTATTTATTTATTTAGAGATGATTGACATACGAACATATTCTATATATCATTAACGTACATATCTTGGTGGGTTCTTAAATAAGAATGCATTCATGATGTAGTCACTACCACTAGAACACACACATAGCCATCACCCTAAACTTTCCTTTTGCCTTCATTTTAGTTTTATTGTTTTATGATGAGACTATTTAATGCAATGTCTATTTTCTTAACAAATCTTTAGGTGTAGCTAGCTCTATGCTCAGTAGTTTGTAGTATCGCTCTAGCACTTATCTTGCTTGGCTGCTGTGGTGTGAACAATGCCTTTGTCTTTTTGCTTGTTTGTTTGTTTACATAAACTTCCTCAGGTGGATTACAACTTAAGTGCTTCTCCATCACTCTGAGTATTTAGATAGCAGCTTACTACATTAATAGATCACTCTTTGTTCAATGACTGGGCAAAAAGGATGTTGAAGACTTACCTTCAGTGCATGTCAGTGAGATACCAGGTTTGTCAACAGATAGGATAAAGTTCTGGGTGTCAAAAACTGTTATGGCAGTGCACTTTAGTGGGCATGGCTGAAATAAATTTAATGTCTCCTGAAATGCACTCTCAATCATTTAAAACACAATGGTGGCCGTCAATGCTTTCTGGCACTTTCTATTTTGGAAGATTGGTAGGTTGGCTTTAAATTTGCCTATCACTCACATTCCAAAAATAGCTTCCTCTTTGTGGGTGTTTTTATTTGTTACACTGGAGAAATAGGCTATCTTATTGTCTACCAATTTCAAATTTGTTTTCAATTCAATACCACCCAGATGTATTTGACTTGATACTTCTGCAAAATTAACATAGTTAATTAGTGGTTGAGTGAAGTCTGATCAGCTCTGGGAGGCAGTCATCCTCTACTTCCAAGTATGATATTTTTTTCCTGAAAATTTTCACTGAGTGTATCAAGGTATTTTTAAACAGTCAGCTCCCTGTATACACTTGTTTTTAAGTTTGAGTATAAGGGGAAAAAATGCTTGTACTGATGAGCAGTTTATCTCTGTGGATTCTCTTCATGAAATCTACTGAGTGTTAGGTAGATTTGTATATCCAAGGTAAGATCAATGAGAGGTCAGAAAGGCAGGGACATGAGGGAATGTCTTATCAGGGATGTTATGTTCACCGTGCTTAGTCGAAAAACTCAAAACAAACACTCAAATTTATAACCTACTTCTATAAATAGAGCCTCTGAGGAAATGCTTCAAATATTTATGTTTGACAGTCTTTTAGCTCTGTGACTATAACTGATTTCTTTCTACCTTACTATTTTTTATTGATCGTATGATATTTTGTGCAACATAAAATTTCAAGATATCTCTTTCCTAAATATAACTTTGCCTTTTGAATTTATAGTGAAACAGTGGTAAAAGTAAATTGTGTCATAACAATAGCCAGATACAGATTTAATTTTTATTTGAAAGGCTTGAATAGTTATAATTAGCATTAAACAGATGGGTATGTGTATGCATACAATACTGTCATTAAGTAGTCAAATATAATTAACTACATTTTATGAAATTATGTCATTTTGATATATTCATGATGACCAGAAAACAGACTTTGGAATATGACTTCATAAACAGTCTCATTTTTCATTTGGATAAGAATACTTTCCTACCAAAAACATGACTCTAAAACTTCACAAAGTCTGGGGGACTTTGATCCATGAAGCCAGATAGTCATGAAAAGCAGCCATGCATTTTACTCACTAAGCACAATCTTGGTTGGTTGTGCTATGCAACATTGTCTCAGAACCTTGGTTGTGTTATGCAGAGTTGTCTCAGGATAACTGAGACAACTGTTTCTGTGCTGACCCAGAAAATCCATTCCCCCGCACAAAGTTGAGACTCAGAAGTGAAGAACTGAACAAGTTAATTTTCTCAGCACCGTGATGAAGTGACTGACAAAAGTAAACGTGAGAAAGGAGAAGTTTACTTGACTCATGATTTGAGGAATGTGGTCCATCATGGCATAGAAAAGCATGGCAAGCTTGTTTCCAAGGGATGGTGTGAGTGGAAGATGTTTTATCCCATCTCATTAGACCAAGAAGGAGTCACCCACCTACCAGGAGATGCAGCCAGACTACACAGCTCAGGTCAAAGACTCCAAAGGTTCACTGTCTCAAGATGGACCTCATCTCTCCAGGGTTCCACCACCTCCCCAAATAGTGCTGCTATCTGGGGGCTAATTATTCAAACACACAAGCATAAACAGGGCATCACACATTCAATCTGTGCCAGGAACTTTTATGGAAACTCAACAATGTGCCAAATCTCTGTTAGGTGTAGTGAACTTCTGGCACTTTGTTTTATAAATTGTTTGATACTGGATTTTCTTAGAGATTCATCCATATACTGAATTTTTCTAATTACTAATCAGACATTTACTATCAGTTTCCCATTCCATGAATGATCTGGAATGATTTTTGATAAACTTGGGGTTTCCTTTGTTGACGTTGTCTGTTTCATTTTGTTTCGTTTTTTAATCAAGCTGGCTTGATGAAAGTTTAGGGCTACAATAGTTTGGCAATTTATATTTGGCTCACAAACTGTCTTTCTCACAACCACCCATGGGAAGTGTTAGGTCAACAAACATGTTGGCATGGGCCTGATGCCAGATACTTGAGGGCTTAAGATACCTCAAGGGCTTCCTACCCTGTTTCTCACTCTGCACAGGGAACAAGACACACTGGTAATGTGTCCTTTGATAACAGTCATGACAGGAATTGGGAAAAATTGCCCATAAATCACATTTCAATTTTCTCTTTAACAACCCTTTCACCTCACAGCTGGAGGGAAACCCTTTCACAGCTCTGGTTATTACAAAATATCATGTCCAATCCCAACTTTGCAGCCTAGAGGCTGTGGCAGGTAGTTTGACAGGCTTTGCATCCAGGATGACACTCCTCTGGGCAGAAAGGAACTCATAGCATGAACAGCCCACAGACCATTTCTCCCTGATTTCTTTAAGTTGTGGAATGCATGCCCACTCTTTATATCAATATGAGTAACTTCTATCTTACCTTCCTCAGTAGCCATGGACATTAGCATTTTAATGAAGTCTTGAGAGTTCGTTTTCTAAGATGTCAGTATCTGTAAGTAGGTGGCAAGATTGGTCATGGCCAGAGTTCTATACTAGCACACTGAATATGAAACAGATGATTGTTTTGAGAGTGCTTAATTCCCGTCTGACTTCATTACAGGCTTTAGTTTTAACTTTGCCTGACTAGGCTTGAGTTTCAGTTTTGTTTTCTAGGATCAGCATTGGCTGTCACACATGGCTTGGGTCAGAGATAGTTACTTAGTAATTACTTTGGAAAGTCCCTAAGCTCCTGATCAATCCTTATTGGCCCCATACTCCTTGGTTAGCTGCCTACCAATCAAAGTAAAGGTCACCCAATCATTTCTGAAATACCCCCGACTGACTGCCTTTAAATAGGGCCTGCAAGACTGCTTCTGGTTTGCTGCTGTTTTGTGAAGGTGGTGACCCCAGCATGCTGGAATTCTCTGCAGAATAAACATTCTTTGTTCTTTGCATACCATCTGAATCTGAGGTCTTTCTTTGGCGATTCATGGACCCCAATAGTTTTAGTACTGTAGTAGATCAATTGGACGTTTATAATAAAATGCTTGGAAAGCCAGTGGAGAGGTGGAACTAGGCTGAGAAATAAAATGCTTCAGAATTTGGGTAGAAACTGGTGTCACCAAGTGCCTGTTACCCTCTGCCACAAGCAGGTGAAGAGCAGAGAAGAATGATGGAGAAATCTGATGTACTCCTCCATGGCTCTGACAGCCAGTGATACATCTTTGATCTATAAACAATGTAATTCATAATACTGGTAAGTTGAAGAGGAAATAAGAACGAAGTTTCCTTATAACGAAAAAGAATTCAACATCACATGATTACCAAAGGATAGTGGAGTTCTGAGGGTTCAGTCCACTTATTTAAAAGTTCAGGAATGCACCAAAACAGGTTGTGTGTTTTTTAAGTACAGTTGATCAGTGTGAGTCAGAGGCATGATGTGAAGTGGAAGTCATTCTTGCTTCTGAGGTTGTGGGGCAGATGGAAGAAATGAGCCCAGGATGCTAATGCTGGAATGAGTGCAATCTGTAAAGAAACATTCAGTTGGTTATAGAGTGCTCTGAAGCACACATTGGTCTCTATCAGAGACATTGAAGATCTTAGCCTCAGTTTGAAATCCATGCCCCCCAGCCTTCAGGGTTTGAATCCCTCTTCTGAATGTGGTGGTTGGGGCTGAGGAAGCTGTGGAGGTTTGAGGAAGGTAGACTTAGCTGAGCAGGAGTAGATCTCCAGGATTGGACCATTCAAGGCAATCCTCCCCAGGCCCCTCCCTTCTGTTGCCTATAACACAACCAGCTTCCTGTTCATGGTCCCACTGTCTTTCCATGCTGGACCGACATTCTCAGAAACAATGAGCCCAAACAAAAACCTCTTCTCTGGCATTTGTCTGATGCACTCAAAGTGACTCCTGGCGATTTTTTTTCTACAATTTTTTTTTCTTTCCTTCTTCACCTCCGAGACTTTCGTGAGGCCCTGCTGGATAAGGTTAAAGTCTTATGTCGCCAGATAGCCATATATTTGCACTTGGTCTATGATGATAGACTTTCTTTTCTCTGTGAGGCTCTAAGTTTTTCCTGATCTGAGAGACCCCAGATCTTGTAAGGAGTGTCATATAGCACTCCAGACAGTTTATGGGCCTGACCCTTTCCTAATGATAAAACCAGTTCAGCTAGCTATTTCTAGGAATAGCCCACCCTGATAAAGATTTTAGTCTTCAGCAGTGAGTTTCAATTGTACTTTGAGATTTCCCCCTCTCCCCTAGAATAATTAAGTGCTGTGTTCTTCTTGTGTTAGGACCATTTTGCTGCATGGAAAATGAGGCACATGCAAATCAAGTATCCTTAATCCTCTGACCTCAGCAAATCAAACACCATCTCCCTACAAATCCCTCCTGCTGCCCAAGGTTTATAAATCATTAATTTCAAATAAATGTACTGCTGGGTTTGCATGCTGGATGATACCATCAACCTTCTACCATGACTTCCTGAGATTCATCATTTATCCCCTGCTAGGCCTCATCTCACCTGGCTGGGCCTGGGACTCACCAGGCCTGTGTCTCAGTTGCAAGCCCACCAGGCATGGGCTTTCATCCACAACTCTGCCATGCTTATCACAGCAGCTTAACCAAGAGCTGTAACACCTTGGTATTGACATAGGTTTTGGAATGCTCGAGCTTCCATTGCTACTAGCAATCTCATGCTAAAAGAGCTTAACGGTAACACTCTGTGGAAAACCTTTTCCACACTCTGGCCTAGAACATGGGCTTTGCTCTAAAACTTTCTAGCTGTTCCTGAGAGAGACAGAACCTTATTTTTCATCCAGGAGCAGAGAGTTCCAGGCCAATGCCAAAATCCAGGCCCCAATTGAATTACAGACTTTGTTGCTTTCTTTCTTTCTTTCTTTCTTTCTTTCTTTCTTTCTTTCTTTCTTTCTTTCTTTCTTTCTTTCTCTTTCTTTCTTTCTCTTTCTTTCTTTCTCTTTCTTTCTTTCTTTCTTTCACCATTCCCTAGTTATTTACTCAAAAACTTACATTTAACTATTTTCCATTTTCTTACCTAATAAGAGATAAATGGCTGGTTGGATGGTTGAAGAGGAGACAGGAACATATATTGCTCTTGCAGAGGACCCAGATCGACTTCCCAAACTCAAAACCATCTGTCACTCAGCTCCAAGGAATCAAATATTCTTTTCTGGCCTATGTGAGCACTGCATACATTCACACACACAGGCAAAATATCCATACACATAAAATAAATAATTCTACAAACAATTTTTAAAAAGAAGGTAAAATTTATTAACTATGTCATCGCACTTTTAAACTGAATTTTCTTAGCCTAAACAAATCAAATTTGAGAAAATAGATTATAACAGCAAACTGGAAAATACACTTATTCCCTTCTCCCTTGCTTTAAAAAAATTAGTTCTGTATTCTTCTGTATTGATATCGGGAAAGATGAAGACAGAAAAGCTCATGATCAGGTAGAAACAGAGGGAAGGGCAAGGTCCCATGATCTCCTTCAAGGGTAGATGTCAAATCTCTTAAAACCTTGTGTTAGGTTTGGTGCGAAGATTCAGTGATAAAGGCACTTGCTGCCAAGTCCAGGAACTGGAATTCAGTGCCAGGGAGGAGAACCATGTGGTAAAGGAAGAGAGCCAATTCCCGTAAGCTGTCCTCTGACCTCTACACATGTACTCTGTCATGGGAGCACATGATACATACAAATAAAAATAAACAAATAAACAAATAATAAATAAACATTAAAATTCTTGCATGAAGCGACCCTGCCTTTCCTACATTTCTGCCACTTTTTGCTAGTGCCACTGGAGAACAAACCTGTATATATCAGTGCTTAGGGGCAGTTCAGATCCAAGCTATACAGCACCTTTTCAAAAATTAATTTTACTTAAGGCATACGTTTTTTTGACATGTGCAATGATTTGCACAAGAACAATAAACTTCATCTGAAAATTAAGGCTGGCTCAGTTGCAACTCCTGAATTTGATAGCTGACAGAAATGGAAGCATTTGCTTTCCTACTCATAGCAAATGTTTTGATATGCTAGTTTGCTGGTCTTGGTGGTTTACCATAAGAGAGGGGTTTTAATGCAATTTGTGTGTGCATGTATGTGTTTATGGGGTGCATGTACATGAAGGTGCACAAGTGCCCATGTCTGTTCATGCTTGAGGTCAGAAGAAAACTGTGTTATTTCCTGGATATCCTCCAGTTTTTGCTCAGGATAGAGTGTCTTATGGGTCTGTGATTTTCCTAAGCTGTATCATGAGATCCCAGGAGTCTACCTGTCTCCACCTTCCATCTCACCACCATAAGATTATTAGCATGTCTCCCTGTCAAGATTCCAACTAAGGTGCCTGCAAAGTGCTGAGATTGTCAATACGTGCCATGACACTTTTGTTTTATATGTGGGAGGGGTATACATGTATGTATTTGTGTAGGCATGTATTTGAGCAAATTGGTGTGGAGGCCTGACTGACATCCTGTGTCTTTCTTAACCACCCTCCACTTTATTTATTGCGGCAAAAACTCTTGCTGAACATAGAATGCACCAATTTTTACTAGAGTTAGTTAGCTGGCTTGCTCCAGAGATTTTTGTCTCTGCTTGCCTGGTACTGGCTGAAAGGTAATTGCATGCTTTCCTCACATTTTATTCATTTTGTTTTGTTTTGTATTATGCAGACTTAAGAATGGAAACTGGGTCTTCCTGCTTACAAGGCAGACACTTTGCTAACTGAGCCATCTCCCCAGCTTCCAGGCCAACTTCGGTTGTACAATTTTGTGATTTCTTAAGTCAGTGGGGTGGGGGAGACAAAGAACATGAATCAAGAGGGTATCTTAAATATTCACTGTGGTTTGTAACACAGAAAACTACAAATTAAAACCCAATCCATTAGGAATATACAAATTATTCTCTATGGAATGGATTCTGTAGCTCTATTTGTCTTTGAACAATAATACTTAAAACTTTGCTCAGAGAAATGAGAAAATTCTCTGGAGACTTAGATCAGTACAACTTGTTGTTCAAAGAATAAATATCACATTCATTACAATAGCAAGCTGGGTAAGGAAGCAGACTCATATGCATTGGAACTCAGCAAGTTAACAAAGGGAGATCAAAGACTGTCAGACACATGCTGAAGGATGTACACTGGACAAAGAAAGAGAAAGAGAAACTAGAAATAGCTCAGTGGTTAAGAGAACTTGCTGCATAACCTGGTTCTTTTTCTACCTAGAACCTGTATTGCGAGGCTCACAGTTGCCTGGTACTCTAGGTCAAATGGGGATGACTGTTCCAAGGTCATTTTTTTTTCCATTTGACCTATTTCTTATTTTTCTAATGGTCTCCATCTGCTACAAAAAGAAACTTCTTTGGTGGAGGGTAAGGGCCATACTTATCTGTGAATACAGAGATAGGTGGTTAGAATGCTTTGGGGAATAATGCTGGTTTAGGAAAATGGCAAAAGTTGGTTCTTCTGAGAGTCCACGACCTCACTGGTATGGGTAATTGCCTAGGTTTCACTAGCAGCCATCAATTCTTTTCTATTGAGTAAGCATTATGTCCACTTAGTCAGCTGTTGGTTACCTCTACACATAAGTTTCACTGTTGCATCCTTGAGGACTTCTTGCCATGCCAGTCATTGCTGTGATTCACACTTGGGTAGAACTGTTTTTTTTTCCCTTTAGCCTCTTGAATTTCATTTTTGGATTCTGTGACAACATTTGCTTAGGAAAGAGGATTTCAGGTCAGTTCATAACACTTCCTGAGAAGTAATGAAGTTTTAGAACCTCTTCTATGCATTGATAACAGCCACGAATATGGCTGTGCAATCATTTCTGTGGTAGGATGAAACATCTTTTGGATATATGCTCAAGAGGGATATTGCTGGATCTTGAGGTATACGGGTTGTCATCTTCCTGAAGAACTGCTACACTGATTTCCATGGTGGTTGTGTAAGTTTGCACCACCACGAACAATGAATGAGTGTACACTTACATTACAACCTACTGATTAATCTTAGCTATTTTGATGGTTATAAAATCTCAAAGTAGTTTTGATTTACATCCCTCTGATGGTTAGAGATGTTTAGCATTTCTTTAAGTGTTTCTCTGCCATTGGCATTTCCTCTTTTGAGAATTCTCTGTTTAGATCTGTACCCCATTTTAATTAGGTTATTTGTTTTATTGATATCTAGTATTTTGAGTTCTTTATATTTTTGCATATTAGCCCTCTATGGACTGTGTAGTTGGTAAAAATTCTATTTAATTCTGTAGACTGTCACTTGTCTGAATAGTCAGCTTTACAAAACCTCGAGATTTATTTATATGCCGTTTTTGCAGACATAACGAAATCACCTGCATAAACATGATTCTAGATAGGTTGCATTAATTGTGACACCACTAATAAAAACATAGAAAACCACTTAGATCTCTCTTAGTATACGTATCAGTTACTTTTCTATTACTGTGATAAAATACCTTGACCACAGCAACTTATAGAAGAAAGGATTTATTTTGGGCTTATGTTCCCAGAGTGATAAGAGTCCATCACTATCATGGTAAGGAAATGTGGCAGCAGTTGGGCATGGTGATAGAACAGTAGAGAGACAATATCTTGAACCAGAAGCACTGGGAAAATGGGAAAAATACACTTGGAATAACACATAGCTTTTAAAAACTCAAACCCTACCTCCAGTGACATATGTCATCTGGCAAAACCACATCCACGCCTACAGCGTGTATTGCATATTCAAACATCAGAATTTTTAGGGGATATTCTATTTTAAACCATCATTATAATACATAAGCTATTTTCAACTTATGATAATTGTACAGGAATATTATGATACATTCTTCATTAGTTTTTATCAACTTGACACAAAATGACATCATCTGGACCAAAGGAAACTCAATTAAGGAATTGTTTCCATCAGGTTTGTTTGTAGGTGAGTCTTTGGGTTGTTTTCTCTATTAATGATTTATGTAGAAGTTCCAGTCCAATGTATTTGGCATCATTCCTGGGTGGTAGAAAGCAAGTTCCGCTAGAATGGATAGCAAGCCAGCAAGCAGTGTTCCTCTTCAGTTCCTGCCTCTTGGTTCCTGCCTTGAGCTCCTGCCATGAATTTTGTAGATGGTGGACTGTAACCTGCAAGCCAAATAAATGGTTTCCTTCCCTGAGTTGTTTTTGGTAGCTGTTTCATCACAGCAATGGAGAAGATAACTGGAACAGATACTTTAAAGATGCATATAATAAAGAGACATATAATAAAAACTGTATTACAAAACAATTTATAGACATCTGTATTCCTATTTTCTCCTTGGCATATTCAGCAAATTCATAGAAGCATATATGAGAAATACTTAATGATATGCAAAAGTGGGCTACTTTAAAAAGTTGGTTTCTGTATTAACTTGATAAAAGTCCACCATCAATTTCTATTGTTAATTGATAAAAAGCAAATGTATATAGAAATGACAGTAGTCCTTGTAATTAAATGCCCAATCTACTTTGATACCCCCATTGGTCCTTGGATAAAATGATCCTTGTCTTCAACTCTGTTCTTTCTTCTTTTGGAACTTACTTATTTCCACATACAAGATTGAAAAAAAGAGAAGCAGTTAATTTTGTTCTATTCCTCAAATTATTATTTGCACATATTCTGAAGTAAGAGTTTTTAAAGTCCTAAATGTTTCAGAGATTTTGTACTCAGTGATTTTTTTTCAAACAGGAGAGATGAAAGGAAGAAAGTGTTTTGAACAAGTCAATGAAAATAGAGGGTTTCAAAGCATGCCCCAGGTGGGAGGCATGGCGCCATTAATCTGTCGGAAACCATAACTACAACTTTGAAAACAGGGTGAGTCAGAAGGGGATTGCCTGGAAGCACAAATGATAGGATTCTGCATTTAGCAACTCTGATTCATCACAGTGAATTAACAGAACCAGCTGATGGGATGAGGCAGAATTTGCTGCTCCTCCACCTTTCCACCAGTGGTAGTCAATGTCTGTAAAGCCTGGACAGTTCTGTTGCTAGACCTTGCTTCCAATGCCAACTCACTACCCAAAGAAAAGAAAGAAAAGAGAGATGGAAACAAGAATGAGATATACAGGAAGGATAAGGAGAGAAAAATGAGCTATTCAAATGGCGTATATATTTCGTAGACCTTAGTAAATAGTCATTGTGGCTTTAAGTAGGAAAGAGGTAAGGTAATGATGAAGTCTTGCCCATAAACAATAACAAAGTTGTTGGAAAGAGAGGTAGTCCCATTGTGTGTGGCTGTGACAAAATGCCTGTGAAAAGCTCATGCTTTGAGGATGCAGTCCATCATGTGACAAGGACATGGTGACAGTGGCATGCAGCAGCTGCTCACATAGTATCTGCAGTCAGGAAGAAGAGAGAGATGAATGTTGCTGCTCAGTTCAAGTCCATCTTTTTACACAGTAGAAGACTCCAGCTTACGGGATTGTGAGCCCTATCTGTATTTGAGTGGATAATCCCACCACCATTCACCTAATCAAGAAAATTCACCACAGGCATATCCAGACTTGTCCCCAAGGTAATTCTAGGACCTTTCACCATAAACCATCACATACTGTTCATTTCTTTATTGTATCGTTGAACATTCAGAAGTCTCTACTGAGGAGCCCTGTTTTGTTTCATTTAATTGTAATATAACTGATATACCCACACACCTGTTGTTACAATATATGGGAGGAATTGCACACCATGCAACAGGCCTGGTACAAGGAGGTTTACTTGAGAGTGAGCCAGGAGGGCAGAGAGAGGAGTCAGAGAAAAAGTCAAGTGACAGACCAAGAGAAACAGACAGAGATAGAAAATCAGAAAAAGACCAAGAGTAAGAGAGTGAAACTGATGGGCTGATTCTTTTTACTGGGGTGAGCACCTGGCTAAGGCAGGTGATGACATCAGAGGTTCCTTCCACTCTGGAAGGCCCATGAAGGCAGGTCAGCCAGTGGGACCACCTGTATGCTAACACCTATTGTGTGTGTCTGTCTCTCATTCTGAACTCCTCATGCTTTTTCCCATCATTCCATTTGTCTTGTGTCAGTACCACGTAGTTATAACTCCCACAACTATATGAGTTACAGCAACCAACTTACAGGTTTTAAAGCTCTTGACTTAATGTCAGTTATCAGCTCAACACAGCCATTATCATTTTATTATTTACTTTTATGTGTATGAGTAATTTGTCTGCCTGCATTTATGTATACCAAGTGCATGTATGGTGCCTGCAGAGGTCCAAAGATAGCATGGGATCCCCTGGAACTAGGGTTATTGATGGTTAGGTATCTGTGACTGTAGATTTCTAATTTGCCCATGATGCAAGTTCTGTGGGCCTTTCTATCTCATTTAATTTTATTTAGACTCTCTCATGGATTTACCCAGATATACCTGGATGATTTGGAGCATGTTAAATTGACAATATTAATCACCTCATTGCCTGCTTCATTTGGCTCTTTTAAATATTTTATTATCATTTTCTTAGGGAAAAAAACATGAAATTGGGAATTTAATAGACTCTAAGCATGGCTGGGATGTTCCATAATGGAGAAGCATTTGTTTGCTTAGGAGAGATATGTGATTTTTCATTATTGACAGATTGACATTAGAATGTAATAATAAATTTTACATTAAAAATTTCTAGTAACCAAAAATATTCTTAGCATAAAGCATACTAATCTTCGTATGATTTATAATTCAAATTCTTTGTTTCTCCAGGCTATGCTTAAATTGATATTATATTAAAGTGTATCTGGGGTCGCAATTAGATCCGCATGGAAAAATTAGTGAATTATGCAGATATAAATAAGAATATTTTAGTCTGAATGAAATTATGAAGGCAGTGTTACATCAATTAGCCATAATATTTACCAATATCTGACACACAACAGTAGTGTCTTATAGAATGATTTTCATAGAAAGAATATATTAGGAAAATGAATAAACAGTTATTTAATCAACACCAAAAATAAATAAAGTAAGGAAAACCGAAAAAGCAAATAATTTAAAATACTAGTTAAGAAATTTCATGGGGGAGTGTGGTGCTGTGAGAAACGACACACTTTTCTTCGTAGAATGTACACAGATAAAGAGGAAAATGAGAACAGCCTATTGTATCTGTGGAATAAATCCTGACTGGGGCTGGAGAGATGGCTCAGTAGCTTAGCACACTTGTCACTTCTGCAGATGACCCTGGCCCAGTTCCCAGGACCCACTTGACAGCCTTCAAACACCTGTAGCCCCAGATCCAGGAAATCCTATTCTCCTTTCTGGCATTTGCAGCGAACACACACACACACACACACACACACACACACACACACACACAGAGGGGGGGGGGACTGGAGAGATGGCTCAGTGGTTAGGAGTGTTTCCAGGATCCACCTTGGGCAGCTGACAATTGCCTGCAACTCTACCTCCAGAATATCTGATACCCTCTACTGGCCTCCACAGCCATCCCTTCACAGGTGGCATACATTTACACAGACATCTACACATACACAAATTAAGTATTTTTTAAAATCAAAATAGAGAATACAACATTTGAAATAAAACCTGTCGTTTACCTTCTCTTCTCTTATGATGACCTTTCCATTGGTTCTTTGTTAATTTCATACATGTTTTAATTACATTCAGCTTGCTTCCCCCATCTCTTTCAGTTAAAAGCCACCGTATTTTCTCCTACCCAACTTTGACATGATACAAGTTTTAAACAGCAAGAGCCTCCCCCTATGAGCTACTGAGAGGAGAAACTGGCTTAAGCATTAAATCTGTTCACATACCTACCACTGCACTTATTATTTATTTACTGTTCACTATTTAGTAATTATGCAAAATTTGAATAACCCACCTTGAAAATTCTGCCTTCCTATGGTTGTAGCTAAACTTAAACAAGGTTTACAAATACATAGAGAAAGTAGATGAAAACATGCCGAAGCAGAGAGATACGAATTGTGAACGTTTAATTAAACATTGTTGCAATGAGTGAGTAAATTTGACTTGTAGAGGCATGCACGATTTATCTGCAGCATACAACAGGAGAGATTGTTTAACCATTTTAAAATTTAGTCCACTGAAGTTGTATCTGAAATATGTAAAAAAAAATAAATTGAAATTCCTAGGAAGATGGCTCAGTTGGGAAATATAACTATAAGAGCCAGAGTTCAGATATCAGTACACACCTGAAAAATGGATAGAGCAGTGATCTGGGAGACAAATAGTGACCTCTCACATAAACACATATGCACATGTACACACACACACACACACACACACACACACACACGTGCACATACAGAAAATATAATCACACTGTATAAGACCTTAACTGATGGCCTTCTGAAGCCAGGTTGGCCAACTTAGCTCAGTTCTCTGGAGGTCACAATGTGTTAAGTGGGTAGAAATTCTGCGTGCTCGGTTCCCTGTGCTGGCTGCTATGCATACAGGCTAACTAAAACTGTTGCTGATCTTGATGTCATAACTCTCTCTGTGGGTACAATGCAGTAAGTGCAGTCCAAAGGAAAAGCCAGAAGGTCCTGTGATGTTGTTTAAAATGGCATAGTTTAGTTTCTTTGCTTGAAAATAAGTTGAATACTTTTCATTGAGGTTTGGAGGGATCTACAGCAGCTGGCATTAGGTATTACACGAGGGAGAATGTGGTTTTTTTTGTCTTTATTTATTCACTTTACATTCCTATTGCATTCCCTCCTTCCTCTCCTTCGGATCCCGCTCTTCCTGCTTTCTCTCCCCCGCTTCTCCTCAGAACCCCAACCCATCCCAGCACAGAAAGTCACATCAGGAATAAACATGACCTCTTCTACTGAGGCTCTACATGCATCCCAGATAGGGAAAAGTGATCTAAAAGCAGGCAACAGAATCCATGTCAGACAGTCCCCGCTTGAATTGCTAGGGGACCCACATGAAGACCAAGCTGCCCATCACCTATCTATGTCCAGTCCATGCATGCTCTTTGGTTGGTAGTTCAGCCTCTTTGAGCACCCATGATCCTCAGTTAGTTGACTCTGTTGGTCTCCTTGTAGAGTTCTTGTCTCCGCTGAGTCCCTCTATTCTTCCCTAATGTTTGGCCGTGGGTCTCAACATTTGTTTCAATCCACTGCTGGGTGGAGCCTCTCAGAGGACAGTTATGCTAGTCTGTCTGCAAGTATAGCCAAGTATCATTAATAGTGTCAGGGGTTGGCTCTCTGCCATGGGGTGGGTCTCAAGTTGGACCAGTCATTGCCTGACCTTTCCATCAATCTCTGCTACGTCCTTATCCCTTGTTAGCAGGGTAAATTTTGGGTCAAGGGCTTTGTGGGCGGGTTGGTGTCCTCGCCCTGCACTGGGAGTCCTGTCTGGGTACAGGATTAGCCCTGTCTACGGCTGTTAGGAGTCTCAACTAGAGTCACCCCATATCCTTCCAGGAGCCAACCCATTGATTCAGCTGTTAAAAAGAAAATCATGAAATTTGCAGGCAAATCAATGGATGGGACTGAAAAATATTATCCAGACTGAGGTAACACAGACTCAGAAAGACACACATGGTATGTATTCACTTGTAAGTGGCTATTAATCACATAGCAGAGTATAACCATGCTACAATCCACAGACCCAAAGAAGCTAAGTAACAAGGAGGGGCCAAGGGAGTACCCTGAATCTCACTCAGAAGGGGAAATAAAATAGACACTGGAAGTGTATGAAGAGAGAGACCAGGGTGGGAGGGGGGCTGGAAGGAGAAAGAGGGTGGGGACCAGGTGGGGGAGGGGAGGTGGCAGGTGAGAGGGTTGTGAGAGAGAAGGGGAACCAATGTGGGATATCTCTGGGGGAATTATTTTGAGGGAAACGAACATGCTCCTTGTTTTAAGCATCATTCAAGCATTTGTGCTAGTTTCTTCTCTTTCTAGCATAATACCCGAGGGAAGGAACTTAAGGAGTGGAAAGCTTCAGTATATCTCAGAGTCTCAGAGTCAGTCTATCATGGTGGGGAGGACATGCAGAACACAGCAGCTCACCACATGTAGTCTATAGAGCGGAGAGAGAATTACGGCCTTTCTCTCTGCCCCTTTTATTCTGCCTGAGTACCTAGCAAAAAACCTAGTGCTGCCTAATTCAAGAAAGATCTTCCTCCTGAAAGCATGTCTCACCAAAGCTCTGATGATGCCTCCACATTTAATCAAGCTGATAATCAAAGTGATCATGGTCTCTATGTGTTTAGATTAGATTAGGTGATCATATTGTGTAATTATTGTATATATATATATACATTATATATATTATATATTATATATATATATGCTCACACTTCTCTGATGGGCTATAAAGTCATACTCTTCATACTTTGTAAACGTCTCTCTCCATGAAAGCAATGTCTCACTGAACTGTTTCTGTAAATCATTGTAATGCTTTAAGCATGGTAAAGTGACAGGAAGTGTTCAAAATTTCTACATTTGTGCACTATCAAATGGCTCAGTAGATAAAGGAGATTGTTGCCAAGCCTGATAACCTGAGTGTAACCTCTGAGACAAATCACTAAACAAACAGAAAGGTATTTCGCATTAATTTAAAAATGGCATGAAAACAAGTGAATTAAATTGTCGATTTGTATAAAAGGGATAGACACATCAGGGACAAGTTTGTTCATCACCAAAAGAAGTGATTAATGGAATTTGTTTTGATAATATTGAAAAGGTACAAGCAAATCAAAATTTTCACCATTTGTTATAAAAAAAATTTTCAAAAACAATAAAAAGAAAGTCATTCAACTGGCCACGTCCATGAAATGTACATGTAACATTGACAGTCCATAATGGGAAAGAAAATGTGTTTTCATTACACTGGAAAGGGAAAGTCTACACCTACTCACAAATTCTACTTGTCATTTTCCTGAATGTTTAAAAATTATAGCCGTTTTTGTTTTGCTAGTAATGTGTGTCTGTATTTGTATTTGAGTGGAATTCCCGAGGAGGCCATAAGAGGGCGTCAGATCCCTTGGAGCTGGAGTGGCAGGCAGGTGTGAGTCACCACCCACCATGGGTCCAGGGAATGGAGCTGAGATCCGTTGCTTCTGGCCCCTCAGCTGTCTCTCCAGCCCCTGGCCCGAAGTTCTAACCAATTTACTAAAGATAGAAGATAGAAAAATCTCACAGAGAAAAGCAGGAAAACACGTTCTGATATAAAATAAATTATCTTCACTGTGAGAAATGCTAACGAATTCACAAAGGTGTGACAAAAAATATAGAAGCCATAGGGCACATGATACAGTTCTGAAATAGAAAAAAACAAAGTGTTTACAATACCTAGTGATAAAAAGTTAGAAGCAAAATGAAATGAAAAAAAATCATTTGCAATATTAAACTAATACCAAAGGCCAGTATCTATAAAATTGCATGACAGTATATAAAGAAATTAAAGATCTGAATTAACAGGGAGAGAGAGAGAAACCCAGGTTTAGTTCTCATAAGCCTATTTATGTTTAAAATGCAATTTCTGACCACGGTATTCCACAGATTAGTTGACATTCCTATAAAAATCACAACTTGTTTTTATGAGGTAGAATAACTTAGTTTTAAATTATGTCTACAAAAGTCAAAGGGCATAAAACAGCAATATATATATATATATATATATATATATATATATATATATATACACACACACATACATACACACACACACATACACATATATATATACACACACACATATGCTTTTTGAAGCAAGGTCTCACTCTGCAGCTCTGGCTGTCTCAGAACTGGGTATGTAGGATGGGCTGTCTTCAGACTCACAGAGATCAACATGCTTCTGTCTCCTGAGTGCTGAGATTCAAAGCATGCCTCACCATACTCAACCTGAAAGCAAATTTAAAACCAAGAATAAGAAAGAGGATTTAGGGCAAGAAGTGGACAAAGGTGCTTGCATCAAGCCTCGTCTCCAGTTCTGGGACTCACATGGGGCAAGCTGAGGACACAGCTCCTGCAAGTTGTCCTCTGAGCTGCACATGTCCACAGAGAGAAGAGGGGTGAGTAAGGAGGGGCAGAATGAAGAAGAGAAGGGAGGGAAGGGAGAGTGGGGGAGGAGAGAGAGAGCACAAATAAATATATAAAAAGAGGAATGAATTTCCAAGCACACAAATTTACCCAAATGCTACATTATGTGATATTTCAAAAATATAATTAATAAATACTGAAACAAATGGCATTGTCTACAAAACATATAAATGTCAGCCATATTAGTTGATGCAAGTTAAAAGCTAAGAAAAAAAATCTTGCTTTATAAAAATCAAGCTTCAAAGAATCTGTATCTGACTTCAATATAAAACAAAGTATGTTAGAGGAAACATGGGAATAAGTCTTACTGATTTCAGGTTAGGCATCTTAAACTTCCTTTGATAGAATACATAGAATACAAAGACTGGAATTATAACAATTAGATTAATAATTGGAAACTTTTTACAATAAGAAGGAGGGGAAGACTATTACAGAGGCTAAAATCCTGTGGAATGAATTTGCATATCAACATATTCAAATATTCTTAGGTTTAACAATATAAATATCCTAATAAGACAGTAGGAAAATGTCTAGACATCAGCAAATAAGGGTACAGATGGCAGAATAGCCCATGAAAAAGATTTTTATGTAAAAAACAAATGTACATAAATTGACCATTACTGAAGTAATGGAGATTAAAAACAAATAATTTTGCAGTGCATATTCACTAGCATGGTGCAGATGGCATTCCTTTCCACATAGCACAGTTTTGTAAAAAGAAAAAAAAATAGTAGAAGAAAACAACAATCCTAAATCATACGCACTTGATGATATATCATTAAATTACTTATAGCAATATAAAGGACAGAGTGAAATGAGAAACAGGAAAATATATAATTACATCTGAAATCTTTAAAACACCTATTTTAGTTACCGACACAGCAAAGAAGCAAAAACATTAAGTGTGGGAGACTTGCAATTACCATACTTGACATAATTAATATTTTTAGAAAATGTAGCTAACAGCTCAGAATGTAAATTATTTGCGAGTGCATGTTGAACATAACAAAAATAGCCCATACCATGGCCTCCAAAGCAAATTCAACAGTTGCAAAAGCTAGAAGTCTTTCGAGTATTCCTTTTGACTATACTTTCTTTAAGGTAAAATTCAACCATTAGGACTTATTTAGAATAGCCCCAAATGCATAGAAAAAAAAAATCAGGCAACTAACAACATAAGTTATGAACCTAAACTATTATGGAGATGTGCTTTTTGGACATACGTGCCATTGTGGAGTTTGACGATAAAGCTGTGAAAGTGGGTTAACATACCGGAGAGATGTCTCAGGGCTTAAAAGCAGATGCTGTTCTCGCAGAGGACCTGGGTTCAGTTCTCAGGCTCCACATGGGGGTTTGCATCAACGCCCTCTTCTGGCCTCCGTGGCCACTTTCACCCACGTGGTGCATGTGTTTGTAGGTGCACACGTACATGGAGACACATAATAAACACACAGACAAACAAACAAATAAAAAATATAGAAATATGAAAAAGGACCTTTTAAGCACCAAATAGCAAAGGCATGCCAGCACGTCTCTACCTAACAGTATAGCACAAACCAGGGGTTGACAAATTACAGAGGCATTAGGAAATGAACAGACGTGGGCACACCTCACTGAAGCGTCCCCAGCGGGTGTTCAGAAAAGCAAAGCGCAGTCTTCAGCAATCAGGACGTTTTCTTTAAAAAAAAAAAATCAACGAAAAAAAAAATGACAGCACTTCTTGTAATTCTATCCTGTAAAACAGGCAGCCATTTGCACTCAAATCTAGCTGTCCTTTGTGTCTAAGTATGTGTATGTGTGTGTGTTCATGTGTGTGTATGAGTGTATGTGTGTATGTAAATGTGTGTATGTTTGAGTGTGTCTGTGTGTGACAGTGTGTGCAAGGGTGTGTACGTGTGAATGTGTGCAAGTGTTTGTGTGAGTGTGTGTGTATGAGTGTGCGTCTGTGAGTGTGTGCATGTGTGAGTGTGTGTGAGTATAACACACAGGGACAGAAGACAGCTCAGTGGCTGGGAGCACTTGATGCTTTTGAGTCTGCAGGTTCTGCTCCCAGCACCTACCTACCTAATGGTTCACAACAGTCTGTATCTCTGGTCCTAGGTTTTCTGATACCCTCTTCTGGCCTCCACATATGTATTACATATGTACTGTAAATGGCACATACATACATGCGGGCAAACACTCATGTAAAACAAAAATAAATAAGACACCCTTAAAAGTCATAAAATAACATTGCATACCTTCAAGAGAGATAGTGTATTTGTGTATTATACATGCACAGAAATTTTAATTTATGCAATTCTATTATATAGAAAGTAGTTCTAAATATGTATAAGTTTTTTACAGGAGAAAGTCAGCTAAATTATATTTCAAAATACTGTACTTTATTTTTTAATTTAATTTTATTTTATTAATTACACTTTACTCACTTTGTATCCCCCCATAAGCCCCTCCCTCCTCCCCTCCTGGTGCCATTCTCCATCCCCCTTTTTCATGCATGCCCCTCCCCAAATCCACTGATAGGGGAGGTCCCCCTCTCCTTCCTTCTGATCTTAGTCTATCTGATCTCATCAAGAGTGGCTGCATTGTCATCTTCTGTGGCCTGGTAAGGCTGCTCTCCCCTCAGGGGGAGGTGATCAAAGAGCAGGCCAGTCAGATTATGTCAGAGGCAGTCCCTCTTCCCATTACTATGTAACCCACTTGGACACTAAACTGTCATGGCTACATCTGTGCAGGCTTTCTAGGTTATCTCCATGCCTGGTACTTGGTTGGAGTATGAATCTCTGGGAAGGCCCCTGTGTTCAAATTTTCTGGTTCCTGGAAAGGATCATACTGAGTGAGTTGTCCCAGAAGCAGAATGACACACAGGATATATACTCACTCATATAGACATATAACATAGGATAAACCTACTAAAATCTGTACATCTAAAGAAACTAATCAAGAGAGAGGACCCTGACTAAAAAGCTCAAACCCCACCCCGAAAGTCAAAGAGGATGGACATCAGAAGAAGTAAACAAGAAACAACCTAGGAACCTGCCACAGAGGGCCTCTGAAAGGCTCTGCCCTGCAGACTATCAAAGCAGATGCTGAGACTTATGGCCAACTGTTCTTTCTTATGAAAGAAGTGGGAAATAGTAAGATCTGGAGAGGACAGGACCCCACAAGGAGAGCAACAGAACCAGAAAATACTGTACTTTAAAAAATTATTTTTCTTGTATTTGATGGCACCTGCCTTTGAGTTAGATGCCAGGTCTGAACCTGCTTAGTCCTTAAAGGTCAGGAGCAACACGAATAAATTCGGGATACTCAAAAGAGGTGTGGAAATTTGATTGCTTCCTTGGGACAAGAGAGCAAAGCATGGATCTAATAAATACAGCCTTAATCGACAGTGTCTATGGTGATGAATCCCCGTCAGCTGTTTCTATGTCATTTCTCCCAACTGTCTACTGTAATTTTCAGTGACTAACATCAAAATCAACCTTGGGGATAGACTAAGCAGAGGAGCTGCGCTCAATAGTGATGGAGAGTGAGAAGCAGAATGCATGGAATAGCCAGTCTGGAATATACAGGTCGCTGCATGGATGTAGTCTTCTCTTTGCAGACAAGAAAATCCACTCTGTTGAGACAAGGACTTTAGTATGTAAGCTTCTGTTACCAAACCACCAACTTGTCTCATTGTCCAGCAGCCCCAGAAAATGAAATACAGAGACTCTGAGTTTCTACTACAGAGAAAGATGTATCTACCCTGTATATAAGAGATTTTCTAACAGATTTTATTTTAGTTTTAATTGTGTGTGTGAGTGGTTTGTGTGTACATGTTTGTGTGTGTGTGTGTGTGTGTGTGTGTGTGTGTGTGTAGCTATATGCACATGAGTAAAGGTGGCCTGGGGACCAGAAGAAGGCATGGAAGGCCCAGCGACTGGAGTTACAGATGGCTGTGAAACATAGAATCAGGGCTGGGAAATGAAATTGCTTCTCCGACAAGAGCAGTAAATGTACCTAACTGCTGAGTCACTTTTCTAGGCCCCAAATGTAATAAATATTTAATGAGATTTTAAATTACACTGAAGTCTAATAGCTTAATATTCTTCTGAATAGATACATTATTCTGATATTCCATAATTGCTTTCTGAGTCATAAAATGTCAATCATATTCAATATATTAGCTATCACCTGTAGACAGGGTGTTATGTTTTAAATAATGGTAATTTCTCTTAAACGTTCTTTGATGAAATCACATTATTTCCAATTGAGAAAGCATATGTCACAACTAATAGCATTTTCTGTACTGCTGGTTTAGAATTTACCCTTTAGCCTTCATCACTAAGAGACTTAATTGTCATTTATCTTTGCAAATCTGGATTTGAAACCTCTTATATCTGGGCTGGGGAGACGGTGATGTTTGCCAAGTACTTGCTTTGAAAGCATGAGTACATAAGTTCATGTCTAGAAACCAGAATTTTTTTTTCTTTAAAGGCAGCTGTTACGGTGCAGGCTTCTAATCCAACAAGGGCAAGCAGATCGCTGGGGCTCGTTATGCAGCCAGCCTGGTGCACTTGATTTCTGGGCCATGGGAAGATGTAATTCTGTGTATGTATGTGTGCGTATGTTTGTGTGGGCGTGTTTCTCTCTCTCTCTCTCTCTCTCTTACACACACATGAAAAACACATGCATGAGAGAAGAATCAAAGAAAGAGAGAGGGATAGAAATAATAGAATGTTGTGTGGGGGAGAAGTTTGGGGAGAAAACAATAAAAATATACTGTATAAAAACATGAACAAAAATTTAAAAACACTAAAAACCTCTCATATTTCATGAAAATAAAAATCTTTAAACTGAGACAATTTAATAGAATCTTAAGTATAAATAAAAATTACCTATACCCTTAGACTTTTGAACATTAAATATATATTCAAACTGACACAGACTTCTTTTGCTCGAAAACTCTAGTAGTGAGTGCCTTTCTCCAAGCATGCTAACTTTGTGCATAAAAATCTAAGTGTCCACAGAAGGGGAATTCTGTATATCATGGGACAGAGACTGGTGGCATCAGGCCAGACCCAGGCAAGGACAGTTGAAAGGGGAGTTATTCTGTCAGTGATGGCAGCACCAAACCTGGTGTCCTGTTCTTAATTTGAAAGATATATTTTGTTTTTGTAACTTTTTAAAGCTGCTACACTAGACCAAAGGCTGAAGGGTTTAAAACTTTAACATCTCTCTGACAGCCACTACCGCAGTGGCCAGTTTCACTCAGGCACCTAAACTTTGACATTCATCTACCTGCGAAGTGTACCAACCAAGTCCCACATCATGGCAGTTCATCTGTTCCAACCTCTAAACCATTGGAATAGGATGTCAAAGAGTAATTTCCAGGTGCAAATACAAACACACCACCAGTAACTGTGAAAAAAGTATACTCATAATGGGAAATATCTTTGTTGAAGGGACATTTAGAAGTTAGGTCCCCCAGTCCAATTACCTAAAATATAGCTAGACAATTGTTTAGACAGATTTGCAGCACAGGAAAAATTCTCATATTGTATGCTAGTGACACAAAGTCCAGCATACTTCCATTGACAGCCAAGTTGAGCGATTTGCCATAGGGTATCAATTTGCTCCTGGAGAATTCGATACTATGATGGAGCAGCTGAGAGTGGCCATTGTTACCGGTAAATTCTACCAGAGTGGACTCAGGAGTAGCCACAGGAGTATCATCATTGATTGATGCAGCCATGAATCATCTGAAGGAATGGGCGGGCATGGGAGCATTAGCAGGCCTTCTGGTGTTGGTCTCCTTGTTTTGCCTGTGGTGTATACGCAAGATTAGAGTCTCACAACAGCGTAATGCAGCCATGATCATTCAGGCCTTTACAGCCATTGAAGCAGGACAGTCTCCCCAAGCATGGTTGGCTACCATAAAAAGCTAAAATGTTACGCTCAGGATGCGAGGCTAAGCACTGCACTCAGGGTCAGCCACTTTCGACCCAGAGAAGAGCATGTCTGACTGCATGCGGGTTGATGCCCCAGGTCCCGCCTCTGAGAAAAAGGTATCGGATGGGTCTGATGCTCTTTGGGTGGATGACACCTAAATGAACATCGGTACAAAGTCCCAATTTATTTCTAATATCAGAGATCAGACCTCTACTCTTGCCTGATGTGTCTAAAACAAAAATGGGGAACTGTAGAGAGCTGCGTAATGCTGCGCCTTAAAGATGGAGCTGGTTTCCAACTTCCACCTTCCCGATGGTGAGTGCTCTCTGTCACAAACAACTCCATATTTGGCTAAGGCTGAGGATCTGGCTTGCTTCCGTGTATGTGGACCTATCTGCATTGCCCACGTGGCACGCTGGGGTTGGCTACCCAGAGGCTATTTTAAGCTGTGGGCTGGCTTTCCCCAGGGTCAGAAGATTGTTCAAGGTTCCTGAATAAACTGCATTAAGAAGAAAAAGAAAGAAAGAAAGAAAGAAAGAAAGAAAGAAAGAAAGAAAGAAAGAAAGAAAGAAAGAAAGAAAGAAGTTAGGTCCTACTCAACAGGAAAAGGTTCCTTTAAGTGGGCCTGTGAGGTGTTACCCCATCTTGGCTTTTCATGGTCCTCATCTTCTTCCTCCATAAGGAAGTAAACAGCGTCTATCACATGGTCCATTGCTATGACCAGTAAGTACTCTTAACTGATGAGCAACTTCTTCAGTCATCAATCAAACCAACCACACATTAGACTAGAGACTATCTTTAACAATTTCTCTTTTGGCTTAAATGGTTTTTGTTTTGTTTTGTTTTGTTTTTGCCGTTTATGTAAGATAGGGCCATTGGTATCTATCTATGTGATAATCAATATAGTTGCTGTGAAGTCAGGTGGCTTTGTAAGGACACACACCTCATACACACTACACTAGAGTAGGCAAGAAGACTGGTTTCTACACACTGCATCTTCCACTTGAGATTATAAAAATGATCTTAAGACCAAGATGATAATGAGCTCTTCTGCCTCTTTCCTGCCAAAGATCTATTTCAAAATCCCCACCCCCCTCCACGCACACACATTGCACAGAGATTTTTGCAGAATAAGCCATCTGGCAATTTCTCTGACTTCTCACTGGGACACTGGGAGGAAAGATGAATGCAGCCAATTCTTGAGAAATACAAAGGAAGGTTGTCCAGAGAGCCTGGGCAGATTTCCCTATCAGTGCCCAGAATCTCTCTATAGCTGCCAGGTGAAATTCTGTCACTTAAATATGGTCTGACTGTCTAGGCACATCTGGCTTTCAGCTCATGACTTTGCTTTTCTCGTTGAAAAGTGAAAACCACTGTCATCTGTGAGGACGTGCATTGATCTACAAATACAAAATATTGGTATTAAGAGGCAAAAGGAGATTTGAAGCAAGATCTTTTCTTGAAATCAAAATTGGGATGACTAGTTTCATCAGTGAGATGCAAGCCTTAAAGATACACATGACTTGTGGCTGGATGGCTCAGTAGTTAAAAGCCTTCACTATTCTTTCAGAGGTTCTAGGACTGGTTCCCAACACTCACACTGTGGATCACAGCGGTCTCTAACTCTAACAGAACAGCCTTTCTGATAGCTTCAGGCACCTCTGTGCCCTTGTTGTACGTACATACAGATGCTCTCACACACATAGATACTAATGCTTGTAACGTCAGACCGTTATACTAATAATTCTAAAAATGGTAGTTTATGGCAAGCAAAAACAGAACTAAATTTTAGGATGGATTTCTAGGGAAACAAATAAAAACAAAGTTAGCATGTGGCTTTTTTTCCCCCCTCGAAAGATCAAAAACAAAATAAATTCTTTACCTAATTCATGTCCCCAGAACACCCTGGTAATAAATCCTTTTTTTTTTTTCTTTGTTTGTTTGCTTCTGGGGAAAAGAAAGTGTTGGGTTAAGCTGTACTAACTCCTCTTCATTGTGTCATATATACTTTCCAATTCATATCTAGGGATTTATAGTGTCTTTCTTCTGCAAATATTTGCTCACACATGCTGTGTGGCAAGGATTTGATGGTGCTAAGGATACAGAAAGCACTAAACCCATGCCAACTCTGGAAAATTAAAAAATCAGCATGTACAAGCAGCAGCAGGCTTATATGTAGGTATTAATCTTTTCTACCTCTGGAGATAAAAACAGATTTAAAGCATAAGAATTTTTTTATAGTTCTAACTAGGTTTATTTTAAAACAGGCGGTTTTCATAACTCAAACTTCTTTGTCCTTTAGTGTTTGGACTTCGTACATACACGTATTCTATCAGATCCAATTGTCTTTGAGGTACTTGTAGTGTAATTTTATGATCACTTCATGATATTTTTTATTAACATCAGTGTTTGAAAACAATTTGAGATGAATGATATGCTCCTCTAACTAATTTTTGTGAAATTATGCCTCCCCGCTTTCTGGTCACTCTCGGAGCGATGAGTGGAGCCACTCTGAAAAGCTACATTTTGCTTGTTCTTTGTTTCAGAGCTCATTTTGTTTTGTGTCCTCGCTATTGGTGGGGGTCAGGAGTAAGAGAGAGGTGCCTCCTGTTCCCACAGATGGCTACAGAAGCTTCAGAAATTATATTAACACATCCAGGAAAGAGGAGTGTTTTCCTGCATCACTAAAGGAATGAATATACTTCCTTTTTCCCCCCTCTGAGAAACCCACTAGACTGACCTTCCTGTGCTGTTGGTTAGACTTTTATCACCTCCACATTTTTAATCCGATCCGGGGTTACTTTGGTGACTTTAATTGCCTGGTTCATAGTGTAAGATGTTATGGATGCACAAGATGAAATCAATCATTTTCATCAATTTTAGCATTGCCCCTTAGTTTATTTTTTAATTCTTCATTGATCTCAGAGCAAGGATTTCCTTAGTAAGTATCTCAGATAACTGATGTGTACTCTTTTGGTGGATTTTCTATATTTAAGCATTAGAGAGAAGTGTTCACATCTCTATACAGAGAGCATATTATTTGGAGAATGTACTAGCCAGCTTCCACAAGCTAGGGGAAGCTTCTTGACGAAGCAAAGGAAATCACTAGCATTTTAAAAATCCTGACCCACACTGGCAGAAATAGGGACTGTGGACTACAGCAAAGTCTTGGGTGACTGTGCAAAAATTATTTTTTAATGCAGCCATGCTAAGAACCAGTTTCTTCAGGGACCATCATTGAGAGGAAAGAAAAAAAAAACCATATGCATTATATTTGCCAGTGTGCCTGTAAATATGTTCAGGAAACTTCACTTCTGGGAGAAGTCAGAGCATTCACTGGTGTGGTTGTTATAATCATGTACCATCTCATGGATGTGGGAGTGGGAAAACCAAGGCTCACTGGGCAATTAGCAAAGAAGGTATTGCATAAAAGACAATAGACTCGTAGAAATATTGACCCATGTGTCTTGTTACACACTTAATGTTTTTATATAATATGCCTCAAATTACTTAAGATACATGGCAGAGATAACCAAAGAGTTATTTTAGAAACATGTATCCCAGGTTTAGATTTTAGTTGAGTCCGTTGGACTAAAACATTTCTTCACCAGGAAAAGGGTAGTGTCAGATGTTCATGAAAAGCACGAGAAACTCACAAGACACACGGGGCCCCTATCTGCAGTTGTAGAGGTGGTAAGCAATGCTGAGGAGAGAAAACTGCCCAGTGGCACAGCCCGCACACAGCTCAGGAGACTGCAGTATTCAACATTCCCTGGTGATCACCTACATGAGAGTGGGGCTTTTGGTACTGTGGGTGTGCTGGTCACCCTTACTAACCTATCCTTGCAAGTAGCACACTTAAATTCTTATCTTTTAAGACACAGTAAGTTCTCCGGTTCCCAAAGCTAGATTTGGATGGAAGTCTGCATGTTTTGCCATGGCCATCTATCGCTGTCTGTGGCCCATGGAAATAATTGCCCCAGGGAAATTTGTATCAGTAACACAAATGCAACAGAAAATTATTTTAAATATATGAAAGAAATTTCTCTACATGTAAACACAGATGTCAAATATGTACATACTAAAGAATTTAATCAGTATTTACAGTATGGTGTTTCAAGTTGTTTGAGAAATGTTATTATATTTTCAAAGCAGCATTTCTTGTTTGATGCTAGGCACAGCTTGGCTGACTGAGCTCTTCTGAAGAGCATAAAATTTGCCAATATCCTCGCATAATTGGCTTCTTTTCGCCTATTTAACTGGGCACCTGTACCATGAAGGTCTATGTGTGCCATGGCTGACTTCAGATAGGCCTTTTTTTTTTTTTTTTATAGGAAACAAAATTAATGTCTTCAAACAATTGCTGCCAGCCTCACGGGTTACTAAGAATTCATTTAGGTTTGTTGATGGGGAAGCTTGTTCTATCCGACTTCTCAAAAGAGTTTGGATGAACATGGAAATAGTTTGTCTATCTCATTGTCATACTTCTTTTCTTCCTGTCCTTGAGGCAAGAAACTACTAAGCTTCTCCAGAATTGTCATCAGAACTGTCCATAGCTTATACTGGAATTCCTTCGGGAAAATTGAGGTCTCCCTGTCACTCATCACTTTTTCACTTGAGTGTGTAAGACAGTTGATTTAGATGGAGATTATTTCAAACTGAAATCAGAGGATAATAGGAATCTTGTTGTAATGATTGCAGTGTATGCTGAATTGGATGAGCCAGTTAAGTTGTTCTCAACTCTGCCACATAACACTCCCTTGGGCCAAATAAAATACAAACAAAGCATGTACACTCTGACCTGAATGCGTAATTATAGGAAAATCAGTTGTAGGTCCAAACTGCATTGTAGTATTTCAGAGAAGAGGAAGAAGTAATTCATAAAATAATTTTGTTTTCAATTTGCAAGAGCTGGAAGAGTCTGAATTTTTTTTTATTATGAAAATCACATAGGGAATACTGCTAGAAATATAACAAACTACACATGCATTCTTACAAGTGCACATAATCTCAACTAGCATGCATGAAATCAGTAGCCACGGAAAGTTTTTTCTAGAGTAAAGATGCCAAAAGAAGGAGCAGGAGGATAAAGATGGGTCAACAGGAAGGTGAATAAAATCAAAGTACCTTATATACACATATGAAAATGTCAGTGTTAAAACTGTTTTGTTTTTGTTTTTGTTTTACAATTAATTACAAGAATCAAAATTACAGAAAAAAATGGTCATGGTGGCTCATGACTGTAAATCTCATCACTGTATGTGCAGAATCAGAAGAGTCACCACAAGTAAGAGGCCATTCGGGATCACCTAGGAATTCCGGGACAACCCAGACAACAGAGCAATGCTCTGACTTATAAAGGCGAAAGACAGGTTGGAGAGGTAGCTTGGTAGAGTGCTTGTCTGGCATCCCCAGCATCCGATAAAGCTGGGGATGATGGTACACGCCTGTACTTGTGGCACTCAGGAAGTGGAGCCAGGACAATCAGAAGTACACCAGCAGCCTTTGCTATGTTGTGAGTCTGAGGCCAGTCTGAGAAACATGAGCCCTTGAGTCACAAAAATCAACACAGATTTCTACGTAGTGAACACATCTCAATAAGCGTTTTGAGTGAACGAATTGGATGATTTTCTTAAAGCACACAGTGCTCATTCGTACTTTTGGTGATTTTGCAGTGCCGTCTCTCTCTGTACAGAGACTGATTCTGCACTTGAAAAGCAGAGTTGTTCCTGAGCTCTGATAATTTTAAGATGTTTCCCCTTTTTGAAATGCACAAATAAAGTGAGACACAGGGTGATATTTGACTGCATGGAGCTGCCATACTTCCTGCAGGGAGACCTCAGCCTGGGCAGCTTCCACCAAATGCCACTATCACTCCTTAATAATCATCACAGCATGCGATGTCCCCAGATGTTTGCAAAATGTCCTTAGATGGAGGCTGGAATGGCTGCCATCACCTATCCCAGCAACAGAAAATCACTGGGATACAATCATGAGGGAATAGAAACCAACCCTCCCCACAGGTTAGGAAAGCTTCCTGAAACACTTATTTTTGGCAGCCTTAACTCCACTGCTAAGGATTTTTAAGCTTTTATACTCCACAGCTCCATAAAAATATGAGAAAAGGTGTAGAGAAACTGCTTAAGGAATAAGAGCACTTACTTTGCAAGCATGAAAACCAGAGTTCAAATCCCCAGTCACACACACAAAAGGCTGAGTGTGGCTATATGTCTGCAACCCCATCATTGCAGGGCAGAGGCAGGCACACCTCTCGCCTTTGCAGGCATGTGTTCTGGTAAAGCTCCCAGGCCAAATCTGGAGTCCTTGCCTTTTGAACAGGGGCCACAGTGTGGCTAACCCATAAATTTAATCCAATACTTACAAAAATGTTGATATCATGTTTCACATATGTAGAAAAAAACATGCAAGAATTTATACAGATCCATAAATGATTTTAAATAGCCAAAGAAAACCTAAGTAAGAACACAGATGGAGGTATCATAATATCCCACCTCAAATTATACTACAAAGCTGCAGCAATAAGGACAGCTTGGTACTGGCATAAAAATAGGCAAGAAAACAGAACAGAGAAGCTGGAAAGTAAGCTCCCCCAAAAAAGCATTGCTCCCTGAATTCTTAACAGAAGAAGAAAAATATACAGTGAAAAAAAAATGATATTCAACATAGGGTACTATAAAAACTGGAACCTACCTGAGGAAGAAGGGAATTGAATTTATAGACTTCATACTGTACAAAAAATACGTTTGAAATGGACCAAATAACTTCATTTAAAACACAAAACTTCTATAAAAAGGAATAATAAATATTTTCAAGATTTTGAATTAGGCACCACAGGAACTAACCCAAAGTGTCAACAGATGGAACTACATAAAATTAAAAACAAAAAATTCTCCACATCAAAGGAAACTAGTTGTAGAATACACATACTGATAGCAGAATGGGAGACAAGTTTTACCACTTACACATTAGACAAGGAACTAATACCAAGAAGTTTTTAAAACGTCAGGAATTAAATAGCAAGGCAATAAAAGTGCCAATCAACATATAGGTGAAGGAACTGAATAGACAATTTTCAAAAAATGAAACACAAATTATCAGTTAATTTCTAAAGGTGTTACCTTCCCTAGTCAAAACAAAAGTACAAATTAAAACTACTTTGAAAGAGCACCTTACCCTTTCTGACAAATGTTAGTGAGGAACCCCATTGCTGCTGGGAGTACAAACTAATAAAACTATTATGAGAACTGGTTTGGTGATTTCACAACAATCACAAGCAGAATCGTCACGCAACCCAGCCACCCCTCTCTTGGACATGCACCCAGTGAGCTCTATATCTCATTTATTTCTGCCCTAATCACTACAGCATGGAATCGGAACCATCCTAGTTGTTCATCAAAAGGGCAGTGAGTAATGAAAACCTGGTACATACATAAAAATGGAATATTATTTATCTCTAAAGAAAATGAAATAATGAATCTGCAGGATAATAATAATCAAAGACACACAATCTCAGAAAGAGGAGCATATATGTATATACATTACACATACAGTTACACATACATTATACGAGTGTGCAAATGCATGTGTGGGTATAGTATAACATTTAGAAAGAACAAGAAAGGGTAATAAAAAGAGACAAATGCTTACTAGAAACTTTACATAGATAGTGTACACTGTGCACACATTTTGAACGCACTTTTAAGATATAATACATTTTTTTAGTGCAAAATAAGTCTTTAGATGTCCACACGTGACTCTGCAAGGGGCTGCTACCTTACCGGGAGACCTGAGTTTTACATCATGTTTCCATTGCATATTCTTGTAGAACTGTAAGTACTTTATAAGTACTGCCCAGCTCAGTACATTCTATTCTTTGAACAGAAAGCCCAGCTAATTCAATTTATAAAGTGTATTGTTAAAAACACATCTCTAGAATGTGATTTCAAAAACTGAGAATTCCTAAGAATATGTATTTATTGTCCCCGAATTTCAAAGATTAACATTCAAGGAATTTAAAAATACAGAGAAACTTCTTTAAAATGATGTTTGAGATAATGCAATTTCTTGAAATATGCTAAAACCAACAAAAATTAATTTTATTTTTGCCAGAGAGGTAGCCTGTTTAATTTAGTCAGTTTGATTGCTTTGAGTTAAAATAGTTGCTGAGATGGCCTCTGGACCTATGCAAAAATTCAATATTTAATCAAAATGCATAAATACAAGCAAGTGATTAACTGACACACATGGACTACATATGAGTCATTTTGAAGTCTGTCCCACAAACATAATTATTCTTTTTATTTCTGTTGCTGCAGTTACAAATATAACAGAGAAAAATAACTGTGTGGTTTAAGCAAGCATGATATTCTTCAAAACAAAACAGCAGCAACAACAAAAAAACACTTTGTCCTTATTCTTTACCACTTATTTGATGGCATGGGTCTTTTTATTTTAGAGCTAAAATATGAAATTCATATTTTGCAAGTATGGTACAAAGCCATTATTTTCATATTTGTTTCTCGTACTATATGCATGATCTGTAAAGGTTTATTTCTAATTTTGTATGTCTGTGTGTGGGTACTTGCATGTGGGTGCAGTGTCTGAGTTGGCCAGAGGGGGGCGGTAAATCACACCACCTAAAACTGCAGCTGCAGACAATTGTGAGTCTCTCATTCTGGGTGATGGGAAATGAACCTAGGTCCTCACAAGAGGAGCAAGTTCTGTTAAACACTGAGCCACCTCTTCACCTCTTATGAAACCTTTAAACTTAAAAATAATTCTAGAATAATACTTAATACAAAATAGAATTGTGAAAATACACCCAGATAAAAGAAAACCATAACACTTCCAAGATGAGTTATATGGCTGGTTGTTGAGTTTGAGGCTAATAGTAATTTTTTTTGATTACTTATGGATTGAACTTGGGACTGAAAGTAGTAATTTGATGAGAGATAAAGGAGAGACAGAAAGGGATTAAAGTCTCAGCATGCCAGGCTCCAACAAGAACTACTCATAAATTAATCTTCCATAACTGAAGTAGAAAGCAGGCCGTTACCTATGCCAGGAAAGTGCTTTACCACTGAGCTACACCCCACCTACTGTTTTTCTCCCCATATACACAGTTGGAAATTTATTTAGCCATTAAGAAAAATGAAATCATGGCATCTTCAGGAAGGCAGATGGAACAGATCAGTAAAGGGAATTAGCCATACGACAGCCACTTTCTGTTTTCTTGACCCTTGCTCAGTTGCCTAAGCTGCACCCCAGGGATGAATAAAACTTGTCATTCTCCTGATTTAGCCTCTTGAGTAACTGGAAGTAGGACCTGCACCACCACCAAGTCCTGCTTATATGTAGCATTTTTTACAAGATACACTGCAATGTGAAAGAAGAAGCTAGAAAAATAGGATTTTTTTCCCCTAGGATATGGTGATGTGCTTTCTTGAATTCAACATTTCAATGGCTACATGCTTCAGAAAGTTGACTAGGAATGCCTGCAATATCATGAAAACAGTAAGGCTGTGCCCTGTGCAATGATGCTACCAGGATACTTAGGAGCATCCTTTATTCAGTCACATTAAAGCAGAGGCTCTTCACAGCCCAGCCTGTACCTAACTCCCTGTCAAGTGGGAGAAAGCAAGGCAAAGAAATTGAACCAGTAAGATTCTGGCAGATAGCATCTTCAGGATTGCATTTGTGTGTGTGTGTGTGTGTGTGTGTGTGTGTGTGTGTGTCTGTCACAGCAAGAGATTAGAAGAGTCTTGATGTTTAAAAAATACAGTATGAACTGGATGGAGGTGAAGCATTCATGCCTTTGATCCCAGCACTGAGGAGGCAGAGGCAGTTGGATCAGGTCAGCCAGGGCTGTTACACAGAGAAACCCTGTCTCTAAAAATAAAAACAAACAATCAAAACCCAAATCAAAACAAACCCCCAAAACAGTGTGAGGGGAGAACAAGAGCGGAGGCACTGATGAACATGCAGAAAGTTGTTTGGTAAATATAAACACAGACAGCAGATGCTTGCATTCTTTATGTCTAATTAGCCAGGTCACACTTTACTCTCTGCTCCTACATTCTACTGTTGTTTATTTGTATAACAAACGGAGAACACAGCAAGAGTCCGCCCATTCTGGAAGAGAGGCTAGAGCCCTCACTGGAATGGTGGATTCTATCACCAGTAAGCTACTGAAACCACAGCGGTAGTGACACCAAGGACCATGAAGACAGACACCTTGAGGATGCACCACGGTGTGACTGTGGCTTTATGCTTTCTGATAATTCTCCGGCTTCAGATCCTTGCATGTCAGAAACTTGCCTTGGAAACACTACACACTCCACATTACCACCCCAGTCAGATGGGCAGCGGAGGAACAAAACCAACAAAATCCCTTTGTGACGTCAATAGCACGTAGCGGCCCCAGGGTCTGCTGTGTCCTATATGTCACAAAGAGAGCTGAAATATGAAACTTATAATAACTAAGATGACTGGGCTGCCTAGTCAGCCAGCCTTCAGCGTCTGCTCGACATAGCCTGTCACCTGAGAAGAAAAGCTCGGATAAGAGATTGCGCACATCACATTGACCAGTGGATGAGTCTGTGAAGGATTGTCTGGACTTTTCATCAATGTAGCCGGGCCCGGCCCACATGAGTAGCAGTATTCTTGGAGCAGGTGGCCCTTGGCTGTAAAAAAACAAACAACAACAATATAAAAAAATGAGCTAAGCATCAGCCTTTGAGGAAGCCAGCAAGCAACGTGCTCCAAGGGTTCTGCTGCACTTCCTAGCTGTGAAGCAGGTTCCTTGGTTAACGTAGAGTACCATACAGACCTGGCTGCTTTAGCTCTTGCGCTGGCTTCCTTCAGTGATGGATTATGGCTTAGAAGTGTAAGCCAAGTAAACGCTATCCTTCCTTAAGTAACTTTGTTAGCCAAAGTACTTTATCATAGAATTAAATAAGTGGAACATGAGTTTCCTAGGTGAGCAACATGTCTATGTGTCTGTGTGTGTGTGTGTGTGTGTGTGTGTGTGTAGGTTTGTGTGTGTTTGTAGGCATGCTATGGCTTTGTGTGGAGGTCAGAAGACAACCTTGGATGTCATTCTTTGCATTGCTGTTTGGGGCAGTCTTTATTTACTATTATTATTATTATTATTATTATTATTATTATTATTATTATATGAATACCATACTAGCTAGAACGTGAGATTACAAAAATTCTGTCTGCATGTCCCATCTTGTCATAGGAGGGTTAGAATAACAGGTGTGTGTGTGTGTGTGTGTGTGTGTGTGTGTGTGTCTTACTGTATGAGTTCTATGGATCAGAACTCCAGTCCTCATGCAAACACAGCAAGTACTTTCTCCACACAACTATCTCCCTAGTTCCCTAAACAAATTATTTCTAAAGTATGAATCAATAACCAAGGAAGTAGAATAAAAAATTTCAAGCAATACATAAAAATAAGTGTATTCTCAATAGAAATAATGGAAAGGAAAATATCTCAGCAGGAAAAGGGGCTACTTAACAGAAGAAAGGTGAATGTTTAATATCACAGGGAAATAGTCTCGATTTTCCTACTGTTCTGGAAATGCAAATTAAGATGAAATTCTAGCTCACACTATTAAGATGCATGAAAACTTAAAAGTTTGATAATATCAAATTTCATTGAGGATACAGACAAAAACCTCAAACTGTGTTGATGTGACTGACCCGTAAACTGAGGCAGAACAGAAGAGGAGGGCGTATCACAGTGGCCTACCATGAGCACACTAACTTAAGGAACACTGTTTATGGAATAGAGGAAAAATAATCTCAAAATCTCAAGATCTCGATTTCCACATTCTTCAGATTTAAAAATGTTTTGATTTTTTTTTTAATTCTCCACCATATAGTCACCTAATCTTGTTTATTGGGATTTTAAATAATGGGATATTTTTTTTTTCTGGTATTTTCTCTTGTGGTGTCTTTCTGACCCTTTGAGTGTCCTTTTCTGTTTTGTCTGTTGTTGACTGGCAGTTTCATACACTCATACAATGAATTTCAGCCATTTTCACAGTATCATTCATCCCTCTCGCCTTCCTCCCTCTCCTCCTCACACCTGCAAGCTGCCCTCCACCTTCCTGTCTTCCCTTTGTGCGTGGTCCACTGAATTCTGCCAGGGGTTTCTGACCAAGCCTGTGTGGGAGGTATTTAACACAGCAAGCACAGCTGATTAGTGGCTATGCCACTGAGGATGACGTGTCTTCTCCAAACACTCAGTAATAATTAGTAGTCTCTTAGGGCGAGAAGGTGTTGCTGGTTCTTGTGCAGCTCTTGCATGGCTAGCCACGGTGGCAGTGAGTTCACTCCTCATGTCGTGTTCAGAAGATGTCTGCTTGCTGTTCTGTTGCAGGATGTTTGATCCTACTGTGAAGCCCAAAACTGTGAACTTTAAAACCCTCTTTCTTGTTTGGTGTGGTTCATCCAGTCCTAGCACACATCTTTCATCCAAGAGTTTTCTGTACAAAGGATTTAATAAAATTAACCCTAGGTCTAGAGGCAGAGCTGACAGGGATTAAAGAATAGGAGGGACTTTGATTGAGGGATATTTATGACAGCATGGAGAAGAAGAAACAGTTTTTTAGCCCAAGTTCTGTCTTTAGCTTAGGCTTCAGCTCCTCAGCTCCCTGGCTTTTGGGGCTTTGAGCTAGCAAGCCTTTGTGGCCTTGGGTTTTTTGGCCTTTTGGCTCCCAAGCTGTCAGTTGAGCTAGTGAGCCTTTTGGTTTCTTTTCTTGTTTCTTTTCTTTTCTTTTTTTTTTTTTTTTTTTTTTTTTTTTTTGTCCATCCAGACCTGAACTGAGAAGGAAGGTCAGTTGGGTGCTTACTCTGTGTCTCTGAGCTAGCAGGTTTTCACTCCAGCATCTGACTCCAGAGTCTTGGTAAAATAGAATAGTTGGGATTTCCATTTTTGTCTTTTTTAAATTTTTTTATATTAATTACAATTTATTTGCTTTGTATCCCAGCTGTAGCTCCTTCCCTCCTCTGCTCCCAATTGCACCCTTCCTCATTCCCTCTTCTCCTCCCATGACCCTCCCCCAGGTCCTCCTCCCCTTCCATATGACCCTAGCCTATCAGGTTTCATCAAGGCTGTCTTCATTGTCTTCCTATGTGGCCTGGTAGGGCTGCTTCTGCCCTCAGGGGGAGGTGATCAAAGAGTCAGCCACTGAGTTCATGTCAGAGACAGCCCCTGTTCTCCTTACTAGGGAGCCCATTCAGAGACTGAGCTGCCACGGGCTACATCTGTGCAGGGGTTCTAGATTATCTCTACGCATGGTCCTTGGTTGGAGTGTCAGTCTCAGAAAAGACCCTGGGCCCACATTTCTTGGTTCTGTTGCTCTCCTTGTGGAGTTCCTGTTCCCTCCAGGTCTTTCTATCTCCACTTTCTTTAATAAGATTCTCTGTATTCTGCCCATAGTTTGGTTATGAGTCTCAGCATCTGTTTTGATACCCTGTTGCATAGGGTCTTTCAGAGGCCCTCAGTGGTAGGCTCCTGTCCTATTCCCTCCCTCTTCTGACATCTGTCCCCTTTGCCTTTCTGAGTGAGGATTTATCATCTTACTCAGGGTCCTCCTTCTTCCTTATCTACTTTAAGTATATAGATTTTAGTATGTTTATGGTATATTATATTTCTAATTTCCATGTATAAGTGAGTATATACCATGTGTGTCTTTCTGCTTCTGGGAGACCTCATCCATTAACGACGTTTGTATTTTTCATTAATGCCCTCTCATATACAGGGAATTCCATTAAAATTGCAGAACTATTTCCCACAGATTTTTCTTTCATGTACAAAGAAACCTATTTCCATGCTCTTGTGAGCAAGCTTGCTGCAGACCACCAAGCCAAACAGAAACAAATTTTCCCCAAATAGAGTTGTATAATGTACTTTCATGAAATAACCACTTTGAAGAGATTGTAGTCCCTCCATCTTGTCCTCTGCTTCTTCCTTGGGGGGGGGTAGGTGCCCTGAAAACCTGCACCACAGATGCCTTGCCAATCTTATCTCACAGCTCCAGCTGTGACATTCCTATGAGTGACCACAATACCTAAATTCTACATAAAGTTGCACTCTTCACTCCAACACACATTCGCAGTTATTGGATGTCTGTTTTTCAAAGCTCTACTTCAGTACCGCACGGCAGAGCATCATCTGTGAGTATGGCATATAGAACCACCATCAGTGACCATCTATGCCCACTGAATCCTTTAAATGAGGCTAGTACGTCTTGAAGAATTAATTTATTTTTTTATGAATTAAACATTTATCCCAACGTGGCATGTGGCTACTGTAGTAAATAGGTCCAGTGTATTTGAAAGTCCATAAGTTCTTAATGTCTTTTCCAAAATGTGATAATATTGTGTACTTCTTCACAATCTAAAATACTTCAGGAGAGAAGCTTTTTGGTATGCCTATGGGGTATTATTTAGACTAAGTGAGATGAAATACACACTCTAAATGTGAGCAGGACCACTCCATTATCTGGAGCCTTGAACTATAAAGAAAGGTAGAAAAGCAAGCTGAGCACTAGGATTCATGTCCTCTTGTTTCATTGCTGTGGATACCATGTGACAAGGTAAGTTCATGTTCCTGTCACCATTACTTCCTTCCACGATGGACGTGGAACCGTGAACCAAACAACCCTTCCATCAGGAAGTTGCTTTTGTTCGATATTTTTGACAGAAGCAAGAGAAGCAATCAGTGCATCAGAACACCTTGTTACATTCTTGTAGTTATTGTTTTTTTGTTGTTGTTTGTCTGTTTTCATTTTTTTTTTTAATTTTTATTTTGCCAGGACTTTCTCCATGTCCAAAAACCTGATTTTTCTCTAGCCACTGCAGCAATTGTTGTAGTTCAAGGAAATTCTCACTTGATTTCCTCTTTCTCCGATGCTAGAAACAGGAATATGAAATGGAGTTTGTGAAAATCAAGCTTTAATATCTTGCCTAACAAAAATATGCATTTTAGTGTTTTAGTCCATACAGTATAGAAATACATGGATTTTTATCAAGATATGTGTGTAATTAGGTTGCAAGAATTCCCTCTTCTTTCAGGAACCTCTACTCTGAAATACGAATTCATTGTCTCTAAATCTTAAGCCAGAGGTCGGAAGGTGAACTGAGGTCTTTATTACATCAACAGTGAGCACAAGATTTCTTGATGCAGGTTTAATTTTCTTTGCAGATAGATAATAGAGTAGAAAATTACAAAAACCAATTAGCTATTGTCTTTGAATGAATAATTATAGACTGGTGGCTTTAGAGTTGGTCACGCAAGAGAATATGGAATACAACAATAACAAAAAAATGTAGCACCAGTTAAAATTAAAATGTCAGGATGAAAGCTCACTGAGAGGAAATTGGACCACAATTGAGTGGTTACTATTCATGAATATGTATGAGGGACTATTGTGAATGTTCATTTTCATAATGAATAACTCAACTATTTTTTCTTCCAAATAGAAGTTTCTTGCATGTTAACAGTATACTGGACAGGGGTTTGGCGAGATGGCTCAGTGGTTAATAATACTGGCTGTTCCTCCATAGGTCCTGAGTTCAATTCCCAGCAAATATTGTTGAGGAACATACAGTTTACTAAGGTGAAAAGACCATTCTAAATGTATGACATTACATCACATGGATGGGGTTCCTGAACTGAATAAGAAGGAAAAACCAATTTGAGCACCTGAAGTCATCTCTCTCCTCCTCTCCTCTCCTCTCTTCTGCCCTCCCCTCCCCTTCCCTCTCTACTCCTCCCCTGCCCTCTCCTCTGCTCCCTTCCCCTCCTCTCCCCTCTTCTTTCTTCTCTCCTACCCACTCCCTCTCCTTTTCTCTCTTCTTCTGACTGTGGATGGAATGAGATAATTGCCTCAAGTTTCTGCCACCATGTATTCCCCATCTTGATAGACTGGGAAAAAAAGGAAGCCCTTGAATTGTGGTTCAAAATGGACCCTTCCTTATATTGCTTTTGACAGGATTTTTTTCCCAGCAACGTGCCCAGTAATTAAATCCCTAGGAAGGACTGTTTTTTATGCTTTATTTTTAACTCAAGATATTTGTGTTTGGACATCATAGTGGCTGTTTCCCTTAAACATATCCCTCTTCCAAATATTCTACTTTTGATTAATTTCATTTTTTCACGAGATTTTGGATAATATTTCTTCATCTATATTAAGAAATATGTTTCTGACAGAATTGTCATATAGACCATTGAACATCAGAACTATTTGTACACTTATATACAGGACAATTCTGTAGTTTCTTCCTCCCATGGTTTGATTCCCTGTCTCTAAAATAAAGTTCTTTATTCCTGCTACAACAAGTTTTTGTTTAATAAACTTCAGCTTAACTATCACTCACACAGCTACATAGTCTTTGTACATCTGTCTTCTCTCCTCATCCCTGACTACCTGACTTACTAATGCATTAGAAAGCACACTCTGACTTTTAGCAACACAATGTTCCTCTCTGTATTGAAATTACCTCTGTGAACTGAAATGTGCCTGATATATACCTGTAAATAATAAATTGTAAGCTTTATTATTATTATTATTATTATTATTATTATTATTATTTATTTTATGTGTTTGCACACACACACATGCATACACATGTCTTCAGGTGCCTGTGTGGGCCAGAAGATCACCTGGAGCTGGAGTTCCATGTTACATGCAGTTGTGAAAAACCTGACATGGATACTGGGAACTCTGGTCTTCTCAAAAGCAGTCAGTATGTTTAATTGCTGAGACATCACTCCAGCCACTGCATTCAACATTTTTTTATATGAATACACAAAAGAGAAAACCTCACTATACCTAACCTAATTCTAAGATTCTATTTAGTAAACCAAAACAATGGACCAAAGTAGGATTAGAAGCAGCCCTGATTACAGCCCTTGGTAATTTACCACCTTACTTTAGAAATGGCTTCAGTGTATCCACCAATCAGAGGAAACATTTCTGAATGAAATGGAGAAGAGGCTAGTTCCTTCTGGGGGTGTTTAGAAATGAAGTGTCACAGGCTTGGGCCTGAGGTTAAGAAAGTCCTGAGAATTAATAAAACATATGAAATCATAAGCAACTTAATGGAATAAATAAGAGTTGAGCATTTGTATGCTATTTAGCTATACAGTTCACTCACTGGCAGCATTAGAAACTAAAAATATGTAGAAATTTTCTAGAAGTTCTTTGCTAACTACTTTCACGTGGCATCATGAGACAGCTTCGAGGGTTTCACCGGCTCAAGATGGAGTTGTAACATAGCACAAATTTATATTTAGGATGGTGCACACCTTGTTTTAGAAATGTGAACATGCTCATCCCACCCACCTATCCCCCAAAAGACCTATTTTGTGCTTTTTTTTATAATCCACTTTATATCATGCTTCTTTCTAAATCACTGACTATTCTCTGACATAGGACTTAGTTCTTGACCATTGATGTGTCCTCTGTGCTTCAAAAGAATTCAATGTTCCCCATATCAGAGCAGCAGTTCAGCAAAAATGCCTTTACACCAGTGCTAGGCTGCATATTTGTATAGAAACTGCTGTGAATATTTACACGATATTTAACTATTTTCATCACCCCAGAGCTCAGTGACCACTCAGTAATAACCACATAAGAGATGAATACCCAATGACTACATGGCACATCAAGATGAGTTTACCATGTGATCAGAAATGATAGGGCAGAAATAAGACTGTAGAATGCCCATCTCTAAACTGAACCTCTATACCACTCTACCATAGTACCACACTCCCTCTTCCCAAGGCTCAGAGATAATTGCGGAAGAAGGAGAAGAAATAGTTGAAAACCCAGAATAGTTGCATCCAGAAGCAGTGGATGACCATAAAGAAACATTTTTTTCCACAGAAGCCTCTCAGGGGTCTAGCAACACATGGTTTCATTCTCAGCCTCACGGGTCACACCTGTCTTACCAAGGAGGACTGCTGAAACCCAGGAACATGCAGCCTCCAGTTCAGGGCTCTACCACCTTCTTGAAGAGTTTATGGGTACCAGAAACACCCTGCCAACACCAGGAACAACCTTAGGGCTAAAGGCCAGTGTAAGAACCCAACCAGCAAGAGCCAGGGGAATACGGCACCACCAGAACTCAGCTATCTTACTACAACAAGCCCTAAATGTCTAAACACAGATTAAGTCCTAGAAAATGATATGAAATCTATTTTTATAAAGATGATGGAAGCCTTTAAAGAGGAAACATATAAATCCCTTAGAGAAATACAGGAAAATACAATCAAACAGATAGAGGCCTTTAAAGAGGAAAAGGATAAATACCTTCAAGAAATATAGAAAAATACAATCAAACAGGTAAAGAGAATGAATAAAACTGTTTAAAACCTGCAAATGGAAATAGAAACAATAAAGAAAATACAAACCAAGGGAATCCTGGAGATGGAAAACTTAGGGAAGAAAACAGGAACAATAGATGCAAGCATCACCAACAGAATACAAGAGATGGAGGAGAGAATTTCAACCATAGAAGAAACAATTGAAGAAATGTATACATTTATAAAAGAAAATGTTAAATATAAATAGTTCCTGATATAAAATATGCAAGAAATCAGGGACACTGTGAAAAAAAATGAATCCTAAGAATAATAGGAATAGAAGAAAGATAATGTTCTCGACTCCAAGGACCGAAAACTATTTTCAACAAAATCATAGAAGAAAATTTTCCCAACCTAAAAAAAGAGATACCTATAAAAGAAGCTTACACAACACCAAATAAATTATACCAGAGAAGAAAATCCTCTGGCCACATAATGATCAAAACACTAAATGTACAGAACAAAGAAAGAATATTAGAAACTGCAAGAGAAAAGGGCCTACTCACATAAAAAGGCAGACACAGAATTACAGACTTACAGACTGTCAGAATTACATTTGTCTTCTCAACTGAGACTCTAAATCCAAAAGGGTCTGGGAAGATGTCTCACAGACCCTAAGAGACCACAGATGTCACCCCAGACTACCATATCCAGCAAAACTTTCACTCCCCATAGATGGAGAGAACAAGATATTCCATGAACAAGAAAAAAATAAATAATGTCTATGCACAAATCCAGCCCTAAAGAAGATACTAGAAGGAAAATTCCAACCCAAAAGGGTTAACTACACCAAGGAAAACAAAGGAAATAAATAACTCCATTACAGCAAAACCAAAAAGAAGTGTGTGTGCGCGCACGCACACACACACACACACACACACACACACACACACACTACCACCACCAACATCAAAATAGCAGGAACTAACAACCATTGATCAGTAATATCTCTCAATTTCCCAATAAAATGACATAGACTAACAGAATGGATGTGTAAACAGGATCCATCATTCTACTGCATATAAGAAACTTCAGCAACAAAGATAAACATTACCTCAGAGTAAAGGGCTGAAAAAAATGTTTTCCAGGCAAACAGACCCAAGAAGGAAGCTGGAGTAACCATTATAATATCTAATAAAATAGACTCTCAATCAAAATTAATCAAAAGAGATAGGGAAGGACACTTAATATTCATGAATGGAAAACTCCATTAAGAGAACATTTCTTTTTTGAACATCTACACCCCAAATAGAAGGGCATCTATATTTGTACAAGAAACATTACTATAGTTTAAATCAAACATCAAATCCCGCATATTAATAATGAGAGACTTCAACACTTCATTCTTACCACTGGAGAGGTTATTGAGAAGGAAACTAAACAGAGAAATAATAATAATAATAATAATAATAATAATAGTAATAATTAATAAAAACAGATGTCATGAGTCAAATGGACCCAACATATTTCTACAGAACATTTCACACAAACACGAAAGAATATACCTTCTTAGCACCCAGAGAACCTTCTCCAAAATTCACCAAATAGTTGGATCTCAAGCAAGACACAATGGATACAATAAAAATTGAAATAAACCCTTATATCTTATCAGATTATTGTGGATTAAAGCTGGACTTTACCATACAATAAAAAAAAGAAAACATCTTCAACAAATGATGTTGGTCTAACTGGGTGTCTGAATGTAGAAGACTGCTAATAGATCCAAATTTATCACCCTGTACAACTCAAGTTCAAGTGGATCAAAGACATCAATATAAAACCAGATACACTAAATCTAATAGAAGTGAAAATGCGAAATATCATTGAACTCATTGGCACAGAACACCAACAGCTCAAGGCACTAATAAACGGGACCTCATGAAACTGAAAACTTCTATAAGACAAATGAAACCATCACTAGGACAAAATGACAACCAACAGAATGGGAAAGGATCTTCATTAACCCTCCATCTAACAGAGGGATAATGTTCAAAATATATAAAGAAATCAGACACTAACAAACAAAATATCCCAAAGGGGAGCCCTCCTCCTTTGCTGATGGGAGTGCAAACTTGTACAACCCCTTTGGAAATCAATCTGGCGCTTTCTCAGAAAATTAGAATAGCACTACCTCAAGATACAGCTATACCACTCCTGGGAATATACCCGAAATATGCCCCACCGTTCAATAAGGACATTTGCTCAACTATGCTCATAGCAGCTTTATGTGTAATAGCCAGAATCTGGAAACAACCTAGACGTCCCTCAATGGAGGAATGGATACAGAAATTGTGGCACATCTACACAATGGAATACTACTCAGCTATTAAAAACAAGGAAATCATGAAATTTGCAGGCAAATGGATGGAACCCAAAAACAGAAAGACAGGCATGGTATACACTCACTTCCAAGCTGTATAATACAGGATAGCCATCTACAGACTTAAAAGAGCTAAACACTAAGGAGGACCCTAGGAAATTTGTTTAAATTTCATTCAAAATGGCAAACAGGATATTCACCTGAATTGGCGGAAGAGAGAAAACAGGAGGATCTTCTGAAAGGATCCACACAATAAAGGATCAAAGCAGATGCTGAGACTCACTGCCAAACTTTGGGCAGAGTACAGGGAATCTTATAGAAGAAGAGAGGGGTGGGAATAGAGAAACATGGAGGGGACAGGAGCCCCATAAAGAGATCAACAAAGCTAAAAGATCTGAGCCCAGGGAATCCTGCAGAGACCAGAGACGGATGCACCAACGAAGAACCATGCCTGGAGAGTACCTAGACCACCTGCTTGGATGTGGATGATTGGCAGCTTAGTCTGCGTGTGGATCTCTGAGTGAAGGGATCAGGGGCTGCCTCTGTCATGAACTCATTTGACTCTCTTTGATAACTCGTCCCTGATGTTGAAGAATTACCAGGCCACAGAGGAAGGGGATCCAGGCAATCCTAATGAGACTTAACAAACAATAGACAGATGGCAAAAGTGGAGAATCCCCCTTTCAATGCACTAGGGGAAAGGGATAGGGGTAAGAGGGAAGGAGCGTGGGACTTGAGGGAATTGAGGGAGGGGGCTTCAATCGGGAGCTATAATGAATAAATTGTGAAGAAAAAAATTAAAAATTAAAAATGAAAATAAAATAAAGCATATATGCTTAACACAGCTCTAACATAGAAAAGAAAAGAAAAATGTTCATTCCACTCCAAATTTTAAAAAATGAAAAGAGGCTTTACTCCAAAAAAAAAAAAAAAAAAAGGTGTACAGAGCTAAAAAGAGAATTCTCAACTAAGGACTCTCAAGAGGCTGTGAAACACTTTAAAAAATGGCCAACTTCCTTAGTCATCTGGAAAAGGCAAATCAAAATGACTTTCAGATTCCATCTTACACCTGTCAGGATGGCTATGATTTAAAAAAAAATAAAATAAAAAGTCATGTGACAGCACATGCTGGTGAGGGTATAGGGAAAGGGGAACACACCTCCATTTCTGGTTGGAGTGAAAACTTGTACAACCACTGTGGAAATCATCTGGCAGTTTCTCAGAAATTTGGGAATAGTACTAACTTAAGACCCAGCTACACCACTCCTGAGCATATACCCAAAAGATGCCTCACCATACCACAAGGGCAGTTGTTCAACTATGTTTATGGCAGATTTATTTGTAATAGCCACAATCTGGAAACAACCTAGATGTCCCTCACCCAAAGAATGGATAAGGAAACTGTGGCACATTTATACAGTGGAATACTACTCAGCTATTAAAAACAAGGAAATCATCGAATTTGCAGGAAAATGAATGTAACTACATCCTGAGTGAGGTAGCATTCATGGTACATACTCACTTATAAGTGGATATTAGCTATAAAATACAGGATAATATTGCTACAATCCACAGACCCAAAGAAGCTTGGTTACAAGGAAGGCCCAAAGAAGGATGCTTGGATTTCATTCAGAAAGGAATAAAATAGGCACTGGAGGTGGGTGGAGGGAGGAAACCAGATGTAAGAGAGGATGGGGAGGGGAACAGGAGTAGGAGTAGAGAGGGTCAGAGAGGGCCAAGTGAGAAAATGAAAATTGGAAGTGGGGGAGCACCTCCCAGAGACATGGGATAGGGGAGGCCCCAGGAAGTCTAGGGGGCACCCCAGCTGAGATTCTTAGCAGCGGGGGCTGTGGAGTGGGCAGTAGCCACCTCCTGTAGCCAGGCAGGACTTCTAATGGAGGGAAAAAGACACCAACCTACTCACAAAACCTTTGACCCCAAATGTGTCCTTCCTGCAAGATATGCAGGGACAAAGAGAGAGCAGAGATGAAGGGAATGGCTAACCAAAGACTGGTCCTACCATTCACGACACTATTAACATTACTTTATTATGCTTGTAGACAAGAGCCTAGAATAACTTCTCAGAGAGGCTTCACCCACAAGCTGATGAAAACAGATGCAGAGACCCTAGGCAAACATTAGACAGAGCTTGAGGAGTCCTGTGAGGAGATTGAACCACCAACCAAAAAGCATGCATGGGCTAGTGCTAGATCGCCTACATATATGCAGGAGATGATCAGCTCTGTCTGCATGTGTATTGCCCAACAACTGGAGTGAGGGTCCTCTCTGACTCTGATGCTTTACTTTGTTTCCCATTACCCTAACTGGGCTGTCTTGGCTGGACTCAGTGGGAGAGAATGTGCCTAGTTCTGCAGCAACATTATGTGCAAGGGGAGAACTCCCCGGGATTTTGAAGAAAAGGTAAGGGGAGAATGAGGGGAAGGGTGTACAAGGGGGACTGAGAGGAGAGGAGGGGCCTGGAATCAGGATGTAAAATGAATGAATAAATAAATTTCAAAAAAAATTTCTTTGGGCACAATATGACACATGTACATATGAAGACACAATAGTTGTGACAGAATGCACAAGACCTATAAAAGCCCAAGCTAGATTGTCCCCCATCCTGAGGAAGCCTTTGGGGCACCTGAGCAGCTTTCAGCTCAGAGGTCTTTCTGCCTGCTCCCTACCAGCCTGGCCCACCTGGGACACAGCCAGTGAAACCTGTGGAAGGAGCACCAGGCCGGCAAACACCAGAGTCAAACAAAGGCCAGAGGTCAGCTTAAGAACTAAAGCAACAAATCTCAGGGCCATATTGCACCACCAAGAAACCAGCAGTCTTACCACAGCAAGCCTTAGAGATACTATCAAACCCAAAGCACAAGAAAAAGATTTCAAATCTGAGGTTACAAAAATGATAGAATCATTAAAGGAAGAAAATAAAGCTCTCAAAGAAACACAGGAAAATGCATTCAAACAGATGAAAGAACTGAACAAATACCTTAAATAAATTTAAAAAAATAAAAGAAACTATAATCAAACAGGAGAAGGAAATGAATAAAACTGTTCAAGACCTAAAACTGGAACGAGAATTAAAAAAAGAAAACAGATTCTGAAATAATCCTGGGGATGAAAAACCTAGGGAAGAGGACAGGGACTAAAGACACAAGCATCACTAACAAAATTCAAGCGATGGAAGACAGGATCTTAGGAGTAGAAGATACATTTGAAGAAATTGATATACCACGCAAAGAAAATGTTAAATCTAAAAAGCTCATAACACACACACACACACACAAAAAAAAAAAAAAAAAAAAAAAAAAACCAAAAATCTGGGACACTGTGAAAAGACCAAACCCAACAATAATAGGAATAGAAGAAAAAGAAGACTCCCAGCAACAAGGTCCAGAAAATATGTTCAACAAAATCAAAAAACAAAACTTCCCAACTTAAAGAAAGAGAAGACTATAAACAAAGAAGCTTGAAGAACACCAAATAGATTGGAGCATAAAAGGAAATCATGCTACCACATAACAATCAAAACATTAAATGTTCAGAACAAAGAGAATATTAAAATCTGCAAAGGATAAAGGCCAAGTCACTTATAAAAACAAACTTATTAGAATTATACCTGACTTCTCATGAGAAACTTTAAAAGGCCTGGACAGATATCTTACAGATACTAAGAGACTACAGATGTCATCCCTGACTATTAGACCCAGTAAAACTTTTAATCACCACAGAGGGATATAAACAAGATATTCTATGACAAACAAATTTAAACATTACCTATCCACAAACCCAGCCCTATAAAAGATACTATAAAGAAAATTCCAACCGAAGGAGGCTAACAACACCCAGAAAAACACAGAAAATAACCCCACATTAACAAAACCAAAAGAAGGGAATTACACACACACATACACACACTACCACCACAAACAACAAGATAACAGGAATTAACAGCAACTGGTCATTAATATCTCTCCACACCAATGGCATCAACTCCCAAATAAAAAGACACAGGTTGACAGAATGGATACAAACACAAACAGGACCCATCTTTCTCCTGCATACAAGAAACACATCTAAGCAATAAAGATGATATTACTTCAGAGTAAAGAGCTGGAAAACTTTTTCCAAGCAGACTGACCCAAGAAACAAGCAGAGTAACCATCTTAGTATCTAATAAATAGACTTTCAACCATAACTAATCAAAAGAGATGGAGAAAAGACACTTCATACTCGTTAAAGGGAAAATCCACCAGGAAAACATATCAGTTCTGACTATCTATGCCACAAATGTAAGGGCAACCTCATTTGTAAAAGAAACATTACTAAAGCTTAAATCACCCATTGGACCCCACACATTAATATTTGTAGGCTTCAACATCCCACTCTCTCCAACCTACAGATCATCAAGACAGAAACTAAATGGGGAAATAAGGAAACTAATAGACACCATGAACAAATGGACTGAACAGATATATACAGAACATTTCACCCAAACAAGAGAAAATATACTTTCTTTTTAGCACCTCATGAAATCTTCTCCAATTACTGACTATATACTCAGTCACAAAGCAAGCCTCAGCAGATATATGAAGATTGAAATAACCCCTTGTATAGTATCAGACCACCATGGATTAAAGCTGAACTCAACAACAACAGAAAGCCTAAAAACTCAGGGAAACTGAAAAACTCTCTACTCAATGACCACTGGATCAGGAAAGAAATGAAAGACTTTCTAGTAGTCAATGAAAATGGACACAACATACCCAAACTTATGGGACACAGTGAAAGTAGTACTCAGAGGAAAGTTCTTAGCACTAAGTGCCTTCATAAAGAAATTGGAGAGATCCTTACTAGTAACTTAGCAGCACACCTGAATGTTCTAGAACAGAAGGAAGCAGACACACCAAAGAACAGTAGAAAACAGGAAATAATAAAACTCAGGGCAGAAATCACTAAGTTAGAAACAAAGAAAGCAATACAAAGAATCAATGAAACCAAGAGAAAATCAATAAGATAGACAAACCCTTAACCAAACTAATTAAAAAGCATAGGGAGAGTATCCGAATTAACAAAATCAGAAATAAAAAAGGCACATAACAACAGACACTGAGGAAATCCAAAAACACAAAAGGTCTTACTCCAAAAGCCTATATTCCACAAAATTGGAATATCTAAAGGAACTAGATGATTTTCTGGATAGATTTCACCTACCAAAGCTAAGCCGAGATCAAGTTGATAAGTTAAACAGTCCTATAACCCCTATGGAAATAAAAGCAGGTATCAAAAATCCCATAACCAACCAACCAAATAAACAAACAAACAAAAAAAAAACAAAACGCCAAGGTCCAGATGGTTTTAGCACAGAATTCTACAATACATTTAAAGAAGAGCTAATACCAGTACTCCTCAAATTATTCCACAAAATGGAAACTAAAGGAATGTTGGCAAAACTATTCTATGAAGCCACAGTAACTCTGGTACTAAAATCAAGAAGAGACTCAACAAAGGAAGAGAGTTTCAGAACAATTTCACTCATGAACATCATGTAAAAAAACTCAATAAAATACTTGCAAACCGAATCCAAGAACACATCAAATACAGCATCCACCACGATCAAGTTGGCTTTATCTCAGAGATACAGGAATGGTACAACATATAAAAATTTATCAACATAATCAATCATATAAACAAACTCAAGAAAAAAAATCACATGATCATCTCATTAGATGCAGGAAAAGCCTTTGACAAAATCCAACACTCCTTCATGATGAAAGTCTTGGAGAAATTAGGGATACAACGTCTATAGATAAACATAATAAAGGCTATATATAGCAAGTCAATTGCCAACATCAAATTAAATTGAGAGAAACTCAAAGCAATTCTACTGAAATCAGGGACAAGACAAAATTGTCTACTCTCTCCAAACCTCTTCAATATTGTACTTGAAGTTCTAGCTAGAACAATAAGACATACAAAGGAGATTAGAGGCATACAAATTGAGAAGAAAGAAGTCAAAGTATCATTATGTGGGATCCCAAAAATTTCACCAGAGAACTCCTATGGCTGATAAACAGTTTCAGCAAATTGGTGGGATACAAGGTTAATTCAAAAAAATAAGTTGCCCTCCTGTAAACAAATGGCAAATGGGCTGAGATAGAAATTAGGGAAACTATACCTTTCACAGTAGCCACAAATAATATAACAGATTTTGGTGTAGCACTAACCAAACAAGTGAAAGACCTGCATGACAAGAACTTCAAGTCTCTGAAGAAAGAATTTGAAGAAGATATGAGAGGATGGAAAGATGCCCTTTGTTCATGAATTGGTAGGATTAACATAGCAAAAATGGCCATCTTATCAAAGACAATTACAAATTCAATGCAATTCTCATCAAAATACCAACACATTTTTCTCAGATCTTGAAAGAACAATTCAAAATTTCTTATGGAAAATAAGAAACCCAGATACCTAAAATAATCCTATATAATAAAAGAACTACTAGAGGAATCTTCATCCCTGACATCAAACAATACACTAGTAATAAAAACTTCATGGTACTGACATAGAAATAGACTGGTTGATCAATGGAATAGAATCGAAGACCCTGAAATAAACCTATGTATATATGGTCACTTGATTTTTGACAAAGGAGCCAAAACCATATTATGGAAAAAAGAGCATCTTCAGAAAATAGTGCAGGTCTAACTGAATGTCTACATGTAGAAAAATACAAATAGACCAATATTTATCTCCCTGAACAAAACTCAAATTCAAGTGGATAAAAGACATCAATATAATACAAGATACACTAAATCTATTAGAAGAGAAAATGGGGAAGAGCCTCAAACTCATTGGTACTAGAGAAAACTTCCTGAATAGAACACCAACAGCACAGGCTCTAAGATCAACAATCAATAAATGGGACCTCATGAAATAGAAAAGGTTGTGTAAAGCAAAGAACACTGTCATCAGAACAAAACAACAGCCTACACACTGGGAAAGGATCTTCACCAACACTCTATCTGACAGAGGGCTAATATCTGGAATCTATAAAGAACTCAAGAAGTTAAACAGCAACAAATCAAGGAATCCAATTAAAAATGGGGAACAGAGCTAAACAGAGACTTCTCAATAGAGGAATATAAAATGGCAGAGAAACACTTCAAGAAAGGCTCAATGTCCTTAGCCATCAGGGAAATGAAAATCAAAATGACCCTGAAATTTCACCTTACACCCATCAGAAAAGCTAAAATCAAAAACTCAAGTAACAATACATGCTAGAGAGGGTGTGGAGAAAGTGGAACCCTCCTCCATTTCTGATGGGAATGTAACCTGGTACAACCACTTTGGAAATCAATCTGGTGCTTTCTCAGAAAATTAGGAATAGTGCTACGTCAAGATCCAACTATACCACTCCTAGGCATATATCCAAAATATGCTCAAGTATACAAGGACATTTGTTCAACCACGTTAGTAGCAGCTTTATTTGCAATAGCCAGAAGCTAGAAACTACTGAGATGTCCTCAACAGAGGAATGGATACAGAAATTATGCTACATTTACACAATGGAATACTACTCAGCAATTAAAAATCAATGAAAATTGCAAGCAAATGATGGTAACTGGAAAAGATCATCCTGAGTGAGGTATCCCAGAACCAGAAAGACACACAGAACAGAAGCCTACCACAGAGGGCCTCTGAAAGACTCTACCCAGCAGGGTGTTAAGGCAGATGTTGAGACTCATAGCCACACTTTGGACAGAGTGCAGGGAATCTTATGAAATAAGGAGGAGATAGACCTGGATGGGGACAGGAGCTTCACAAGGAGAGCAACAGAATAAAAAATTCTGGGTCCAGTGCTCTTTTCTGAGACTGATACTCCCACCAAGGACCATGCATGGAGATAACCTAGAACCCCTGCACAGATGTAGCCCATGGAAGCTCAGTGTCCAATTGGGTTCCCTAGTAAGGAAAACAGGGGCTTATACACAAAAAATACACAATCACGTCTCTGACATGAACTCAGTGGTTGGCTCTTTGATCACCTCCCCCCTGAGATAGCTCTTCCAGGCTACAGAGGAAGACAAGGCAGCCTGTCCTAGTGAGACCTGATAGGATAGGGTCAGATGAAAGGGGAGGAGGACCTCCTCTATCAGTAGTCTGGGGGAGGGGCATGGGAGAAAAAGAGGGAGGAAGGATGGGATTTGAACGGGATGAGGGAGCAGGCTACAGCTGGGATACAAAATGAATAAACTGTAATTAATAAATTAATTTAAAAAAGAAAAAGAACTAATACAATTGAACTTTTCATTATGTTTTATATATATCATATATAATCACATACATTACATATAATATTTCTATCATCATTCCTCAGAAAAACATTAAAATTAATACAAGTATGTAGTGTATAAAACATGCCCATCGTAGTGGCATGTACCTGTAATAAATAAAGAAATACTTGGGAAATAAAGACAGAAGAACATATGTAAATTCTAGCCTATCCTGGGCCACATTGTGAGTTCTAGGCCATCTGAGACCACAAGATAAATTCTTAGCTACATAGTCAAAACACACACACACACACACACACACACACACACAGGAAGGAAGGAAAAGAGTTAATAAGTTATAAACGTCAGTAACTACTGACAAATTTACTAGACAAATTCACTTATCTATGTTTATAATTAAACACCTTATTTTCATGGGAAATTAAACATTAATTGAATGAAAAATACACAATCAACAGCAAGAGTTCCAAGCCAGTGATCTCCAGTAGATAAGTTTGCGGATACAATGTGTGTGAGTTGTGGTTGACTTCCGACTCTCTAAGGCTTGCTTCTCATCTCATGTGCAATGACAGGGCATCTGACTGTGCAAAGACTCCTGATCATTCTCCTGACTGTAGCCATCTGTTCCCTGAAAGTCATTCATCTCTCTCAGGACTGAGAATGTTAACTGCAGATTCCTAGGGTGTCCTCCTTTTTTTCTCTTCCCTTAAGGGAAATTACTTTGTCTTGATTGCCTGTTGCTTTTGTTAGCTCTCCTGGGCTTCTTCCAAATCAGCCTGGTCCATGGGGAGTTCAAAGGAAGCAATTAGGGGGCTGATTATTAGAACCACTAGAGGCAACATTTTAGAGTCCAGGAGTAGGAGTAGGGTCTGGAGTTCCTAGATATTTCCATTTCTCCTTCAGTCTGTTAAATTCTCATAGAGAGGCAATGCTGTATGGAGAATTCAGTCTAATTACTGTAACATGTGTCACCATCCCCCATTTAAAACACAGTAACCACAATTTATCTACTGTTGGTGCCTAGCACCTGGCAAGGTAACTCACATACTCTGACGGCTAATCTTATCTTAACTTGATTGGCTTTAACAAAGTACAGGAGCATGTTAACAAGGGCCTCTGGAAGATCTCTGATGGGATTTCCAGAGAGGATTACATCATGAGAGCTCTGACTTAATTGGAAGATACTACAAGTAGGAGGTGGGGTCTAGAGGCAGAATATAGGCCTCCTGGGAAGTGTTCTTAGGAACTACACATTTTTCTCTCTTGATTTTTTAAAACTGATGATCAGAATATTTAATAGTACCCCTGTGCCCCTCATTCCATTCCTTCTGGACACTTTGTCTAGAAGTATACAAGAACAAAACTCCAAAACAACTATATGTACAATGTAGATGATTGTGCTATTGGCATGAAATACAACGCATTGAGAGAGATTCATGCAGTCCAGGGCTTTGATTCTGTTATTTTGTTTTAGCTGAATAACATCACTTGATTGATTTGATTGCTTCTCCCTTACACTCCTCCCCCAACCCTGTGGTGTATGTGTGTGTGTGAGAGAGAGAGAGACAAAGACAGAGACAGTGACAGAGGGATGAATAGAAGAAGGAGGAGGAGAAGCAGGAGGAGAAGAGGCAGTTGGGCTGTCTATTTGTGTGTCTGCACATACACATATATTTGTAGGTCAGAGGATCAAATCTCCATCATCTCATTGGACCTAGCGTTCACCAATCCAACTCCACTGGCTGGTCAGCAGGCCTCTGGAGAGTCTCTCCTCAGTGATGAGATTATGGAACCATAGCAACACACCGGCTTTTTTCTGTCAGTGTCGGGGCTGAACTCAGGTCCTCAGGCTTGGGTGGATCACTTCGATAACCTTTAAAATAAATTGTCAGTGGAGAAGTAACACGCACATTATGATGACACTCACATTACAGCGCACTTATGCAAAACAGAAGGCAACTTTTTGGAATTAATTCTTTCTTTTCACCTTTAAAAGAATTCTGGGGTTAAAATCAAGACACCAAGAGTAGAGGTCTGATCTCTGATATTAGAAATATATTGGGACTTTGTACCAATGTTCATTTAGGTGTCATCCACCCAAAGAGCATCAGACCCGTC
>REGO01000282.1:202937-224030 GCA_010120015.1 Rhombomys opimus | reverse complement strand
AGAGGCATTCATGCAGAAAGGGGGGGAGGGTGGGACCGGGAGGGGAGGAGGGAGGGACTTATGGGGGGATACAAAAGGAATAAAGTGTATTTAATAAAAGTTAAATAAAAAATTTAAAAAAAAAATCAAGACACCAGACTTGTACTGCAAAAGGCTTTATACAGTGAGCTGTCTCCCTGCTCTTGGCTGATTTTTTTCCCAACAAGATGAGTAGTTCTGCCATCAAGATGACACAAGTCAGAAAGCACATTGGTGAGCCTTTGCAGGTTTTAATTCAAAACCTCTCTTGACTGTTGCATAGATAATAACTCGGAGAAGGGTTCAGCATTGGACACATCAATAAATGATAATAATGAACTGTAAAGGGTTGAAATATTAGTCACACACAAAGACTGTGACTGCCTGCTCCAGATCTTCACAAGATCCAGCAGCCAAAATCCACCACCTATGGGAGATGGGGACTCATGGAGTCAAACCATAGCTGAGGAGCTTTTGGTAGCTGATGACTGCTTGGAAAAAGGTAATACATTTTGTTTATTGTATGTGGCTCATGCCTACATAGATGCTCCTGAACCTGTGCACATACATGAAGCACTAAGTAGACTTAGTGGATTTCTTTTTTTTTTTTTTTTTTTTTTTTTTAAGAAAAGAGTGCATAGAGTTGGAAGGTAGAAGCAATGTGTATTAGGGGGAAGACAGGGGATAAACTGGAGGTGAAGGAATGGGGGGGTTAATAAAAACATTATAAGACTCTATAAAATTCTCTCAGATTCAGGGTCAGGAGCATTATCAACTGAACTATCCAAGCCTTCTGACTTCTCTAGCGGTAAAGACATTAAAAATGGAAAGAGGAATCACAACCATTGTTTATGTCAATTGAGAAATAATGGGTTCTCAAAAGATGCTTAAAGGATTCTTATGAAAGTCAACTAATCTTTGTGAACAACAGCAGGAGCCAGTCTTCAAAACAGGGATCAAAGACTCATTCAGTTTGTACTCAGGTGGGAGAAGTTTCCACATGACAGAATAAAAGAAAAGTTTACACTTCCAAATCAATAACATTTGGTCATTTTAACTGCAGCCACATTCTTTTCAGCTAAGTATTCCCAAATACTATGTTCGCTGTCTAGAAAAGGCATATAACTAGAGTAGAAGGCTGGCTGGTCACATCGTAATTATACTCAGGAAGTTGAGAATAAACAGTGTGGTGGCGGTAAAGACTCAAGCCTAAGCCCCGGTGTCCCATCTCCTTCCAGGATCTACCTCCTAAAGGTTCCCAAAAAGTGCCTCTGACTGGGGAGCAGGTATGTGGACCTATGGAGGATATTTCATATGCACACGACAGCATACCATTTGAGCGACTTTACTGCTGCAGCACATACTGAACTAGAAATAGAATGTAAGTATATTCTTTCTGAAACTGAATGATGAAAATTGTAAAATATTTGCCTGTCACAGTATGATAAACGAGAGCAGATTTACTTTGAAAACGCAAAACAACCATAAATGTGCGTAACAGCTGAGAAGATTGTGCATATTTTAAAGAAGGCAAGATAGTGGCTTAATATACACAAAAAGAATCTCAAATGTTATAAATAAAATATAAGTCACTGGAAGAGAAACTCAAATTTCAAAGAGAATATCAAACACAGTGCAGGCAGACGGCAACTACAAACCAGCAGACTGGCATGCTCTGAGAGCTTCTATACAGATTTTGGTTTGCATGAAGAAATTGTGTAGAGTTTGTCTTGATGGTGAATCGGTAAGGACATGCATACAGTCTGTGCAACAATGGATTTCACTGGTTTGATGAGATGTTATAAGAAGCACTTATGATATGTTTACTGTTTTCTTCCTATAGCAGTCTGACTCCTCTCCTAAACAATTGAACCTGACATTGTATGTAGCATGTATTTATTGTACCATACTCTCTCACTTCTTCCTTCTGTCCCTCCCCTTTCCCATTGCTTCTTTCCTTACTCCCCCTCACCTTCCTTTCTTCTCTCTTCTCCCTGTCCCTTTTACCTTCCTTTCCTCCCTTATCTATTTTTCCTTCATCTCTCCTCCCTCTCTTCCTCCCCAATTTCTTCTTTTCCTTCTTTCCCTATATCTACACCATTTCAGACTTTCTCTCTATTCTATACAGATGTCTTTTTTCCTCCTGTGTGTATTTCTTTCACATCAATGACTCTTCCTTTGAGCCTAGGGCCATGCCTTACTGATAATTGATTTAAACTATGCTGTGGGGCACAGTTTTAAATAATGAGACACTTCTAAGGTTTCTGGTAAGTTGTTTTTATTCTTACTGATTAGGGGAGAGATAGTACCTTATATAACTCTGGGGACTGGAGATTCTAGAGTGAAGCTTCTTCCAGACAATCAAGCCTCAAACAGCCTGACACAAGACAGCAAAACAGAAACATTTTAAAATGTTGGGTCCCTAAAGCCATCGCTGAACTAGGATATCTTAAATGACATTTTGTTTAATCTCTCTGTTCTGTGGTATTTTATTATAGCAGTCAGAATGAATTATTTCTCAGAGTTTTGGAAGCTAAGCTGGAAAGGACAAGGTGCTCCGAGAGTGTTTGGTGTTGGGTCAAAACATGAGAATAAAAAGCAAGAGAAAGAGCAAGAAAGAATGAGCAAGAGGAAATGCATGTCATCTGACCACAGTTCCTAGGCCTTCACAATTTAATTTCTTTCTATAGGCCTCATCTTCAATATTATCACATGCAGAAATAAGATTTCAACATCCTAGAATCAGGAGTCACAGAAATCAAAATTTCAGAACACATAATATGGTTTCCAGATGTCCAGGTACCTTGTCTTAAACCTGAAATGCTTGGACACACTAGATTTCCTTATTCAGACATATTTAACTCTTTCACAACATGACTAAGAGCATTCTTAGGAGGCTGAGGTATTCTATCATCATATCAAAATGGTATCATGGGTAAATGGGTAAAGAATTATCTGATATCACTGGGATTTTTTATGTTTGGGGCATTTATCTTCATTTAGACTCTTGAAATGGACACTGCATTAAGACTTTCTTTTTTTTTCTCAGTAACTTTTACATCTTGATAAAATTTAATCATTTTAATATTTTCTTCAATGGGAAGCACAGTGCATGGTGTCAGTTGTCTTTTCCATTGCTGTGATAAAATGCCTGAAATGAACGACTTAAAATAGGCTGAGTTTAATTTGCCTCATTGTTTCAGAGGTTTCTATTCATGCTCACTTGAGTCTGAGTTACTGGGCCTGAAGGAGGAAGAATAACTTGTCTAAGGCTTTTTGTATCATGGTGAACAGGAAGCTGAGAGTAAGAAGAAACAAGGGAATAAAATAACCTACTAAGGTATATTAGTACTTAGTCACTTCCTCCCGTGAGGCCCCACCTCCTAAATAATTCTCCACTGTATCCACAAATAGCATTGTCAGCTCAAGACCCAGTGTTCATGTATGAGCATTTGAGGGTCATGCCAGAGTCACACCTAAGCCAGGAACACCAGGATCCTGAACATTATTCTATGAAGCATATAATGCTGGCATTTGTCTCCCTTTCCTCTAATTATCAAAATTAGCACACTTTCTCGATACCGTTTTAGAAGGCATGGTTCTTAAACACATAATCCCTATGGGCTTGGCTTGCTGTCTTAATGATCAGCATTCCAGTCGTTCAGGCAGGTGGGAGTCCTTGCTACCACAGGAGGCCTGAGTAGGTGTGATTGCCAGGGGAGCCCCACTAATATCATCCTTCAGAGACTCCTTTTATATTAGCGTGGTTTTCATCCTTTAGGGACTCATTATCATCTACATCAGACACAAAGAGAAATAGCACAGAAGAGATGTATAAAGAAGAAACTTAATATGCCAGGCACAAGTGTGGAACATCAAAATGGCTTATATTCTAATAACTGACAAATCAAATAGCCACATGTCCTGTGAGATGGCCTAAGCTACCACAAGGAGGGGAACTGATTCCCAGAGATGAAGGCAGATTCTTTCAGCCTATCCTTAATAATATGCTGCTTATTTTGGTGACTTGTCTCCATTCACTTGTGGAACACAGTACTTTAGGACTCTTACGTTAAGGAGTTTTTTTAAAAAAAATTGTTGAGTTCTGGATGCTAGAAAATGGCATAAAAACATTGCTCGTATGTCTGTTTCTTGTTGTCCCCTTATACTCTAGGTATCCCTGTAGCTTCTCACATTACCTAGGTCGCTTTGCATGATGGGATTGTCTTCATTAGGGTTACTATTGCTGTGATGAAACCACCATGACCAAAAGCAACCTGGGCAGGACAAAGGCTATTCTGCTCACAGTTCCATGTAACCCTTCATCATTAAAAGCAGTGAGGGTAAGAACTCAGACAGGGTAGGAATCTGGAGTCAGGACCTGATACAGAGGCTGTGGAGGGGTGCTGCTTACTGGCTTGCTCTCATGGCTTGCTCAGTCTGTTTTCTTATAGAACCTGGACCACCTGCCCAAGATGGCACCACCCACAATGAGCTGCCTTACCATACTGATCACTAATTAAGAAAATGCCTTGTAACTGAGATCTTATTGAGGCTTTTTCTCAATTGAGGTTTCCTCCTCTCTGATGACTCTAGTTTATTTCACGTTGACATAAAACTAGCCAATACGGTGATCATTAATCTTTATGTAAACTTGAGAGAATGTGGAAACTACTCAGTTGTGTCTATAAGGGTGTTTCTGGAGGAATTTCACTGAAGAAGGAAGATCTATTTTGCATCTTATTTCAGGGTTGTTTCCTGACTTAAAAAGCAGAGGAGGAAGCAGCTGAGTAGCAGCGTTATCTCCCTCTGCCTCCCAACTACTAATGCAATCTGACCATTTGCTTCACCTTCTTTGCAATGATGGGTAGCTGGACCCTCAAACTGTGGGGCAAAAATAAGCTCTCCCTCACTTAAATTGTTTTTGTCAAGTATTTGGTCACAGCAAAAAGAAAAAAAATAATATGCAGAGTTCATATATATTTATCAGAAGTGTAATTAAGAGGAACTTTAAAAACCACCTTCAAACTTTTGGATCCATTTAAATATTTATATATAAAATCAGGTGTTATTAACCATTTCTTGCACAACCTAAATTATTCCTACATGCTACTGTAATTTATATTGTGCTGTGTTTCAGTGGGAGTATATTGGAACTTTCTGTTTTGTCTACACACCCTTTCACCTTATCACAGTATTTTAATTATAATAGATTTTTAATGCACTCAACCCTCACTATTTCTAGCTTCTAATTCCACAGACTTGATTGATCATCACCACAGATCAAATATATGTTCATTACATCTATCTTAAGTACACATAGGTATTTTTTCTTGTCTTTAGTTTCTAAAAGTACAGTGCTCCAACTCTTTACATAGTACTTACATTGTATGATTCTGATTTGTTATAAATGATCTAGAAATTCATGTACAGACAAACAGTATAAACAACATCCAAATAGCCTTAGCTAAAGGATTTAGCATTTGTATATCTGGATACTTGGGGTTCTGGAAATCACTCTTTTTTAGATAATAAGGGGCAACTATCTTAAATATATATTTATTTCCAGGAGTGGTGGCACACACCTGTGATCCCGGTACTTGGGAAGGCAGATGCAGGCAGATCTCTGTGAGTTCGGAGCCAGCCTAGTCTACAAAGTGAGTCCAGGACAGCCAAGGTCACACAGGAAAACCTTGTCTTTAGAAACCAAAAAAAAAAAAAAGATGTATTTTGTTACTTCCTGTTTGTGTGAATGCATGTACATCTTTATCTGTGTATGTGCACAAGAGTGTAGGTTGCTTGTGTAGACAACGCTTAGACATGGACTTGCAGGCAGTTATGAACCCCAATATGGGTATTGTGAACCTAACTGAGGTTATCTGGAAAACTAGCAAGCGTTCTTAATTGTTAACTCATTTGCTAAGACCCAAGAAAAGTGAAAGCATTGCTTTAACAAGGTTTGTTTTGAAATGTGTTATTATTATACGTGTGTGCACGGTATAAGTTTGACCTACACGTGGAGGTCAGAGGACAACTTTGTAAGTTTTATCATTCCTCCTTTTCATGGATGTAGGAATTGAATTTATTGTAACATTGTCCTTCTGAGCCTTCTCAGCAGCAGCAAGGTCCAACTCCTGGTTTTCTATATGACTCAAGTAAAATGTTTGCTCTCCAAAGTTATTTCCTTTTGAAATCAGAAGAGTTGTGCTTTGTCTTTTAAAAACTTAAAAAAAGTTAATTGTGTGTGTGTGAAAGAGAGAGAGAAGGAAATAGAAAGGAAAAGAGAGGGGGAGAGAGAACATGTCTGCATGCAGGTGTAGAGGTTATAGGACAATTTAGGGAGTCAGTTCTCCTTTTACACTTGTTTGTCAGATAAAACATTTGGGTTTCTCTCACCTGTAAATTCTACACATATGAGGCATTAAATCCTGGGTTTGAGTCCATTTTCTTTTTCATTTCTAGAGAGGACTTTTCACTGTACATTCCAAACAGTGGAGGCTCACTTTGTACTGCTCCAGATTTAATTAAGCCTCTCATCTGAATAATGTATGCTTAGCTCACCTGAGTAGTATTAATTCTTAATTCAATTTGCTTAACACAAAATTGCTGTACAAAAGTAGAATGATTCACTACTAATAACGTTTCACAGTCTTAATGTAAATACTAAGGTACCGAAAACTTATGTGCTAACACCGATATCTGAAAAGTGCTACAAGTGTCTAATATCATTATCTTTGCTGTCAAGAACAATGGAAGCCATAAAAGAAACACCACTTGTCTGTGCCTCACACACTGAATATATATTGGAAGAAATAAAACTTGAAAGCAGATTATCTGACCCCAAGTTCTCTCTAGCACCCACTGCACAGACTATATTTCTTTTATCATGATAAAATAGTTTGAACACCTTGAATAAAACATCAATTAAGAGATTTTATTGGTATCACCATAAAAGTTTCATAGATTGTCATCCAGTTGGCAAAATTCCCATGGTGCTTAAAATGGAGTAATGCAGACTATGGATATAAATAGATAGATACATTGTACTGACTTGCGTACATAATGGCTTCTTTGTAAGAGCATGCTAAGTTTTAAATTGATTTGACAACTCTACCTTTAAGTCCTATTAATAATGGTCACAACATTCATAGAAAAAAATCATGACTGTGTCCTTGTCTTCGTTGTTATGTTTGTTGCTTTTTAACTATGCTGTGACAAAATCAGCTTAAGATAGAGAGATCTTATTTTGTCTCATATTTGGAGGGTACATCCTGGTACAGAAGTAACGTCAGGATCCAGGTGAAGATGGTCAGGTTGTGCTTAGTCGGGAAGCAGGGAGAGGTGAACACTGTTGCTCATCTTCGTTCTTTTGATCTGCTCACCACTGCAGCCCACGGAATGATGTCACCAACATTCAAGGTGAGTGGTTCTACCTTCATTACGATATTCTGAGGACTTGAAGCTATGCCTAGTGTTAATTATTATTAAAGAAATATGAGGCTGGGGTCAACCGATCTTCTCTGCAAGAGGTTTATTGAGTGGGTATGGAGGGAGTGGGGAAACAGGACATGGTGGGGAGAGAGAAAGAAAGAGAAATGGGGGGCACCCCAATAGAAAGAGGGAGAGAGAAAAGAGAAAGAGGAGGGTAAGAGAAAGAGAGAGAGACCACATGTCGGGGTTGGCCCTTTAAGGGGCAAGGTAAACACGCCTTCCAGGTGTGGCCACCTGGCCTGTGACACATGATTACATCATAAGTTGCTGGGTAACCCAGGAGCAGGTTATGTTCCAAAATACTAACACCTAGAGGTTTGCTATCATGGTGATTAAAGTTCTCAACTTAACAACGAATATTAAGTGAGTACATATCATGTGTGTCTTTCTGCTTCTGGGTAAGGTCACTCAGGATGATCTTTTCTAGATCCCACCATTTGCCTGCAAATTTCATGATTTCCTTGTTTTTAATTAATTGCTGAGTAGTATTCCATTGTGTAAATGTCCCACAATTTCTGTATCCATTCCTCCGTTGAGGGACATCTGGGTTGTTTGCAGATCCTGGTTATTACGAATAAAGCTGCTATGAACATGGCTGAACAAATGTACAGCCTTGAGCATATTTTGGATATATGCCTAGGAGTGGATCTTGAGGAAGCAGTATTCCTAATTGTTTGAGAAAGCACCAGATCGATTTCCAAAGTGGTTGTACAAGTTTACATTCCCAGAAGCATGAGTGAGATATCCCAGAAGCAGAAAGACACACATGATATATACTTACTTATAAGTGGATATTAGACATATAATATAGGATAAACATATTAAATCTGTACACCCAAAGAAGCTAAGCAAATGGTATGGACATCGGAGGAGGGAGAAAACAGGGAACAGAACAGGAGCCTACCACAGAGGGCCTCTGAAAGACTCTGCCCAGCAGGGTGTTAAGGCAGATGCTGAGACTCATAGCCACACTTTGGGCAGAGTGCAGGGAATCTTATGAAATGAGGGGAAGACAGAAAGCCCTGGTGGGGACAGGAGCTCCATAGGGAGAGCAACAGAACCAAATAATCTGGGTCCACGGGTCTTTTTTGAGACTGATAGATACTCCAACCCAGGACTATGCATAGAGATAACCTAGAACTCCTGCAGAGATGTAGCTTATGGCAGCTCACTCTCCAAGTGGGTTCCCTAGTAAGTGGAACAGGGACTCTCTCTGACATGAACTCAGTGGCTGGCTCTTTTTTTCACCTCCCCATGAGGTGGGAACAGCCATACAAGGCCACAGAGGAATCCAATACAGCAAGTCCAGAAGAGACCTGGTAGGGTTAAGGAGAAGGGGAGGAGGACCTAGGGGCATGGGAGAAAATGATGGAGGGAGAGGGGATTGGGAAGGGATGATGGAAGGGACTACAGCTGGAAAAAAACTGTAAATAAACTGTAATTAACAAAAATAAAGAAAGAAAGTGAATAAACTGTAATTAATAAAAATTAATTAATTAAAAAAAGAAATTGAAGAAGATGAAAAGATCTCCCATATTCATGGATCAGTAGCAATAACATAGTTAAAACGGCCACCCTACCAAAAGCAATCTACAGATTCAATGCAATTCCCATCAAAATGTCAACACATTTCTTTACAGAACTTGAAGGAGCAATTCTCAATTTCATATGTAAAAGCAAAAACAAACAAACAAAAAAAAACAGAATTGCTAAAACAATCCTGTACAATAACAGATCTTCTGAAGTTATTTCCATCCTGATCTCAAGGTGTACTGTAGAGCAACAGTGAGAACATCAATATAATTCTTGATAAAGGGTTCCATGAAAACATGAAATTCTTCTTCCTCCCCCCTTTCTTTTTAAACAAGGAATCTTGACTTTGTTCTCCTGATACAGTGTATTATGAAACCATGTAAAATGTCTAAAATACAATATAAAAGTAAATAAAATAGGAATTCAAGAACAAAAAGAAAAAATAAGATATGAAAGAAATTATCAGGTGACTTTTAGAAATTCAAGACAAATTTAAATTTCAACAAATATTAAAGTCACGGAAAGGTCAGAATACAAGCAAAATTATTTACGCTGTAATGGATAGAATGTGTTTTCGAATCGTGCAATTAGCATTGGCTGTAGTGCCAATGTGAAACATCCTCTGTACTTACAGGGCTGTGACATGTTCCCTGGCTGGTGCTATTGTTTGGAAAGGTTGTAGAACCCTTAGTAAGAGATCCTGGCTGGGAGAAATGATTACTGATGCCTTATTGTCTGTCCCCTCTTCCTGTTCACTCTCTGCTTCCTGATTGCAGGTCTGCTTCAGCCAAACAGACTCCTGATACTATCCAAGAATTCTATGTCTGCTGCTGCGCCCTCTCCACCAGAGAGGAAAGCATCCGTTTATAATTGTGAGGCAAAATAAAGTCTTGTTCCCTATGTTGTTTTGGTTAGAGGATTATATCATAGGAGCAGGAAATGTAAATATGACAACTTGCTTTTGTTTTATATCCCAAAGAACAAAGAAACTTTGTCTCTAAGTAGTAATTTTAAAACAGAAACAAGATAGCAATTGTTACATTCAGACACTATTAAGATAGCATTTCTTTTTCTAATCTCTTTTTTAAATTTTTTTATTAGTTATATTTTATTAACTTTGTGTCCTAGCTGTATTCCACTTGAGTCGAGTTGAAGAAAATCTGGAAACATCTTAGAAATTTAACACTCACAGTTCAGAGAGTGGGGCACCTCTAAGGGATCAGAAATACTTCGAACAAAAGTCAAGGAATAGCAAAGATTACCTGAACATGCAATGCAGAGCTTGAGTGATGTTAATGAGAGACAAAGTTAAAATGTTGCTTCATAGCTAGAGTTAGGAATGCTTGGATGCCCGATTCAGGATCATTTATGAACTGTATAAAGAATTATGAACATACTTTGACTTAAGAATATCACTATCTATCCATCTATTGATGCATCTATCATTTATCTATCTATCTATCTATCTATCTATCTATCTATCTATCTATCTATCTATCTATCTACATCTGTCTGTTTATCTCTATCATCTGTCAATCTATCCTGTATGTGTGTGTATGTATTCATTAGAAATGGTCAGTTAAGCTATAGTAAGAATTATATATTTGAATTGTGAGATTTAAAGTGTTTTAAACTATATTATCATATGTTAACTAAAGTACACCTCTCAATAAGCTTTCAATGTATTCTGTCTAAAATGAATTCTATAATGAACATTTTGAAAATAACAACTTCTTAATTTAGATATGAACTGCAACCCAATCACTTAAAATTTATTATGATAAAACATCTGGATGGTCTCTAAACTATAGGAACATGCCTTTTAGTAAAGAAAATGAGTTCTGAAAGAGTGTTATTTCCTTACTTCAGAACTGTGTGACCATTCAGTGTTGTGATGGTGATGGTTAATCTTCACTGTCAACTAGACTAGATTTAAAATCACCATGGAAACCTACCTCTGGGCATATCTGTGGTCAGCATCCCATAGACTTGTGTCCTGGACTGAATAAAAAGAGAAAGCAAACCAAGCCGAGCACCAGCAAGCAGTCCTCTCTCTCTCTCTCTCTCTCTCTCTCTCTCTCTCTCTCTCTCTGCTTTCGGACCTCAGTGGCAATATGACTGGCTGCCTCATTCTTCTGCTGGCATGATTTCCATTTCCCTCGACCTATGAGTCAAAACAAATCCTTCTTCCATTGAGTTACTTCTTGCTAGGTATTTGGTCAAGACAAGAAAAGCAACATCTACAGGTGACATTTGGCAAATCCCAGCTAGAGCAGGTCAACTCCTGCTTGCTGCCAGTGGTAGACAGCACTCTGCTCGACACTAAACTTTGCTTCTATCTGTAAGTTGAGTAAACAAAAAATAACCATAAATGCACAGCAAACAAAAACAGAGTAGCATGCTTGTGTGTTATCATCCATCTTTGTTTTGTATAGAACTGTGTGCACCGTGATCTTAAAGATGGCCATGGCATTACTAGACAATTAGAATTTTTATATAATCCCATGGGGTCCATCACATACGCAATCTCTCACTGGGGAAGCAACTTTACTTATATATCACATCACCATAACTTTTATATTTACATATAAATATTATCCTTGGATGAACTGACCGTGCCTTTTAGACATAAACGAATCAGCTTGCAAAGCTAGAGGTGGAGCTGTTCAGCGGTAGAGCCCATGGCTACTTTGTGCAAGGCTCCAAGATTCATCCTCAGATTGAAAGAAAAATAATATCTCTTTAAATGAAGCCAGATTAATTAATAAGACATTTTCCAATAATTTACAACATCCCTTTAAATTCTCTTTCCTTTAAATCACTTTTCTATTCACTTTCATGTCTTAATTGCCTAAGATATTCAGGCACAGTGTTACAAGTTAACTATGTAATATACGTAATAAGATTTTTATCTAATGGTATCACCAAACTACAAAAGCATAGAAGTGAAATCTAGTTTAAGAGTATATGCAGGAATCTGAAGGGGATCCCAATCCCCTACTCCTTAACAGAGGAGCTATTGGGAATTTAAGTCTTCTAGGAAGGAAAAGATCAGTTTTCTGGTAGGTTGACAATCCTCTAGTTGATCGTCCCGCAACAGAGAGTATATGGGCTGCAAAAATTGGATTGTGCTATAAACAATGAAAAAGGAGACCCAAATTTGGGAGGAAATGAGGAGTGGGTGCATTTGGGGTGTGTTGGAATAAGAGTGGTCAAAATACACTGCATGCAAGAATAAAGTTCCCCAAGAATAAAAATATTGTTTTTATTTTTTAAAGAAATACATATGCAACCTGTATATTTGGCTCCTCACCAACCTGAGTGTGTGAGAAAGTGACTGTTTTATCTGTAGGTATTATTAGTAACGTGAGATAATACAATCTATAGCTCTTTCAAATTAGGCTTATATAATACTATACTTGTATCAAAACTGAGAGAAAATGATGACATCGCCACATAGTAGGATTGGAACATACATGGTATGTGACCATCTGACATTCAGTCCAGAACCAGCAGACATTACCAATCTCCAAGTTAAACACACATTTAAATTCTGTCAAATCTTAACGTCTTTATTGTTTTGATTACATTATCTAAGAGTAGGTGTTTGATAGTTGTTCTGCAAGCAGTCTGCTCTGTGTCCTTAATCACTGTGCCAATGCACATGCTAATGAGGTGGATTAATTTATCCTTTTTTAAACAATTTATTCATTGTATATCCTGACCTTAGCCCCCTCCCTCAACTCCTCCCAGTCCCACCCTCCTTCCTTCTTCCCCATCTCTCCTAGTCCGCTGAAGGGAGCTTTCTTTAAATTATCTTGCATATTGTTCAGCCATAACATCAGATCAGCTTGTACTTCATAAATATAAATTACAAATTGTACAGACAATTATAAATTGTAAACTTACAATAGAATTTTAAATCTTTAAAAATCAATATTCTACAAGTATTCCCCAATATTTAAATCCTGTCCCCATGCCAAGGCAGTAGAATAATCTCTTCACTCTAATTGTCACCATAAAACCAAACCAAAATAAACAACAACAAAAAACAGTCTGCTGATAGATTACTTAGCTTACTCCTCACATGCCTTTCAGTTTGTACCGTATAACTAGGTGTATTGTGATACATACTTTTGGCATCATTTTCCTACCTGGCTTTGTGGGAAATACACCCTATCCTTTGCCTCCTTTGGGGCATTCTTAGCACAACTGTGGATTTACTGTTTCTCCCTCTCTGCAGCCATGGACACGTCTTTCTCCTTTGATTGTAAAGTACCTCAGGATGTCACTGCTGGCTTTCACATTTAAATGCCTGCATGGCACATAACTATGCATAGATATACTCCAGAAAATTAGTGTATGAACCCAAAGGCTCAGAAGACTAAGAAGAGAAAGGGCCAGAGGGAGCCACCATAATGAAGATGGACGGTTTAGTGTTAATTGTCAACCTGATAGAATCGAAATCAGCAGGGAGATGGAGCTCTGAGAAAGTCTGTAAGTGATGATCTGATTTTTTAGTTCAGTAACTGAGATGGGAAGATCCATCTTGGGTATGAGCAAGACCATTCCCTGGCTGGAATCCTGGGAAATATAAGAAGAGAAAGGGAAATGAACAGAACCATGCATTGGTCCCCCTGTTTCCTGATGGTGGGTGTGAAGTGATCAAAGGCTTCCTGCTCCTTCTGCCTTGACTCTCAAAGCCCCTCTGATGAATTGAACTTTGACCTGTGAGTGAAAATAACCTCTTTTTCTCTTAAGTTGCTCTTGTCAGAGTATTTCATCACAGAAAGCAAGGCCTCAGAGGCAGAAGTGACAAGATACTACGGAAGTGTCTTTGAGTGATTGTTCAAAAGCCTGCCCCATAGACTGTGGGGCAACTCTGAAGGAACTCCCAGAAATAGACAGACAGAATGTTTGTAATGGGAAATCCCCTGGAGCTTCAGCACTGTTAACTGCGCTTGAAGTCCTAGGTACTGACACATGCCTACTGTGCTCTCCAGAAGCTGCTTTGGGAAGCTCTTTTCTTCCTGTGTGGTGCTGATCATAGGTGGTGGGGCCATCCAGAGAGGTGGGGCCTATGGAGAAGTAGTTAGGTCAGTAGCATGAACCTTTGCAGATGACTGTGTGATCTCAGCCTACCCCCTCCACCTTTGCTTCCCAACTATGAAGCAAGAGTGTCCTTTTGCCACCCTCCAGCCATCACGCACAGCATTAAAAGAAGATCCAAAGCAGCCAATCCATTCATCCATAAACTGAGCTCTCCAAAAGCTTTTGTATTTCTGCTAGTTGTCTCAGACAATTGTTATTGTAGTGGGAAGTTATCAGTGAAACACCATAATTACCAATGAAGAGAGAAGTGTGAGAATACAGGAACATGGTTTTCAGAGACATCTCCATGTGTTCTGCTACTTAATTTACACTGTGTGTTTTTGTGCAAGTGCTAAATATCCCAAATTCTTGGTGGTAGTAAGTAAAAACTCATATGAGGTAGAAATGGATTACATAAAGTAGAATGTGTCCCTTCAGATAAAAAAAGAGTTAAGTCAGAGTATGCAAATGAGAACTTCTAAATGTTATTTAAGAGACCATTAACTGTAAGGATGTATATATTAAATTAAGTGAGATTTAAAGATGGAAACACATTGGCACTGTTAAGGTCAATTTAATTAAAGCTGGGAAAAATTAGTCACATTAGCGATTTCATAATTTAAATCAATGTCCCCAGTTATCTCTACTTCAAGAAAATTCTTTACTTCATTTTTTCAGAAAAAAAAAATGTTTTCTCAACTCTAGGACTGATTGTTTGAAAACTCTTATGAAAGGCCTTTTATCCTCTGAAATTTTATTTTAAGTAACCATTTTTCTTTACCCTCTGCTATTATGAGTATTATTTTGATATACATCACATACTTCATAAATTTTAAGTCATTTATGCTACAGTTTAGTGTTGGATTTCTTTTATATGTTGGCAGAGTTGGCAGTAAGGAAAAGCACTTTTATTCACATCTTTTTTAAAAATTAATAAAACCAAAGAGGAATATCTTCAGTGTTAATTTATATTTATAGCTCTTGGGTTAAGATAGGGAGAGAGAGAGAGAGAGAAAGAGAGAGAGAGAGAGAGAGAGAGAGAGAGAGAGAGAAATCTTTTTGACTCCATAATTTGTATGAAAGTCAAACACACACACACACACACACACACACACACACACACACACGCGCGCGCGCCCACGCGCACCCACGCAAAACCAAAATGAAAGAACCAGGAGAGTGTTTTTACCCAGAAGAACTTATAATGCAATAAGGAATGAAGTGATTGAGCTGAAAATATGTAAGGAAAAAAGTGACTGAGCTAAAAATATGTCAATGGAGATGGAGATAGAGATGGGGAATTATTTCCCATTGGAAAATGAAAAAGGAAATAGGAATATTGAGCAGCATAGAATAGTGTGATAAATTTCAATAAAATCCCCACAGTATCATTCTAAAGACTCAAGAGAGACTCAATCTGTATATCATAGATAAAGAAGCTGAAACCCAATGGTCATCTCATCTTACAAGTCACAAGCCAAGATTCTGGGCCCAAGGGCTTTTCCGAATTTCACAGCATGTGAGAGCTTCACTCTGTCCTGGGTAAAATATTACATCAAATGATATGAGCCACTAGGAAGTACTGGGGAGGTGAGGAGATTATTAACTTGGGACGATCCTGGAGAAACTCGAGTGACAAGCAAGAGATGGTATCTATGTTCACCTGTCATTTGTACTTCATCTTTTCAGAAATATCTGTTTATTTCATTAGCTTCTCTACTGATTGAGTGGCTTCACTTCTTCATAGATTTTTTTTTGTTCTACTTTTATTTCTCTGTTAGATCAAGAGGTAGCAATTTTTTTTCTGCGATCCTCTAGACTGTCTTCATTCAGTTATCTCTGAGTTTGCTGTTTTAGAACTTTTTAAAATATCGTGAAATTCCTTTAGTCAATTGGTGGTGTTTCCTCAGTGACTGTAGTCCTAAGCCAGAAAGTGCTTGCTTGTGCCCATAGTTATGTCATGTGCGGAGATAGATGCAACTTTCTGTAGGTGCTAGTGTAGGAAAGTCTGTCTCAGAAAGATATTTGTGGCTCCTAAATTTTATATAGACACAAAACTACATTAAAACTACAGAATACATTAAAGTAGAATTGAATAGGTCTTCTTGGGAGACAAAGGGAATATTAGAGAAAAGAGAGAACAGGGGGAGGTAATAGAGAAATGAAGGGATCATGCTTCAAACACATTGCATATACATTTAAAATTTGTGTTGTATGGGTGCTTTGCCTGCGGGCCAATATGTACATCACATGTGTGTGCCTGGTGCCTAAGAAACCAGGAGAAGATATCCAACTCTCAGAACTGGAGTTACAGACAGCTGTGAGCTGTACCATGGGTGGGTGCTGGGAATCAGACCTAGGTCTCCTGGAAGAGCAGCCAGTGCTCTAAACTGCTGAGTGATCTTTCCAGCCCCTCAAAATACATTCAAAAATGCAGGAAACTAAAATAAAAGAGGAATATGGAAAAGTATGTAATGTTAGTATTTGGTTTCCTATAGGAACGTAATACATTAAATGCACCTTATACATCAAAGAGTTCAGCTACTATTCAAATCCATTCAATTGAGAAATTATCAAAGTTTGCTGCCCTGCCTTTGAGGCCTGATATGGCTGATTATGATACCCATGCCTCTCAGCTCAAGGAGCTTTTCAGATGGTCTCCCTTGTGTAGTGCTAAGTTAAGTAAGATTGGTCACACTGAGCAGCTGCTTGAGGCAGGGGAGAAGGAGGGATCACTGTGCTCCATAGGAGAAATTCCTCATGGTGTTCCTGGTGGTCCACACTGTAATACGGACAGCCCCATTCTCAGCCTTCACACTTCATATTGAGTCTCCTCCAGTAAACAGATGAAACACAGTTCTCAGGACAGTATATTTCCTGCTCAATCATGCTGCACACATCTTTATTTTAGCATAATTCTTTATGCTCAGTAGCAAAAAATAAATATTAAAAACTCAAATAAATCAAATCGGTTACAGTTTTGATTTGTTCTCTTTCAGCTTATCTCCTCTTTAGAATTCATTTTTTTAAAAAAATTATTCACCTTCATACACATGCACTTGTGAGGTGCAAGTGACAAATGATTTCTGAAGTCACAGACCTTAGAAAGGGGAGATGCATGCTACTCCTCAGAGATGACTTAGAGAAGGTACTGTGCTAGTCCCCCCCACACACACACACATATTTTCTGTAACCAGTGTTTTTCACTCATATCCTTGTTCTGAGTGACTCTGAGGTTTGAATATATTTACAAAAGCCTAGGTCACTATAGCTAGGTATGTTCCCTGACCTGCTTATAACTAATGTATTGTTTATTCTAGTCTAAGTTCTGCTACATACCTTGTTACCTCTGCTCAGGTTTCATGAGTCTCTCTCCTCAGAGTCCCAAGGAGAATCTACTATCTGTGTGTTGATTCCAGAGTTCATATTTCTCTGAAAGAACTTCCACCTCCTTATTTCCTGTCTTAGATAATAGGCCATTAGTATTTTTGTTCGCTTTGGTTTTTCAAGACAGGGTTTCTCTGTATAGCTTTGGTTGTCCTGGACTCACTTTGTAGATCAAGCTGGCCTCAAACTCGAAGAGATCTGCTTGCTTCTGCCTCCCGAGTGCTGGGATTACAGGCACGGCCCACCATGCCAAATGCCATTCACTTTTTATTGACAGGTGATGCTTCCTTACAGACACAAGAGATTCCTTCTACACACACACACACACATGCACACACACACACACACAAACTCACAAGCATGTGTGAGCACAAACACATATACTGGAGAAGCTGCTTGACTGAAACAACTTCAGGGAGGAAGGATTTATTTTGATGCTGCTCAGGAGACATAGTCCCTGATGAGCAGAAGTTATCTTAAAAAGACACAAGACAGGTCCACTACAGAGTCAGGATGCAGAGGGCTTCAACAGGAAATGGAGTTCATCTCTAACCCTCAAGCAGTAGTCTTATGTCTGGCAGCCAAGTGTCACCTAGCCAAGGTTCAGCAACCTCAGCCAACAGCAGAAAACATGCAACATGATAACAAGTGCCAGTTAGAGCTGCTTACAATTCCTGCAAGTGACGTTGCTTAACCTTCCCTAACCTAGAGCTCTTACAAGTCGTTATTCTCAGTTTAAGTGCAGGGAACTAAGGCTTCAAGAATTTTACTGCAATTTCTTTTGACTCAACTCATGAACGACGGAAATATTTGCATCCCACACTGCCTGTTGTCGAACGGTACATTCTCTACAATACATCTTCCCATTTCTCTTTACAACTTCTGTGTTTCTTAGTTTTCTTTCAAGTCTCAATCAAGCTCCTTGCTTTAGAGGGGTGGATGGATGGATGAATGGATATGTACGTGGATCATACATACGTCCAACATCCATACCTAAATAGATGACAGTCATATTTTTCATCTTGGCATGTAGTTCATTTGCTTAAATCTTCCTAAGACCTGTGAGAGAACACGGAAAATTTTGAAGATGACATTTTTGTTGTTGTGTTGTTGTTTCTGATGCCCTGGAAAGCATAAAGATTACTTTATCTGGCTACCCTAAACAGGTTTTCTTCCAAGGGATTCAGATCTAAGAGGAGTATTTTTTGACTGTTATAAAAGCAAGAGCCAATGACGATCAAAGCAAAAAGCCCAGAGAGATACACTGAATATTCTAGAACATCCCATTGAAAGAAGTAATCGTTATAGAACAAAGAATTTTCAGCACCTCTCCCTGGTCTCAGCCAATTTGGCCATATGACAGAAGTTATGGTGCTGGTGACATTACAGCGCTTTACATGCCAATCATTTAAAGTGGAATGTAAAGGAGACTTGAGTGTTGGCTGCAGCACTTGTGTGACTCTGGGTAGCCCACTGTTTGTGAAAGGCACTCCTGGGATGCAATCTGTTCATCCATGTAGCTTAGATACTAGAAAGCCTGTGCTTGGAGGAGAAGTTGTGCTGGCAGGGTCTGCAGGAAGAAAAACGTCTTTTTGCCATTCACTTTGTAATCTCAGAGTGGGAGACTTGGGAACAGAAAGTAGCGTCACTTTGAAACTGCATCTGAGGCTTCAAAACTAGAGAACACAGGACCGAGACTATATGGACACAGAGTTGAAATCCTAATTAAATCACCAAATCTATAAAGACCAAGCACAAGTGTCAGGTGACGATTACATCTTGTGACTTAACAGTGCATAGTTATTAGCTATGATGAAACCTGTCTCTCAGAGGGAAATTCACACACCCAGTAATGTAAGCATCCTTCCGTGTTTAAAACAAAAGTGTAAAACTCAGGGGAAAAAATGTAAGGAAATGCTTTCTTAGAAGAAAATCCATGTGTGCATGTGCGTGTGTATACAGGTGTTCACAGAGGCTACAAGAAAGCCTGGACTCTTGGAGCTGGAGTTATAGATAGTTGTGAGCTGCTCAACAAGAATGCTAAGAACCCAATAACTCAGGTCCTCTGGAACATCAGCAAATGCTCTCATACCTGAGCCCACTCTCCTAAAGGTTTTCACAGTATCATTAAATAATTAACTTGAGAACCCGGTGTATCAGAAGAGCTGGTTAAGATATACTTTTAAAATACAAATTGTGAGCATAGCAAATGAACAGCTCTTCTTAGTACCCCTGTACACAGTCTTAGCTCAAGAGTGGCTTCAATTTCATGAGGTCCCATTTATTGATTGTTGCTCTTAGAGCCTGTGTTGTTGGTGTTCTCTTCAGGAAGTTGTCTCCTGTGCCAATGAGTTCAAGTGTATTCCCCACTTTTTCTTCTAACAGGTTTAGTGTATCTGGTTTTATGTTGAGGTCTTTCATCCACGTGGACTTCAGTTTTGCACAGGATGATAAGTATGGATCTATTTTCATTTTTCTACATATAGACATCCAGTTAGACCAGCACCATTTGTTGAAGATGCTATCTTTTTCCATTGTATGGTTTTGGCATCTTTGTCAAAGATCAGGTGTCCATAAGTGTGTGGGTTTATTTCTGGGTCTTCTGTTCAGTTCCATTGATCCACCATTCTGTTTCTATGCCAGTACCAAGCAGTTTTTATTAGTGTTGCTCTATAGTACAACTTAAGATCAGGGATGGAGATACCTCCAGAAGATCTTTTATTGTAGAGAATTGTTTTAGCAATTCGGGGATTCTTGTTATTCCATATGAAGTTGAGAATTTTTCTTTCCAGGTCTGTAAAAAATTGTGTTGGCAATTTGATGGAACTTGCATTATTGAATCTGTAGATTGCTTTTGGTAAGATGGCCATTTTTACTATGTTAATCCTGCCAAGCCATGAGCATGGGAGATCTTTCCATGAGAAACAATCAATAAATGGGACCTCATGAAACTGAAAAACTTCTGTAAAGCAAAGAACACTGTCATCAAAACAAAAAGACTGCCTACAGATTGGGAAAGAATATTTACCAACCCTTTATCTGACAGAGGGCTAATATCCAGTATATATAAAGAACTAAAGAAGCTGAAAAGCAGCAAACCAAGTGATCCAATTAAAAAAATGGAGAACAGAGCTAAACAGGAAACTCTCTGTAGAGGAATATCGAATGGCAGAGAAATACTTAAAGAAATGCACAATCTCATTAGCCATTAGGGAAATGCAAATCAAAACAACCCTGAGATTGCACCTTACACCCATCAGAATGGCCAAGATCAAAAACTCAAGTGACAACACATGCTGGAGAGGCTGTGGAGAAAGGGGAACCCTCCTCCACTGCTGGTGGGAATATAAACTTGTATAACCACTCTGGAAATCAATCTGGTGCTTTCTCAGACAACTAGGAATAGTGCTTCCTCAAGATCCAGCCATACCACTCCTAGGCATATATCCAAAAGAGGTTCAAGTACACAATAAGGACATTTGCTCAACCATGTTTGTAGCAGCTTTATTTGTAATAGCCAGAAGCTGGAAAAAGCCCAGATGCCCCTCAACTGAAGAATGGATGCAGAAATTG
>REGO01000282.1:160286-197636 GCA_010120015.1 Rhombomys opimus | reverse complement strand
TTGTTGTTGTTTTTGTCCTACTCAATTTTTAGTTTTTGTTTCATCTTAAATTTTCTTTTATTTATTTCTTATAAGCCTGTTCATTTTCCAATGAGAGACAGAGAAGGGGTGGATCCAGATGGGAAGGAAGTTGGAAGGAACTGGGAGGAACAGGATATATTATGTGAGAAAGAAGCAAGCCAGATTAATGGACTGAGAATGCAGATATCAAACAGAGCAAGAAAGCTAAAAATGAAAACTTACAGTGGATGTTTGGTTTATTGAATACAAGTGCTGATTGACTATTCACATGATAGAGATAAGAAAGAATGAACTTCTGCCTTTTGGTTAAGTCATAGTTTTCTGTCTGATCACTTTAGAAACTAGTTTTTATTTTAGGGCGGTACGAAGACCTTGGTGGCCTATTTGCTAAATTACAGTCATAGTGCATATTCACAACTCGATCAATACACAGGTTCTTATCCTCCTAATTTGGGCAGACCACTGGAAGAATATTGAATCATTCAATAACTGAAATGTTCAAAAGTATGGAAACTAGGAAGAGCTTTGTACATTTCTCTTAAGTGATTACTCTTGTGATCATAAATACAGATAAAGTTTGGTTGATAGTAAATGCATGTGATTTGATTTCTTTTTAAATTTTGTTAGAGTGAATATGTTAGAAACTGCCTCAATTTAAAGAATTTTTTAACATGCATTTAATTTAGGCAGAATCTAGATAAAGATAAAAAGCAAAAGTGAATACTTAAGTTCTAATTGCCTTCTGAATGTGCAAGAGAACAAAGTGCATTTTACAGCTAAGATTCTTCAAGGAAAACAAACACACAATACTCAGAGAAAATCCTTCAAGTCTAAGCAACAGTATCATTTATAACATGTTGGTAAATTGAATAATCAACATGAAATACAATGGATAGCTCCAATATTGTCTTTACAACTAAATCCTCTGAATAGATTCTTTTTATAGAATTATTTAAATTTGCAAAAACATTTCCACTGTTGAGTCATTTAAAATCAGTTCAACTGGCAAGTGCCTTTAATCCCAATACTCAGGGGGCCAGAATCAGTCAGATCTCTGTGAGTGGGAGGCCAAACTGGTCTATGAAGCAAGTCCAGAACAGCCAAGTCTACACAGACAAACCCTGTCTTTATCAAAAACAAACAAACAAACAAATAAATAAATAAATAATTTCAACAAAACAAAGAATAACTAGAAAGTTAAATGTTATGTTGAAGAGTGACTATGTACTGGCCACAGTCAGCTAATGAAGAACTTGGGGTGTTCGAAGGCTGAAACTGTGTATACTGAGCGGCCATCTTGAATAAACAGTTCTAGGATTCAGTATGTTCCAACAGACAAATGTGGTTGCTGGAATCTCTTAGATATGGTTCTGCCTATAGTCTCAGGCACAAATTCCAGAATGTAAATAAGCTTCTATAAAGAAATGGAAGCACTTAGGTGGAAATGGCATTTCAACCAGACCTCCACAATCCTTTGAGGCATTTCAAATCAAAAGAGTTCGTCAAAAAAAATCTACTAATCATTCTTGTGGCTGTTCACACTGTGACTCTTTATTAGCAGGAAACTGAAGACAATCTTCCTAAGCCATTAAAATACTGAATTTCTGATTTTGTTCTCTTCTAGTTAAAACAAAAACTCTGTATTCTAGTTTGATCATCCCCACTGTTGGGCAATATTTTATATTTTAAATACTCTTCATATATCATGGCGTAAATAATATATTTATATCATATATGTATTTAATATATTATATAATATTAATATTATATATAATTCAAACCCCAAATCCTCACAACCAAGACTACCTAACTCCATGGTAATTAATTTGTTTATGTAGAAACATATTCCAAAGGCAAAGAACATTACAAATTGGCATATTAGGTAGTCAGTTTTGTCAGTTAACATTGAAAAATATTATTTGGCTGAAAGTAATATATATATATATATATGTAACATTAAAATGTTAGTTGTGTACTTTACTGAAACTATAGATGTAGGTATTCCTGAGTGTGTGTCTGTGTGTGTGTGTGTACACACAGGTATGCATACACATGCAGATACCAGAGGGTAACCGTGGGTGTCTTTCTTTCTCTAGTGCCATCAGCCTTCTTTATTGAGATAAGGTCTATTGCTGAGACCTACAGCTAATTCATCTAGGCTATATGGTCAGAGAGTGACAGTGTATACCTTTCGTACAATGGGGTTACAATGCCCACCCTTTCACATCGATGGTGGGGATAGAACATATGTCCTCATTCTCTCTCACCAGCAACTCTGCCTACAGATCCATCCTCCAGCCCTAAGTGACAGTTTGTAGATATACCCAGTTTGGATCTTTACTTCTGGATTGCTTTCTTTTCATTCATGAGCATTGGGAATGCATAGGCTGCAGCACACCATTTGGGAAATGATATTACAATTCCTATCAATGACTATACAACATGATGTTTTCCAGTAGAGAAAAATGGCATTTTCTGTGATACAGCTAAGGATGTAAGTATCCATTTGATGATGCTGTCTGCTATTTAAATTGGTCCACTCCAGTTATCTCTGCTATATGTAGTAAGTGCCTGATTTTATGATGTGTTATTTATCAATTGCCTCCATCTATCTAATTCTTTTTATTTATTCTCTTACTTTTGACCTCTATCTACTTAATAAACTCATTCAAAACAAACAAAAGATTCTGTCAAAATCACCAAAATTCATTTTAGCTGTCTAAAGAACTCTTATCACCTAATAACATTTTACTGCAAGAGGGCGTCCCATTCTTTTACGTGAGGACCCTGTTTGGTTTGTAAAGCGCTTGCTGAAAAATGAGGCTTGTGCCAAATCTGCTTGTATTCAGAGTTGAAAATGATTAAGAATTCAAAACAATGAAAGTATGCTAAGAAAGCAGAAGAAAGAGAATAAATGGATGGAGAAAATCCTCAGAGTTCACATCACATAGCAGCCAGTAGGCAATCCATTAGAGCTCTAAAACAAATGGCTTCTTGCAGGTCAACAAAGAGACCAGTTCCAAATGGAGACTGCTACTACCCCTCACTCACTTAACAATGAGATAATCCATGAAGGAAACTTTAATAATCTCTCGTTACGTCAAATTTATGCAACAATGAAGTAAAAACAAGCATCATTTCTGCCTTATATCTTGTTATTTTTTTCAAATTTCATTTATATGTCATAATTTTGTATTTATGTACTTAAAGCACATTCATTACACCAAACAGGTCATATATGACACTCACTAGAGGGTAGTTCTGTATAGCCAGATTTCATCCTTCAAGTTTAGCTGTTGTCGAGGAAAGGAAGCCGAATACATACAACTTAAGGTTGCTATTGATTTATAACAAGTTTGCTTTCAGTGTTGGATGGAAAGTTATCTCTACCCATATTTCAGAACATTGACCCATGGCTAGTTAGATCTTGCTAAATGGACTGCTGAGGGATTGGAGACACCATTCTCTGGTAAACATGCTGCCTGGTCTTTCAGAAAATCCACATTTGGCTCCCAGCACCCACGTCAGGTGACTCACAACATTCTGTAACTCCAATGCCAGGACACTTGACACTCTCCTCTGGACCCCACGGGTCTGAGAGATGCACATTCAATATTAAATAAATTCCAAGAATGGAATGTGTGAAAACAGATTTTAATATGTCCACTCTTAGAGAGAGAAAAGAACACCTCACATCAAAATTCCAGGATTATTGGCTCTATAAATCTGGAGAGAGGAACTCAATAATTTAAAAGCTCAATTCCTATTTTTAGGCTCCAAATAATCATCATTTATTTTCTAAATTTCATAGCCTTTTGGGTGTATTTTCTTTGTTCATTTGTTTTGCTCTGCTTTGAGGCTTTATTGTTTAGTTGAATATATATATATATATTCCAGAAGTTGTATTCCAGAACTTTTGGTATTTTTTATGGAGAATACTTTAAATATATATTTTATGGTTTGTAAAAAAAAAAGTGTTAGCATATGCGGAGTGGAATGGCACCAAGAAAAAGACAGACATGTGCAAATTGCCAATTATTTGAGTATGGGTAACTCAGATTAAAGTGCAGGTCAGAATATCAACCACTCAGAGTTCCTAACTCATACTTTATGAGCTGTCTTTCTACTTCCTGCTGTTTATCTATTTTTCAGAAAATTTGCATTTCTTATTTTTACAAGTCTTGCTTCAGCGTATTATCCTGGAACAAATGGATGGAACCACAGATACAACACACAAGTCATTATCAGTATCCAGTGCTGAAGCTGTTGCTTTGATATAGCTTCTGTTGTTCATTAGGTCTGTTTAGCTCACTTGCATCACCTTGTAGTTTCTCTGGGATACTAATGGTCAATAATTTTTCCTTTGTGTGTGTGTGTGTGTGTGTGTGTGTGTGTGCCTGTGCATGTGTGTGCACTCACATGCACACCTGTGTAGGTGGAGGCTCAAGGTTGATACCAGAAGTCATTATTGTAAGGAATTTTATACCTTATTCAGTTCAGGGTCTCTCAACCAAACCCAGAGCTGGCCATCATGTCTTATCCCACTAGCCAACATGTCTGGGGATGCCCTGTCTCTGTCTCCACATACAAACGCTGGATTTACAGGCAGGCTGCCAAGCTCATCTGGCTTTTATGTGGGTTATGGACATCAGAACTCTAGTCTGTATGCTTGTGCTAGCCCTTAAGCATGGAGACAACAAACCAGCTCCAGGATGATGCAGCCAGCATTTTCTATTCTGTTTCTACAACATGTTCCAAGGAGAATGATTTGTGTTAGTGGTCATGTCACTGATTTGTCAGCAGGAGAGACTAACTCTGTTTAGTTTTAGAATCATATGTGAACTACTCTTTGCTCCAGATCCTTCACTAGGTAACCAAGTCCTTCTGCAGCCCTCACTTAGTTTACTCACCTGTTGTTTCTTCTGTGTTCATACTGTTGTTCTGTTGTTTCCTGCATGCTTAGCCTTTTGTACAAGCACATGGGAAAATTTATTATCCTTTGTTTTAGAGTAACATTCATAATAATTATTATACTTTACAACTGTTCTTAATTATTTCAATACACACTGACTATCTTTGTATAGTTTTTTTCTTCATCCATGCGTATGTGTGTATGCAGATGTTTGTGTATGTGTGGGGTGTGTCTGTGTGTTTGTGTGTATGCCTGTTCATGTGTGTACATGTGAGGCCAGTGTTTGACATCAGGTGTCTCCACAGTAATACTTGGGATACATTCTCTCACTGAACCAGGAGCTCACTGATTCAGCTAGACTGGCCAGGAGCTCCATAGGTCCTCTCTCCAGCATGCCCCAGAGCTGAAGCTACAGATGTGCATAGCAGCTTTATGCCTTGACTTGTATTATGGGGACCCAAACTCAGATTCTCACAATTAAGCTACGAGCATTTTACCACTTGACTTAGCCCAACTTCTTGTTTCATCTTTGTTTTGTGTTTTTGTTTTGATTATTTTTGCAAATGCACTGAATTTTAGACATTTCTGAAGCTTTCACATGCGAAAATAGTTCAACTACACTTTTGAACTTTCATCTTTTCATTTGCACATCATTGATGTTTCTTAGAAAATGGAAGCATTATGTTCTGTTTAGATTTCCTTCACATGTGACATTTCATTAGCTCAAGATCTTTTCACTCCACACCCTCCTACTTTGATAATCTGGTTTCAAACAAGCTTTTAAAATTCCTTGAGAGAGATCATTTGTGAGGAAATAGGCTCTACTGAAACGTTTACTTCTGAAAAGACACCATTGTTGGAGATGGAGGAGGCCCAGCTAATGGCAGATTCCTCTAATCATCCAAAGATGGGATTCTGTCAGCTCTGGCCACTGTTGTGTTCCTAGAAAGTAAGACGTTGCAAAAGAAATTGCCCTTCCTTTGTAAGGGTCTGATATTTTTAGGGGGATAGGAGCTCTTAAATCCTGATTCAATTTTATTCTTACTCTCATTTTTATGTGATTGGTGTAAATTTGTGTCTGTAATTCCAGTACAGAAATGATGGTTCTTTTGTCTTTCCTTTACACTAAAAAACTAACAAATTATATATTTGGTAAACAGATGAGATAGCTCCAGTGGCTAAGAGCACTTGCTGCTCTTCTACAGTTCCCAGGTTCTGATTCTAGGACCCATTTCAGGTGCCTCTTAACCACCTACAACTCCATCTCAAGGGATCCAAAGGCTCTGATCTCTACAAACAGCTGTATAAACACACACAAGCTTAACAATAATAAAATAATTCTTAAATCACGTTTTGAAAAATGAAACCTAGTCCAGTAGAAAATTTCTGGAATATGTGAAGGCAATCCTAATGAAGCTTCCAAAGAATGAGGGAGAAAGAGTCCAACTGGGAAACTCTTATCACCAAACAAAGCTTCCAGTACCAGGACTGAGTTACAACCAATTGAGTTGTTGGCCAAAGGAGGCCATGGGAATCCCCAAACAACCCAGGCTGTTGTCAAGACAACATGTTGCTCTCTGCAAAGTGACCACAAGGGCCCATTGCTGAAGACCAAACCACACAACTCAATGAACATGAGAGGTCAAGGTGGTGCCTACACAGAGCCTTCACTCCTATATTCTAGTGTGTTTGGTACAGGAAGGAACTCTGAAGGCTACCAAAAGAAAAATATAAACAGAAACCCAGACACAAATACTTTGATCTACAATGCTGTCCTGCCTGTCAAAATATGCTAGGGCAATGGTGGCACAAAACTTGTGGGAATAATTAACCAATGTCTGATTTGATTTAAGTCCCACAAGATGGAACCCATACCCAACACTGCTTGGGTGATACAGAACCAGAGACTAGATAGCCCAGGGACCTAGGGTAACACCAAATACTACTGTTCTTAAAAGGGGGAAGGGATATTGATAAAATGACTTCTAATAGTCTCCTACAATATTCATAGATTAGCTGTATTCAGCCCTCAGTGAAGCTGCCTTTTGCAGCAGACAAAAACAAATACAGAGACCCACAGCCAGACATTATGCAGAGAGAGAGAGAGACAGAGAGAGAGAGAGAGAGAGAGAGAGAGAGATCTTGAAAGACAATGCTAAATGAGATTTCTCCAACAAATTAGCTTAGAAACCTATTCTTTTATAATGAAAGTTAGTATCTTAAGGTGGGGAGGAACTGTGTGGAGTAGAGGGAGGAGAAACTATAATCAGGGTATATTGCATGAGAAAAGACCCGTTTTCAATAAAAAGAATATGTCTTACTACCTTTGCCATATCGCCTTCCTCACTGATCCCTCTACCCAAATACTCTCATACTGCTCACAATTCATACAGACAGACAGACAGACAGACAGATATGTAGATAGAAAGACAAGCAGATAGTTCTTTATGAGAGAGATCATGCCACATGCAAAATACAATGTGTACAGAAACTTGGAAAATCATTTTTAGTCTAGAGCCCTCTTTCTTAGAATTATACCAGTCTTCCAACATCTTAACACTAAGGGTTCTGATGGCCCTTGCTTTCTCTACTTTTGAATTTTTCCCATGCTTGTGTCTTTATAAGAACTCTAATTACCATTTTAGGGAGATTTCCTGTGGCTTATTCAAGTACACATGATATGAACGGAAGGTAACCTTCATTTTCAAATAAAACCACAACCTCTGGTAATGATGATGATGCCTTTTATCCTATGTATTTCCCATTTGTTTTAACAGTGTTTTCATTTTAATATCATGAAGAAAATTTAAATGAACTTGATGTTATGCTTATTAAGAAGTGCCTGCAGGGCATCGAGGCAGATGCTGAGACTCAAGCCAACCTTTGGGCAGAGTGCAGCGAATCTTATGAAAGAAGTGGGAGATAGTAAGACCTGGAGAGGACAGGAGCTCACAAGGAGAGCAACAGATCCAAACAGTCTGGCCACAGGGGTCTTTTCTGAGACTGATACTCCAGCCAAGGACCACTCATGGAGATGACCTGGAACCCAGGCACAGAAGTAGCCAATGGCAGTTCAGTGTCCAAGAGGGTTCCATAGTAATGGGAACAGGGACTGTCTCTGACAGGAACTGATTGGCCTGTTCTTTGGTCACTTCACCCTTGAGGGGGAAACTGCCTTACCAGGCCACAAAGGAAGACAATGCAGCCACTCCTAATGAGACCTGATAGACTAGGATCAGAGGGAAGGGGAGGAGGACCTCCCTTATCAATGGAGGAGCACAGGTGGGGAAGAGGGAGGGAGGGTGGGATTGGGAGGTGAGGGGGGAAGGAGGTACAGGGGCAACACAGAATGGATAAACTGTAATTAATAAAAATAAAAATAATTAAAAGAGAAGCATCTAGTTAAAACATCCTTCCTTGGATATACTTTAGGATAAATAATCCATAAAATATCCACTGTATTTACTTCATTATCTATGCAATTTTTAATAGCTGGTATTGATTGACAACTTGTCAGTGTGAAGTCACCTTGAAGCTAGGTCTCTGGGCATACCTTGACTGAGGCAGGAAGATCTGCTTACTGTGGGCAGTTTTATTCCTTACTCCGGAGACCTTAAACTGTTGGAGTGAAGATTAGGCTGATTCTAGTAGGCATACATTTACTGTCTCCTGTGGACTGTGAACAAACTGTGTCAGTTCACATCAGTGTTCCTTGACCCTTCTTCCATGGAGTCTGAGCACGTTATTGCCATAGCAGAAAAAACAAAAACTAAACCATAATTTAACTATAGAAGAAAGTATAATATAACTTCCAGAATATGTTTTTCATGGCTTTTTCCTCCTATAAATCCTGGGATATTTTTACATGTGAATGCTGTTTTTGAATGGTAGCATTTTACAGAATGAAAAAGTGTCTGGTTTGCAGAGTTTTTGTGAGGCTCACAACTGGAAGTCTTATTGCCAAAGACATATGAATGAGAATAAACTAAAGCAACAAAGCACATTTATTGTGTATCTGTACATCTTACTGAGACTAAACAGATTTAAAACACAAAATGCTATTTTATCTTAGATTTTGAATTACAACTATAACAATAAAAAAGCCTGGAAAAGACCACAAGACTGCTGGATTTCCTACAGGCTAAGCTGTGTGCTGACCAATTTCTGCCTCTTTGAGTTATTTCATGTATAGGAATGATTGATTCTATTTTGAAAAAAGAAAAAAAAACTCATAGAGCCCACGTACGTGATGTGAAAGTGTTAAAGAAGACGGGAACACTGGGAGTACTAAAACTGAAGCTGAACAAGCCTTTTCCCTTAGGAGACTGAAGGGTTTGTATTGTAGTGAACAGTTTGGAGTCAGAAAGCACTGGATTATTCCTTCACGTGCCGTGAGATGCTGTGGAGGAAGAGAGTATAATCAGAAGTTCTATTTCAGTAAACCTATATCCACAGTTTATGAAACTTTCAGAAGGTGTGCCAGGTTGTCATAGGAAGAGCTCTGAGAGAAACCAACTTGAGCACACATATTTGGGGTTCTTGGCACCCAGTAGGGCCAACTGGAGTAAGTAAAATTAAAAAGTTAAATGAAATTTAAGCTTAACTTCACATGCTAAACACATTTTATCTCTTTACTCTGAGAGCTGGAAATGGCAGTGCATATGAACTGAGTATATGAAAACAAATTGAAACGGTATCCTCTTTCCTATTTTGATGTCTAGACTGAAACCAGGGGACTTGATAGCGAGACCCTATTGCTGAAGACTCCACCTGCTTTGTTTACAGGACACAGAGGAGGAGTCAAGCTGGGACTGACCTGGAAGCTCCCTCCATGCTAGTTAGCTTTCCTGGGGCTAGAAGCAGGCCACTTGGGGTGAAATGTCATCAACAGCCTTACCAAACTGTGGATGTTGTGCTCTATGATAATGATCAACCAGGAAATATATATATATATATGTTTATATATTTTATATATATATAAATATATATATATATATTTTTTCTTTTGGTGTAATAATGGCATGAATGTCAAGGCAGTAACCAGCAGCTTTCTCTTTAGATTTAAAGCCTATTCTACAGTACGGAACTCATGTCTGAGGAAACATGTCCCAGTCCTGTGTAAATTGGGAGAAGATGCTACAGCTGCAGCTGATAGACTATAGAGGAGAAACAAACTATAGTGTCAGACTGTCTTCTAAATGCTTGTATTTATACTCATGATAGTTAAGCTCTCACACCTCAAGAGAGAAGCTTCTTTTTAAAGGAAACCTTCAGGATAAGAAAAGATCAAAAGTTCATGTTAGGGCCCTTAGGCTAGGTTGGTACAATGCAATCTTACCCCTGAAAACCTAGAAATTAAAAACCGTATTTTATAGACTTTCCTGGAAATGAAGTTTTGCTTACGTTTCACTGTGAAGACTAAATGTGCTACTTTGTGCTTATGATTGAGCTAAATCTTCTCAGCATGTGACCTAACCTCTATATACCTGCACAGAGTAAAAAATGTGTTAGCAACCAAGCAGGAGAGGTAAATTGAGAAGAGAATGAATAATCAAGCTTTTCTGTACACTTTAAAGAATCATGCACAGACTCATTTCATTTCTAAGTACCATAGTCATCTTTCCCTACCAATGACAGCGGAAAATTGTTGATGATATGATCATTTCTCACAAGCAGTATGAGGTAACAAGAGACAGGGGAGTATTATATAGAAAAAAAGTCAATATTTGGATCAATGTGCCCTACAATCAAGGGTCTTTTATTAAAATATTAAGACACAGATAACTCAGGCATACCATCACCAAAAGGTTTAAATTCCAAGTCTGTTCAAAGAAGGTGCACATGCAAGCATACATCTGTATAGAATGCATGTCCATTCGAATCTGCCAGCTGAGGCTTTGCCTGGAGATTGTGAAAGCAACTTACAGATGCTAAGGAATATTTTTTGGTTTTGTTTTGGATCCTGGTCTGAAGGTCCAGTCCTTCATGGTGCGAATGGTAGGGTAGTCAAATGGGAGAGCTACTTAGGCTATGGTAGAAGAATTATGAGTCTGATTGTTCATGTCTGAAACTACATAAATGGAGAGAGAGAGACAGAGGGACAGAGATACAGAGACAAAGAGAGAGACAGAGAGACATACAGGGAGAGACAGATGGAGAGGCAGAAACAGAGAAACAAGACAGAGACAAAGACAGAGAAACACAGATAAACAAAGAGGAGTCTAGCCTAGACTCAGAGGTTCCCCAAACTCCCCAAACAGTATCGGCGCTATCTGAGAACCAAATTCTGAAATGAGTGGACCTGTAGGGCATCTCACACTGAAACTATAAAAATACAATAATAAAGAAGAGTTTATGCAAATTATTTTCCATAGAAAGACTGACCCAAGACTTCTGTCTTCCAGCTGTTTCCCTAGAAACCTAAAGTTCACCTTTTATGTGACATATAATCTCTCTTCCTAAGCAATAAAATTTATTATGGAACTCATCCATATTTGATGAACTACATTTGGGCGGGAGAACTGGGAGAGAGCTATTAAATACATAGGTACAGGTCTTGGTTCTGTGCACTCGGCAACTTCCATTAATTGAATACTCCTTTGCTTCAGGGAGATGCCAGTGTTCTGGTTTCTGGGTTGAAAGGCATTAGACCAATTTAGGATAAAGTGTCTCTACAAGCCCATTCCAGTTCCCTACAAACAGGCTGACCCGAGAGTTCTGAACATGTCATCGGGTACAGCATGCCATTCCCCTTGAAGAATGCATTCGATACGACAAAGCATAGTGTGAGCCCTGATCTGTGTTTTCATGTTAAAATGAGTGCACAGTGGCACTATGGCCCATAGGCCGTGTGAGTGGGAAGCTTTCCCCAGGCTGCACTCAGCAGATACTGTGGCCACGCCCTTCTTACTAATGCTTCGTCTTTAAAAGTGGCAACACTTTTCACCCAAAGACCGATACATATTTAACAGCAGTTCTGTGTTTTCAGCAGCGATGTTATCTTACTTATACGTCTATAAATATGTTTATTTATTGCATGTGTATGTGTCTGTGTATTTCATACACGTGTGCATATAGGCAGTTACAGAGGCCAGAAGAGAACATTACATCTCCCAGAGGAATTACAGAGGAAAATGAGCCATCTTACGTGGATGCTGTAAACCAAACTCCTGACCTCTGGAAGAGCAGAAAGTTCTCTTAAACTCTGAGGTATCTCTGTAATCCCTTTACTTATATTTCTAAATAAGCATTCCTACTAAAGATGACTAATGTCTCTGAGACAAAATAAATACTAATAAACATTAAATCAGTAAAAGTACTTATCTTCACACCATATATTATATATTTTCACTTAGCTTATAATTATATTGTAAAATGTGTGCTTAGAATGATGGTCATTTTATGATTCATAAAATCATTTCCAAGATATTTCACTATTCATACTCTTGATTAAAACATGTTTTATTAACACATTTTACATTGGATTATTCCAGAAGATTTATATATTTCATTTCCAGCATAAAAAGCCCTTGGTTTATGGACCTTTTCCTTTACTTAATATATGTGTTGAACCAAAATCGTGTTTCATCTGAGGTTAATAACTGCGTCCAAAGCCAGCTGGTTATTGTTAGACAAAAAGGAAACCTGCTTTTTTTCTTTTTTCTTTCAATTAAGGGCTGGAATTTTACTTATCAGATGACATCTCCAAGTTTTGGAAATGGTGGCTACTGTAAAGAAACCCACTGAATTTCCCTATTCTCTGTTTCTTTCTGCTTTTCCCCACCATGATGCCCAACTCCCAACTTCCTAAGGGCGCATTACAGCCAGACATCTCTCAGCCCACTAGTTCTGGAAGAGCCTTATGACTGAGATCCTTTCAATAAGGCATGAGTAGAAATGACTTCTTTAGATCTGGACTTAAAACATGCACCAATTTCTAGTCCTTTTGTTGTTGGCCCTTCACTGAAGTCGACCATAAATGAGAAAGGTCCCCACTTAGAGTCAAGTCGAGAAAGGGAGAGGTAAAAACTGCTAGAACTAGAAGCTGTGAAAGCAACGGCCCTGACTCTTTGTACAACTTACACTGAACTGAATATAGTGTAGTGTCTTGATCTCATTTAAGCTGGTTTATTTAGAAAATTCTAGCTCATTATTATAAATGATCGCCTTAGCTAATACAGTAACTCACACAACTTATATTTTAAAGGGTTTTGGATAAAAAAAAATTCTCCTACCTCTTCTTTGCACTTCCTCCCTCCCTCTTTCCTTCTGTCCTTTCTTCTCTCCCCATTTTCTCTCATTTCAGCACATAAATTACACATTTCTATATATGCACATTACTATTGCAAACATTATAATACATTTATATGATTAAATAATTTTTTCTGACTGATCCTAAAATTTTTGAGTATGGACTTTCAGCTTCCCTCATCTCTGTTCGTTCCTTAGATTTACACATCAGGCATAGTCATAAGGTAGATTTGCATACATACCTTCTCTTTAAGAGAGCTTTTCAAAAAAAGTTTCTATAGAAGTGAGAGAAGTAACACTGTGTAGAAGTTGAACCTTGAAACAAATAACCCATCACCCCCTCCAGGACACACAGGGCTCTGTGGATTCAAGTGGCTAACTTCTCAGAGTCGACCAAATCATAGACATTATGGCCCTTCTATGGCAGTTAAACTCTGAGCCAACTCCAAAGTGTGCTCTGAAAAAATTCCATAGGAAGGGGGCACATCAGGGAACAATTTATAGCCACTCTTTGTAGCAGTTGGGGAGGGAGTGTGGTCCTAGGAGATCTGATGACATACACAGCTCTGTGCTCACCATCCAGAATTCGAGAGGTAAACCAGAACAATGGCTAATGAAATTTGTGAAGCTGGTATCACCTTGCTTTGTGTTTGGGGGTGAATGGTAAGATCTTACTTACATTTCTCAGGCACATGCACCGTGGCACAGGAAACCCAAATATCTCTGTCTCAGTTCTTCTAGGCATTCTGGCACAATCCTGCCACAGCCATGGGGAGCCTTCTCCACTCCCTACACTTTGTAGAGCTCACGTTATGATGGTCTCTGCGTACAAGGAAATTCAGAACCTTGTGGCACACCAGAAAGTGCATAAAAACATGGTTCCTGACACTCAGGGCCCAAGAGTGACAGATTTGACAAGCAGAAGACCTTGAGAAAACGAACATTTTTATTATTAGGAAACTGTGAGTTTTATATTTAAAAAGAAAAAGAAAGAAAAGGGGGTTATTTGAAGTTTAAACTACAATAAACGGCCTGTCTCAAATTCCCATCTGGGTTAGGCAGTTTCTCTCCTCCCACCACTTAATATGTGCATGTGAGCATGTTCATGTAAAAAGAGTTTGTTGAGTGTGTGCACATATGCTTGCCCTTGCATGTGGAGGCCAGAGAACAGCCCTAGCTATTGCCCCTCACCAGCTGCTCAGCCTGTTATTTGAAAGGGGAGCTTGTCAATTACGCAATGACAACTGACCAGAAAGCACCAGGAATTCTCCGTTCCCCCATCTGGGATTACAAGAGCACAGCACCACACCTGGCGTTTTCATGAGGGCTTCAGGGATGAACTCATGCCTTCAGGCTGGCACGGTTTGCAGGTTTACTGACTGCACATCTCCTTAGCCTTTTGCAAGTCAGAGCAATGGTGTGAAGAACTTTTATTCATCTTTTAGAACATAATGGAAAGACAGATAAGGCCTCAACAAACCCATTTTCATAATACATAGATAAAATAATAAAAGAGCTTGAAAGACACATGCTGCTATGTCAAAGCGTTTTCAAACAATTTCTGAAATCCATTCATTTAAAATATATTAAATCAATTAACAGTTAGAAGACCTTCCATTTAGTATCATTCTCAGAAAGTCTAAAAGAACCTTGTGTGTTCAATAATTTACTGAGTAATTAAATTACTACATTTTGACCTGGCTCTAACATCTATCACCTCAATTTCCCAAAGGAAGGGGTTTTTTTTTTCCAACTAAAAAATAGGAAAAAATGAAAGCTGTAATGTACCACGTAAAACAGACTAGAATTAGATTGAATGTAACTGTCATCAAATTACTTTCTTGAAGCAAGGTAGAGGACTTCACTTTTCCAGTATCTGAATCAGCATAAATTAAGACTCACTATTAAATGATGTCTTTAGACTTGCCGGCCTCCTGACTTCTTGGATAATCTTTTCTTTCTATTAAAATGAAGGTCTATTTAAACTTTTAATATGTAGTCTAGGAGTTGAAATCTTAAAAAAAAAGAAACAGTAATTTTAAATGTGGGTGGGAGTGTTGGGGAGAAGTGTTGGGGGGTGTCTCTTTGCTTCTCTCTCTCTCTCTCTTTCTCTCTCTCTCTCTCTCTCTCTCTCTGTGTGTGTGTGTGTGTGTGTGTGTGAGTGCATTTACACATGCCACAACTTGTGTAGAAATCAGTTCTCTCCTTCTAAATATGGGCTCTGAGAACTGGACTCAGGTTGTTAGACTTGCCAGCAAGCACTGAGCCACTCACTGGTCATTTGTTTTTTTGTTTTTATGAGACATGGTCTCCTTTATCTCAGTCTGTTTTCTAATACATTGTACTGTGGAGGATGGCTTGAACTCCTGATTTTCCTGAATCTACCTCTTAGGATACGGGATTACAGACCTCCATTGCCACACCCAGCCTAGAAGAACTTTTCATTCATAAAGAGAAATGAAGGGATGTCTATTGATCAAAATCTTACAGTTCATAAAACCTGAAAGAGTTCACTGTGCTGTCCTTTGAACAGTAAGTCCAGCCAATCAAGTTGTTATAATGTAGAGCTGGACATTTAGTTGCTAAACTTCATGCACATGTTGACATTGGTTTCACAGTTAAAGTCCATGTAGGGATCTCTAGGACAACCTCCCTAAAGATGAAAAGCCAGAAACAGGATTCCTGAGGGATATTATTCATTCACAGGAATTCACATGACCCTTCTTCCAATTAAGACTCTATGTTTGAACAGAAGTGTCTTAGTTAACACTAGCAGCCCTAGAAACATGGGAAGTAAATGTGACCAGAAGGCAAAAACCTGTATATATAAAGATTGGTATTTGACCCTTAGCACTCAGATTAATGCCCTGTAGACACAATGGCTCAACTGTAATCCCAGTGCTCAGAGATCCCTGGGGGCAAGCTGGACAGTTAGACCTTCAGAGTCAGTGAACATCATGTTCAGTGAAAGATCGTGACTCAACACATGAAGTAAAGAGTGATTGAAAAAGACACTGGGTGTCAACCTCAGGCCTCCACATGTGTACACACCTAGCCACACATACATGTACATCCACAAACATCAGAACAGAACACACATATGTATATACACACATACTATATACATAACCAAATCAAAACATAGGTTTAGAGACAACATAGATGTTTCTTCTTCAAAGTCCTGGAAATGTGGAAACAAGGCCAGCATCACCCTTGGAGCTCCAGTTGAACCCTCACTGCTTTACAGGCAACTGCTTTTCCAGTGTATCCTCAGGGATAGGGGGCAGAACTCTAGTCTCTTCCCTGATGATAATATTAATCACATCTTAATATCCCCACTCTAACCTAATATATGACTAGTTATTGCATAAACCAGCACCTCCCATTGCTATCACATGAGCAATCAGGGCTCAACGTATGAATTTCTGGAAAATCCAGTCTCATGATAGGCAATACCACGTTCTATAGCTTGGCTGAGTCCAGTGCTTGTTTTGAATGCCTTTGTTTTAGTTTGTGGACAAGCACACAAGATTCACATCATTGTTATTTTTGGTTTCTAAAGCACAAGCTAGATTGATTTCCAAATATCTTTGGAGCCACTGCAATTGTGCTCTTTGTGACCAAATCCCATACAATATTCACCATTTATTTTTATAAGTTAGAAGCATTAAAAACTAACCAAGCTAGCCTTCTCTTAATGACAGATATGCAGGATTTAAGATAAAGTAAAAAAAAAAATCAACAAGGAAGGAAAGGTAAACAGAAAGAAAAAAAAGAAATGTTCCAATGCCCAGCCTTAAGAGTGAAAGAAACCTCATGACATGTGTGGAAACATTTGAGCATTTGCTACTACAAATTTTAAAATAATTTTCCATGAAAATTTTAAAATAATTTTCCATGAAAATTAATACTATAATTCAGGACCAAGCCCTGAACACATGAGACTTTTAATGATAGTACAGGGAATACTGATGATCATTGCATTCCTAGCACAAAATACCTCAAAGAGGAAAGGATTTTATAGCTCAATGATTTTTGAGGTCTAAAGGCCATTTAAAGATCAGGTGAGGGAGGACAATGCCAGCCGAAGAGGCTCATGATGGTGAAAGCATCCATTTCTTGAGCCAAGAGGCAAGAGAGCAAGATGGAACAGGTCTCATTATTCTTGAAGTGCATGTCTCCGGTAACCTAAGGACTCCATAAGATGGGACCTAGTACTTTCCAGTGTCTCTACCCTCTGCACCAACCGTTGACATCATCACTTATAAGGTACAATGCTTATATTTAAGGTATTAACATAAGGGCAGTATGTTGGAGACAATCTTAGAGCAAAAGAACTTAAACAACTCAACAGAAAATTTTTTAACATTAAATAGTATAATTATTTGTTAAAAGAATTTATCAAAAGAAATAACCACAATATATCAGATGATAGACCTACAGGAACTAAGAATACTTTAAAGTGAATAAAAACTATCTAAACCTATTGACACCACATATGAAAAAAAGAAATAGTATTGAAAGAGCCAGACAAATAAAAACAGGTAAGTTAGAAAGAACACTAAAATATAGACATTGAAATGTCAAAGATTTAGTCAAACTAGTTAAGTGTTGATGAAAAGAAAATGAGTAAAAATTACAAGAACACAAAAAAGTATTAACAATCAACAATCATGGCACATGACTTTGCCAGTCTAACAGACACTGAAAAAGACTTGTTGGCTCAGAAGCCTTCTTTTCTCCAACTGGTGCCATTACTTTGGTCTCTGAGGAAAACTATCTCAAGCAGCAGAGATACAGGAAGGCTGTGCAGCTCATGGTGACCAGAATGCACAGAAATAGGCCAAAACAAAGGACAAGGGACATTATGCCCTGAAAAGTCATGGCCCCAGTTGCCTACTTTACCCAAACATACCCTGCTTCCTTCGTTTCCCATCCCCTGTCACTAATGTTATCAGTTCATGAGTCTGCCAATGAACCAATACTTTCATTAAGTAAGAGCCTTCAGGATCCAATTGCTTCCCCAATCCCTGCCTGTCAACTTTGCTTACAACTTGGACCAAGCCCTGAACACATGAGACTTTTAATAGATACGTTCAAACTATAAGAAACAGCATAAATTCTGAGATTATGCTGTATGAAATATTTAGAAAACATCATAGTATTTTATGAGATGAATTTCCTGGGAGAAAATTCAAAAGAAACTAGATATAAACTAGGAGAATGAATAATAGATTGCCAGTAAGTTGCCACACGTTAGGTAACAAGGAGAAACAAATAGTCACATCCTCTATTATCGAAAATCAAGTGGACAATCCACATTTAAACATAGAATATACTTCCAGATTTTCAGTGAGTCCTGGGAGTGGAAAGTGGTGATGGCTGCACAGCAACATGAATGTTCTCAATGCCAACTCCCAAGGGGCTGGAGCGATGGCTTGAAGTTAAGAGCACCACAGAAGATCAGAGTGCAGACCCAGAACCCACACACAGCAGCTCACAAATGCCTGCTCTTCCATGCCCAAATGATCTTGCTCCCAACTCTTTACTCCATGAGCACCCATGCATACACATGAATAGACACAAAGACACACAGATACACAAACACACACACACACACACACACACACACCACTAAGATGTTTACTTGAAAAGGTTAAGATAGTCAGTTTTGTGCTATGTGTATTTAAGCACAAAATTCTATTTACATGTTATTGCAACAGTAACTGAAAATCACAAAGAATAAAGTTGCAGGCTTCACAAACTATGTTATAAACTGAAACCAACAAATGAGACTACTGGTATGGAATTAAATCTTTCTCATAAGTGGAAGGGTTCTATATATTACAATTTTTTCCATTTAATTAAATGTAATCCTAATATCCATCCCAGGAGTGTTTTATGACAGTGGGATGTTTTCATGAAATTAAATTGAAGAACAAGTTATTAAGAATTGCACAGTCAATTCTGAAGTTGATGAATGTGAATACCAAAAAAAAAGTTTCTGCTACAAAAGGTCAGAATGTTCTAAACAGGCCTGCTGTGGAAGTGGGATGATATTGAAGAGAGTCAGCTTTAAAAATCTTAGATAATACTCTAGGGGTGCCACAGACAAAAATGATGGCCGTAAAGTCCCTGGGGAAGGTCATCTATGTATTCGAATAGAGGGATTTGTGAACACATATGAGACTCACAGAGATGTGAACATGCCTCTCTGCCTTAAAAATCGTGAAAATTTCAGAAAAGCTAAACTCATCCTTTATGGCAGGTTGAGTGAAGAGAGAAGCAGATATACTTTAGGTATCTACCAACCAACATTCAAAGATGTTTGAATCCAGGACTGGGCTATGGCTCAGTCGGTAAAGTGCTGGCTACGCAAGCATGAGGGCCTGAGTTCAGAAGCTCAGTTACCATGTTAAAGGCCAGATATTGTGGCATACCATTGGGTTCCCCACACTGATAGGTACAGATGAGAGGGCTATTGCAGCTAGGCAGCCAGCCAGCCAGCCTAGAGAGTTGGTGAGATCTGTGTTCAGAGCTCACCAACTTTCTTTTTTGAACAATAAGAAGAGAAAAAAGAGTGATAAAAGAGAATGGCCAGTGTTGCCTTCTGGCTTCCACATGGGCCTCCATGGTTGTACGCAGCCATCCACACAGGTTTCTCTGTCTCTCTGTCTCTGCCTCTGTCTGTCTCTCTGTTCCTCTCTGTGTCTGTCTCTCTCTCCTTTTGTGTGTAGGAAGGTGTCTCATATATATATATATATATATATATATATATACTCATCCATTATTGCTTTGCTTGATAGCTCACTGAGCCATCTTGAAGGTGCTTCCTCCAAGTGGACTTGATGCCAAGGCCAAAAGATCTCAAGCAGGAAGGTAGAGAGTATGGATATTATTTTTTTTTTCACAGAAGCTCAAAAGGGAGCATGTAGACATTAACAACCACGCCTGTATTGTAAAGTTAGTGTGCTCTGGAGGCCTCTGATGCTCAGCTGCAGGCATCCCAAAAGGGGAGCCCAACTGGAATGCTTAGCTCACAATGGCGGCAGCACTTATGACTAGCAAGAGCTGTGACGGAGAACAGGAGATACTTGAAAAGTAAACAAGAAACAGACAACTATTATTCTCCTTTTATTACTACACATTACTTCTATTCTGCAAAGAAGAATGTAACTGGTATTTAGTTTAGAGAGGGACATGTGACAAGACTTGACAGATGTGACATGGCTGAATGTAAGATGAGGCATGTATAACTTCATTGGGCTTAACCTGATTGAGCATTCACACACACAAAATAACAATGCAGAGGTGTTGCATACTGATCATGTAAATTTCCCAAAATGTGATTTAATATCATGTTTACTACTTCAGTGGTTAGGTAAATTACTGTTTATGCTAATAATGTGTTTTCCACATTAAAACTGTGCTCTTTGTGTCTAAAATCCTGATTATTAATGTTACTTTCATTAATTCTTTCCAGGCCATGTACAAAGATTTTCAAAGTAACTTCACCAATAAGATAAAAGAGACAGTTTTGGAAGCTATGGATTTTGATTAAAATGACTCTAGTAACACCATTAAATTAGAAATCTTGATAATTATGGGAATGTATCACTCTTTAATATTAAAAGAATCCATTGGTACATACTCTTATTATAAAGAAAGTAGTTACGAGCAACTCTTGATACAATGTTATTTATTACTTAAGTGTTCTTTCTATCTTGACAGGTTGGTAACAACATCACTGTAAGATTTTCTGGGGTTTAATGGAAGGAACTATGTGGTCTGCTATAGGGTTGTCTTTGGAATTATAGCTTCTATCATTTACCAGCACTTAGTTTACTTATTTAAAAATTTTTAGTACTTAGTTTTAATTTTGTATAGGTGGGTTGGGGGGTGTGCACATGGAGGCCAGAGATTATCATGATGTCTTTCTCAATCACTTCTCTACCTTACTTTTGGAGACAATTTCTGAGAGCTCGGAATGAACTCATTGGCTAGACTGGTCAGGAAGCTCCAACAGCCATCTGTTTCTGAACTTCTGGTGGCTGGGGCTACAAACCTACCTTTTATTTGAACACTGGGGATATGAACTCAAGTCCTTGTGCCTGTTCAGGAAGCACTTTCCCTACTGAGTCATCTCCTCAACCCCAGTTTTCTAGGTTTTAGTAATTGCTATTCAAAGTGACAAGCGGCTAACTCACTGGCTGTTCTTATCTAGCATATGGATTCAATCCCCAGCACTGCAAAACAGACAGAGGTTAATTTTCAATCCCTTACCTGGTATTGATCAAGATAAGACCACAAATTGTTCCTGGGTTACAAAGTCTTACTGTGATTCTTGTCACTTATAGTTTTTCTTTGAATTAATGTACATTTGGATATTTAAATTTCACATAACAGTGTATCCAGAGAATCTTTAAACCTTGATGTAAGTTTAAGGAAAAATTCCCTAATAACTAAGTTAAATAAATTACATTCTTCTCTACATAATTTTGTGTCTCATAATTAAATTCCATCCATATGTTTTGACTCCAAATTTCTGTCTTCCAGCCACACTTCTCAGGTCTTGCTTATATTCAGAATCACATAAGGTACACAAAAGTGAGCCATCTCACCCTTAAAGAACTCACAATTTGCCCCCAACATCTCCTATAAAGTATATTTTTGAAAATTTTCTCTGTGATTAAAATAACAATACAATGTAAAAGCATGGGCATTGATCATCCACATTTATTCCTCTTCAAGCATCATGTGTTCTATCTCTAAGAAATACCCCCATTCTTCATAGCGCTCTGTTTACTGGCTGCGCTTTGCTCATGCATCACCTCTTTGTGGTCTAGACAGAAGCTTTCTATAGGTCAGACAGTTCCTTTCACACTTACAGCGGTGCTGCTTCAGTCTTCATTTGACAAAATGACTTAGTGCTTGGTGTGTAGACACGTGATCACCAGAGGCATTTGTTCCCTCATGCCTCTCCAGCTTAGACTTCAGTTCCTAGAATAAACCTTTTTAATAGTGCTGAGTACCCAGCCCTGACTCTACCTACCTACATTTTTTGCAACATTGTCTCTAATACGTTCTCAGCATAAATCTGACCATTCTGCTAACACACCTCACTGTCACTGGTTACTCTCAGCATGGATACCACTGCTTCGGAAATCCCAAACAATTCCCAGATTTCTAATCTATGCTGTACAGCATCATTTTCCTTGACTAGCAGTGTTGCTCATTTCCAATTTGACATCCTTGTAAACATTTTGAAGCTGCTGGAGGATTTTCCATGATTTTTGCTTCTTCTGGCATTCAGGATTACCCTTTCTGGAGTGTGAGGAGTGGACCAGAGGTGGAGATTCATTGCAAGCAGTCTAGTATTCAGAAATCCTACTGCACAGACACAAAGTCATTCAGCATCTATCCTCCTCTTCCTTGCTATCGACTCACAATAAGATGTAACAGAAAAGTTTTGACATCAGATGACTATTAAAAGTACATAGGGTCTCCAGACTTCTCTTTGTAAAAAGGAATATTGTAGATGGACTCTGAGCAGTCAGTCAGTCAGAGAACAGTTATGCTTTGCTAAATTATCTACCTACTCAGTGTATCCATGAGCTGTGTAATGGAGAATGGAGCAATGCACAATGTCAGTGCATTATCGAGGAATTAAAAGATAGTCTGGGTGATTTCCTTGATAACTTAGTTTTCTTGCTTCTTAGACACTAATTACATTTGAATCTATTTAATGAGAATATTTTAATCTTATTTCACTTATAAATGCAGTACATTTCAATGTACTTATAAAGATAAGATGCATGATTATGTCACCATCATAATTTCAATTTTGGAGAATAAGAATGGAAGTGAAATTTATCTTGATGAGTAACTGGTTGGAACCCTGAGTTTAAGAAAGTACCGGACATTCGTAGCTGTTTCATTAAAAAGGCAGCTTAGCTTTGTGGTTTGGAGCAGAGGACTCAACCTCTGTTGTCTTTATTTTCATTGGCAAAAAATTCCAGGCATACCAAGACCTGGCTGGTTCTCTACCCTTTCAAAGCAAATATCTGTTATGTATTTTTTTTTATTTTTAAGAATGTCTTTCTTTTCTTCTAGAATTCAGAAAGCATGAGACTTATTGTTTCTAAATAGAGATGGTTCTCACAGGTTCCTTACTCCTTTCTCATGCAATATGATTTTATGCCATTTTTTAATTTCTTTAAAATATTTTATTCATCCATAGAATTATAATATTGTTTTGGGTCCCTCCTATGAATTAGAATAATTATGGCATTTTCACATAAATCATACATAACTATTTTTCACATTAATGATACAGTCTACCTACCTGAAACCCATACACAGACAAATACATATACATACAATTAAAAATAAAATAGATAGGTGTACATGGATGGGGATAGAATGGAGAATCATATTGTCCATATAACAAAGTCAAAAATGGTAGGCATAATTTGTTTAGGCATATATATATATATATATATATATATATATATGTATGTATATATATATTCATTCCTGGCAATTCTCATTTAGGGAAGGAGAAGTCAAGGATGGAGTAAAAATACTGGTAGAAGTTCATGAGGAAATACTACGTGCATTAACATCCAAGGCTGTAATCTACAAGTGCTCAGTCTGTGAGAAAAATAAAACAATAAAATTTTGTCAATCAATCATCTACAATAAATAATTGGAAACAGAGTAAGAACTTAAAATTGTATAACTATTCATAAATAAATCTGAAAAAATGTAAGCAGTCATTCAACTAGCAAGAGCTAATCTTAATATTATACTCCAGGGCACAGGCTAGGTTATTTTTTATGCTGTTGGTATAATTTGCAACCATTTGAGCATCAGAGAAGCAAAGTGAATGTAATATAAACACTAAGGTTAAGAAGTTAATATACTCTATATTGAGAAATCTGGAAGGCTGAGGAAGCAAGAGAGAGAGATTAGGAGGGGAGGTGAACACTGGGTCAAGAATGATAATTATGTTATTGGTAGATGAAGTGACTCTGGGAAGGCCTAAAAGCTAAAGACACCAGAGGATGAGTCAAGAATTTCCAGTAGTGTAATATTGCTCTAGTAAAAGGAACAAAAGAAATAAATATAAAGCTTAGGTTGTTATGGTGGCCCCAAGGCAGCAGCAATGGTCCCAGCACCACTACCCAGATGTGTCTCCCAAGTGATAGGTTTTCTATGAAGGTTGACAACTGACTTAAACATGAAGATTGTTCAGAAAGCAATTTAAAGTAATGCTCTTATTCTCGATCCCTTTCAACTTGAACAATGATGGTAGATCTCTGATTTCCTTATGAAAAATTGAAAAGTAAGCCATCACAGACATTTTCAAGCAGTGTATTAATAAGATGAATGTTTATTATCAAAACATGTCTCTCTTCTAGAAGACACCAGTGAACAACTTGCTGTCCTGGCACTGTTGCTGCCATTCATGCGTATTTGTCATTGTTCAGTTCACTAATGCTGAGTCACTGGGGGATTTCCCCCATGTCCTTAAGTAGACAAGGCTCAGTTTTTGCACTTTGCACCTTTTTTCTGCAACATCTTAATTCACAAAACATTTTAAATGCTTCAAATCTCAGAGTCCCATACACCATACATCAAGAAAGCATATTAATATTAGAAATATATGACGGCATCATCAAAAATGATGCTGGTCTAACTGGATGTCTACGTGTAGAAAAATGCAAATAGATCCATGTTTATCTCCTTGCACAAAACTCAAATCCAAGTGGATCAAAGACCTCAATATAACACCAGACACACTAGACCTATTAGAAGAGAAAGTTGGGAAGAATCTCAAACTCATTGACACAGGGGAAAACTTCCTTAACAGAACATCTACAGCTCAGGTTCTAAGTTAAACAATTTATAAATGGGACCTCTTGAAACTGAAAAGCTTATGTAAGGCAAAGGACACTGTACTACAGAGCTATAGTAATTAAAGCATCATGGTATTTGCATAAACAGGCACACTGATCAATAGAATCGAATAAAAGACTGAGCCAAAGGCCATATACCCATAGACATCTGAATTTTGATAAAGAGGCTGGAGATACACATTGAAGAAAAGACAACATCTTCAACAAATAGTGCTGATCAAACTGTATGTCTTCATGTAGAAGAATGCAAATAGATCCATACAGATCTCCCTGCACAATATTCAATGACACATTCACCAAAGACTCAACATGAGACCAGATACACTGATTCTGATAGAAGAGAAGTGGGAAATAGTCTTGTACTCACTGGGAATGGAGACTTTCTGAACAGAACACTGTTAGCACAGACACTAAGAACAATTAATAAATGGGACCTCAGGAATCCAAGAAGCTTCCGCAAGGCAAAGTACACTGTTATTTAACAAAGTAGAAATGTACAAAATTTTTGCTACACATAATATAGAGGGTTAATATCTAAAATATGTAAAGAACTCAAAAAGCTGTACATCTACAAAACAAAGGAACCAGTAAAAAAGGGAGTGCATATTTAAGCAGGATTTTCAAACTATGAAGCACAAATAGCTGAGATGCCCTTAGACACATATTCATCATCCCTAGTCATCTGGGAAATGCAAATCAAGATTTCTTTGAGATTTCACCTTATACTGGTCAGAATGGCCCAATTTCAATAAAATGAATGACAGCTCATGCTGACAAACATGTAGAGTAAGGGAACACTCATGCTTTGGTGATGGGACTGCTAACTTCTAAAGCCACCATGGAAATCAGTGTGGCTGTTCCTCAAGAAGGTGGAAATAAATCTACCTAAGATCAAGCTTTATCACCCTTGAGCACATTCCCATAGAACTTTATATCCTACTATGGAGATACTTGCTCAACCATGTTTATTGCTGTATTCATAATAGCCAGGAATTAAAAATAGCCTAGATGCCCATCAATGGAAGAATAAATTTTAAAATGTGGGACATTTGCACAAGGGAATATTACTCAGCTCTGCTAAAAAAAATCATGAAATTTGCAAGTAAATGGTTAGAGGCAGAAAAAGAATCATTCTGAGTGTTGAGCTAAGCCAGACCAGACCCCCAAAGGCAAATATGGAATCTACTAGCTTAGACATGGATATTAGCTCCTAAGCCTTTTATAAGCATTCTACAATCCACATAACTAGTTAGATATACAGTAAATGACTAGAAGGGAGGGATGACTCTTCTTAGAAGTAGAGATAGAATAATTACAGATGGACAGGTGGACAGGGTGAGGGATTAGAATGGAAGGATCAAATGAGGAGTGTGAGTGAAGTAGGGGATGAGGGAGGAAATACAAGCAGTGAAAGCTAAAGAGACATTATTTCCACCTTAACAGAGTAGAAGCCTTTCAAAATATTACCAAACCAATCATGGAGGAGATACGACTCAGCTAGACTTCTCTTATCGTAGAGCAAAAGCTCCAGTTGCAGGGATGGGTTACATCTAATTGAGTTATTGGCCAAAGGGGCCCTGCAGAAACACCCTCAAAACTCAGGATATTGCCAAGGCTACTGTTTTCTCTCCACAAACTGATACTAAGGCCCTATAGCTGGAGACTACACTTATGTAACTCACTGGAGAAGCAGAACTGATGTCTCCCTAGAGACTTCCCTACTGACTAATGTTCATGGTAATGGAATGCACTCTACATGCTACCAGAGGAGAAAAACAAACATCGACTCAGATACAAACCCTTACATGTACAAGGGAGAACTTCCTGCATGATACATTGCTCAGTAAGGACACAAAGCTTGTGGGAGTACCCAACCAATATCTGGCTGGATTTAAGGTCCACGCCACTAAAAATAGCCCATTCCCAAATGCTTCTCTGGTGGCCAAGAACCTGAGGTTAGACAAGCCAGTGACCTAGGGGAAATACAAATACTTTTGTTCTCCTAAAAGAATGTAGCAATAAATTGTCTCCTAACTCATTCAATTATACTCATAGATCAATGTCTTGCTTTGCCTTTATCAGAGAAAGTTCTTCCTGCAGTAGATAGGAACAAAAATAGAAACCCACAATGGGGCTACGTATACAGAATGAAAGGCCTTAAAACACTCAATCCTAAATAGGATGTTTTCACCAATCTCTCCCCTGAGGGATCAGCAAACCTTGACAAAGAGGAGGCAAAAAGAGTATAAGAACTAGTGGGGGTGGAGGACACCAAGGAAACAAGGTCTTCTAAACACAGCAGGACTGACACACACATGAATTCAGAGACTGACATTATGCACAGGACCTGCATGGGTCTAAGCCTGATGGAGTCCCAGCTCTGGGTGAGGAGTGCATACAAGCCCCCAACTTTAGCCTAGAAACTATATCTATAATCAATAACCACTCATAAAAAACAGGTTTTTCCAGTGAAATCTCATTGGGTATATAAACTAGTCTTAAGGCTAGACCTCAGACCCAGCAGCAATAGATGAACAACAGAAACCAATGGCACTTTAGGAAATTCATCATAACCTAATGCTTTATCTGTGCATTGTTTTCACTTTTATTTTTTTATAGCTCATTTGTGTATACATTAAATACAGTTTCTGGGGCTGTTTTTATGTGATTTCTGCGTATTCAAAGGTAATGTGCATGTGCATGCGTTCCTCAGGTTTTTCTTTGTTTCTTTTGTTTCTGTCAACTTGCCCATTTTGTCCTATTCTGCTTTGTTTGTTTTCACTTTATGTTATCCTATTTAATTATTATTTTAGATGCCTATTTATATTCCAATGAGAGATAGAAAGAAAGGGTGTAGTTTGGGGGAGGAGTTGTGAAGGAGTTGGGGGGAAGGAAAACTGTAACCAGAATATATTGTATGAAAAATATTTTTAATAAAAAGTCTTTCATTGGGGGCTTCTGTACAAGGTTAGCCCACTATCATCATGACAGGGAGAGTGGCAGCCTACAGGCAGGACGACGTGGTGCTGGGCTGTATTTGAGAGCTTTGCATCCTGATCCACAGGCAGCAGGCACAGGGATATTGGTCCTGGCTTTGGAAGGCTCAAAGCCCACCCCCCTCCAACAAGGCCACACCTACCTAACAGTTTACCTAAGTGGGATAAATGGGACTAAGCACACATTTTCATTTTAACCACCATGTTCAGATCTGAATAGATCTCTTTGCCTTGAAGGGTTGTGAGGGTTGATAAAGACATCTCATTCAGGGTCAGTCTTACTTTCTAGGGACAGACTCTCACAACAATTTTTTTTCCTAATGTATGTTTGTATGGCTGTTTTTTACATTTATATAACAATTTTCAATCATTCTCACACTACCTTCTGTCCCCCCCCCCCCACTCTTCAGCTGAATTCCCTGTTCCTGGCAAGTCTCCTGTTCTTTCATGATTTCGTTCTGTGGGACCCACTGAGTTTAATCACTTTTTTGCCCTACACCACTGGTGGGAAATAATGTACTGGATTCTGTGGTATGCCGCTGAAGAAAGCCACTCCCTCCCCCAGTAACTTTAAGTGCTAATAGTCTCTGGGAGGATGATAAGAGTCCTCTTCTCCCATCCAGCATGAAAACTGCCAGCAACCCACGTGACTAAGGGCAGAACATTCCCAAGAGTGCTTCCTCACCTCATTGCTACAAAGCATAAAAAAGTAAGTTCTAACCATGATGGTAAAGCTAGAAAATTAAATTACCATAAAGATCAGAGAGGGAAAGGCAGCACTCTCTTTATTTGTAGGGTGTATCTGTGAAAGTAGACCTCTCTACATGTCTAAAAGCATCTATTTGCTTCATAATCTAACAAGACACAAAGATAGCTAACAATCAGGAGTAAACCTCTCCAAAAAGTCATAATAAAAATAATGTCTAGGATCATCAACAACATGAGATACTAAGAGTACATTTAACAAAGGGTGTGCAAATTCTCTACATTAGAAAAAGTACAAAATTTGACAGAGAGAAATAGAGCTACATCTAAGATCTAAATTAATGGAGCAGCTGACTAGGTCAGGTTTGGAAACACTAAACTATCAAGGGTCCATACATGTATCTATAAGATTCACTATAATCCTAGTCGGGATACTTCCAAGTTTCGTGTTTATATTTTTTTATAGAAACTGATACGCTGGTAATTTTTAAAAGATGTAAAGAGGGGTGGGGAGGTGGTTCAGTGGGCAAAACATGAGAAGCTGAGTTATATTAGGCACTATATAGTGCCCAATTCTGGGGATCAATATATATATCCAGATATATAACCTCAGATCTAAGGGTACAGAGCTGAGAGAATCCTGGAGTTTGCTGGCCAGTGGGTGTAGGCAAGAAGTGAGAAATCAATAAGAGAGTCTGTATCCAAAAACAAGGTGGACAGTCATAGAAGAAGGGACATGCTTGCTCATGTGTCTCACTCCCACATATATGTGTACACACACACACACACACACACACACACACATATAAAAATGAAATAAGATAAAAAGCAAGTAAGGATATAAGAACACAGAGGACCTAAAAGAGCCAAACCAATTTTGCCAAAAGAACTGGACATACCCTACTTTGTAGCATCTAACAGACTAGAATATAGCATTGAAGGTAGCTTATCCTGCTGACAAATGGATCAGAATAGACACAGAAAGCAAACTCTACTCATCTGGCCATTGATTTTTTTTTCAACAAAGGTATCAAAGTAATTCAATGGGGAAAGAAAAACCTTTCAAGCAATGGTTTTGGAACGAAGGGGTTCCAGCTGTCAGTTGTGAGAGGAAACAGTGCCATTGCTTCTTCTGTTCAGACAGGGAAAAAAATGAATGCAAATGTAGCACACCATGAAATCAGAATCTGTGCCTATGCAATGTTAGACGTGCATGATTTTTGTTGTTTTCTTTCTTTCTTTCTTTCTTTCTTTCTTTCTTTCTTTCTTTCTTTCTTTCTTCCTTCCTTCCTTCCTTCCTTCCTTCCTTCCTTCCTTCCTTCCTTGTGTTGACTGGTCAAAGTTTTTTGTTTTTTGTTTTTGTTTTGTTTTTTTTTTTTATTTAAGCATGCAAAGAAAAACGGTAAGTTGAACTTCATTGAAGTAAAAACTGGTTTGCAGTAGGAAAAAAAGTGAAAAGACAGTATTGACAAGAGGAACTATCCCAATCTGACAGTGGCCTGGAATACAGCACATGCAATGCTGTAGCCTTGGAAAGCAGAAGATCACCTGCATGGCCACACAAAGAGTTGTGGGTTCAAGAAGAGTCCCGTGGACAACTCTCAGGAAAATATTCCTGAAAGCAACAAGACACAGAAGTGTACGAATCTGTCTCGTGGTTCCAGGAATACAGTCCTAGAGACACAGAACTAACCAAAAGTCAGGAAAAAAAAGTGGTATGCTGCCTGGCTCGGGAAGGTGTAGGCATGTGTCACTGACTTCAGAGGACAGAAAGGAACATGAAGGTACCTGCAGGAATGGTGGAAAGACTCTCCCCTGTCTTGAAGCAGTGTTGATAAAAGAGCAGGGCCTTCATACAAATGACCACACATTTCTTAAATGAGAAAATTCTTAAAGTTTTTTTTTTTCTCAAGAAAAGCCTTCAGAATCCATTTGAGGTCAGCAATGCTGTTAGGGTTTCAGGAATGAAGAAGAAAGAAGGAAGTGTAAATGAATTTTTGGACATAGCAAGTTTAAAATCCCAGACAGAGCAAGATAAACTGTCCCCAACACTAAAGTGACCCAAGACCCATAAAAATCTATCCTGACTTCCTGTGTCTATGGAAAGAGTGCCAGAATTCCACTTCTCAGCATCAACCCATAAGTAGTTTCTTGCTCTTCTATAAACATCATTACTATCAACTATAAGCCAGACTTCAGTTTTACCTGCTGTCTTTGATGGCTGATTTGATGGCTATAGTATTTAGTTCTTTGCATGCCAAATGGGAAGTCCTTACTTTGTATAATATCCATTTGCTAAAATCTCCTCACTTATTACCTTTACCCATTAATGATGTTAGTTTTAAACAACTTATGCTTAGTGTCTAAATCTTATACATTGTGGTTGTAGAGATGGTTCAGCAGTTAAGAGCAAATACTGTTATCAGCTCTGGGTCTCACTACCCATATTAGGGAGCTCACAACCACCTGTCACTCCAGCTATAGGGGATCTGACAAACTTTTCTAACTCTCAAGGATATGTGGATTCATGGGAACATACCTCCACAATCATACATAAAATGTACTTGGGTTTAATAATAAAATAACTTAAACTACAAATCAATAAAAATGTTCAAATACGTCCATGGTGGGACAGGTCAACAGTCCGTTCACTTGGGAGTTGGAGGCAAGAGAATTAAGAGTTCAAATCCAACCTTGTTAAATACAGTTAATACTAGGTTGAAAAAGAGAAAGAGAAAAGCATTTTAAGTAAGAATGTTCTCTCCCCATGTTCCTTTGGGAATTAGATGTTTGGGTGTAATGCACTAACAATGAACAAATGAATTTGCCTTCAGTGTTTCGTTTCTTTGTTTATCAGATGTGTGAGGAGCAAGATACCTTTGCTATACAACTGGGCTGTCTAGATATTCCTAATAGTCATTAGTCACTGTGACAATTACAGTCATGATTCTTGGGCTTTCCATCAGCTAGATCTTGCTCCAGGCCATTGCTCCACAGGATGTTTTTGAGTTTCTGAACTAGTGTCCAGTTTACTTCTACAGAAAGTAAGAATGCTGAAGGAAAAACCCCACTTTACCTCTCTCGGCTTCTTCCTGCTAACAATAGATATCAATCTTTGCATTCATAATAAAATTTGTCATAAAAACCCATATTTTGAACTTCAACCAACTTCTTGACAGTGCTCTGAAGCCAGCTGACTATGGGCATAGTCTACTGTGGCTTTATGGTAATAAATACACAGGGAACAGAAAGACTTAATCTCTTTGAAAACATAAGACATTCTTCAGGCTCCTCTAGGCCTTCTGATTTAATGTAATCAATCTGGATTTTGACTGCTGTGCCTAAGGATTTACTTCTTGCTGCATTTTATTTTGTTAAGGAAATATTTTAAGCAGTTGAACATTTGCATTTGAAAAGAAGCTTTGGATGTTGCATCCCTACAGGATCTTCTCTGTAATGATCTCCAGAATTATAGAAAGGCTAGCAAGGGAGGGATTTGGGCCAAAAGGAAACTTCCACATCTGGCTGGCTCCCAAGGCCTTTTCTACTTTGATATTATCAGTTAGCTTCTAATTCTGAGAAGGATATCCAGTGGAATGGTTTGCCTGGGGAACTTCTGTGTATTTGAAGAAGAAAATCATCAACTTGGTGGGTATAAAAATTGCTTCGTTCAGCAAGATAGGCAGAAAGAACAATGCAGGATAATTAAAACATAGGAATATATTAAGGACGTATTAGAGAATTTAGTGTTGGTTAAAAATAGTGCTCAAGCTGGAGGCAAATATAAAGAAAGTGACTGGTGAGCCACAAGGGAAAGATGGAATCTGCTGTGTGGGACACATTTATACTAAATAGATCAAATTATTTCCAAACGGATTATAGAATTAAATCTTGAAATACCAATGTGATCCATCTCAGTGGAGAAAGCTGCTCTAAACAGGACTTTTAATCCAAAAAAAAATAAGGAAGAACATTTGACCCCATTAGAAACTTGCCAAAAGCCTGAGGAGACAGCTCAGTAGGTAACAAATTTTCCTTGCAACCATGTGCAAGTGAGTTTAGTTCGCCAGATATCCATAGAAAGCCAGATGGCAGTGTGTGTTGATAATATCTGTGCTCCTCTGGAAAGATAGGAAGTGGAGGGAGCCATATCTCAAGAAGATTGTAAGCTCACAAACCTGGTACATTTAGCAGCAAACAAGAGACCCTGTCTCGGAAAAACAGAAGACAAGGACAACATCTGAAATTGTTCTCTGATTCCACAGGTCAACCACTAATACAGGTTCACATACACTTAAAAAAATGCAAAAGGAGAGATCTTAAAGCCATGTTCCAAAATAAGCAAATAGAAATACAAATAAAAGAAAAAGTCAGCGTATCGGATGGGCGTAAGGGACCCATTTAAAAGGCTGTGCAGAAATGAATACCTCTTCACACTGCTGACGGAGATCCACCTCAACCCTATGGGAGATTAAGTGTTGATATGTTCTAAAGTAACATTATTGATTGGAAATTACACGTATAGAAATTTACCTAAAAGATATATTTTTTCTTTGCATATATATTGGAAAAATATAATTGTTATGGGGTCCACTTAAAGCCAACATAACTCAAATGCCAAGTCAACGCAAATGACAAAATTTTATTTTAATCAAGCCACCACTGGGTGATCAGAGCCACAGAACAGAATTGGGAGCTGAACTACAACCTTGAAGGGACATTGTACAGCAAATTTAAAGGCGGAAGCCATAAAGTGAAGGGGAATAGGATGGGCTGTAACATTGTCCAATCATGTCTTGGCATAAGAAGATAAGCAAGAGAGTTTCCCTCGATCAGTATAGGAGTCGGTTTCTGGGCCTGAGAACATGAACTTAGGTTGACCCTGCCAGCAAGATAGAGAAGTTGTTCCTGAGATGCCTGGACTCAGACACTGTCTTTCTACAAGTTGTCCCTGAGATGTTTGTGCTTAGCCAACTGTTTCTTTATAACAGTAGCTGATCAGCTATTTGAAAGTTCCCAGCTCCCCTAGGGCTTGGGATCTTGAACTTAGTTTCTCCTTATGATTAAATGGGCTCTGAAAATAAAATGGTAGTACTTAGAATACATTTTTTTTAATTCTTCCCAACAGTAATAGCAAAATATTGAGAGAAAACTTAAGAATATAACAATAAAAAATCAATTATATATATACATATATATTATGTATATTTACAATATGTATGTTTATTCTTTGGTAACTTCATTCATAAATATAAATGCATTCATAAATATAATGCATTATACACTTTTTACTCATTCATTACTCATTTCTTTTTTAAAAATTCCAGGTATACTTATGAATAAGCAATTTTTTAATTTACAGATTAAATTGCTGTAAATTAGCTTTCCTTTTCCTCCATTTATTTATTTATTATTTAGCTATCTATTTATTTATTTTTCACATTACATCCTGGTTGCTGCCTCCTCTCCTCTCCTTCCAGCAATCCCTCAACCCCTCATTCTCTCCTCTCCTCTTCAGGGAAATGGGAGGTCCCCCATGGGTACCAACCTGCCCTGGCACCCTAAGTCACTGCAGGGCTAGGCGCCTCTTCTCCCACTGGGGTAAGATGAGGCAGCCCAGTTACAGGATGGGATCCAAAGAGAAGCATCAGAGTCAGAGAGGGACCCCGCTCCAGGAGTTGGGGGATATGCATGCAGACCAAAATACTTATCTGCTACATATGTTCAGGGGGCCTGGGACCAGTCCATGCACCTTTGGTTGGTGGTTCAGTCTCTGTGAGCCTCCATGAGCCCAGATTAATTGATTCTGTAGGTCTTCTTGTGGAGTCCTTGACCCTTCTAGCTCACTCAATTGTTGCCCCAACTCTTCCAAAGGACTTCCTGGGCTCTGTCTAATGTTTGGCTATAGGTCTCTGCATCTGTTTTCATCAGTTGCTGGATGGAGTCTATCAGAGGAATTACTCCAGGCTCCTGTCTACAAGCATAGCAGGGTAACATTGACAGTGTCCGGTACCAGCTGTCTCCCGTGGGGTGGGTCTCAAGGAGGGCCAGTCATTGATCGGCCCTTCCCTCAATCTTTGTCTGTATTTGTCCCTACACATCTTGTAGGCAGGACGAATTTTGGGTGGAAGGTTTTGTGGGTGGGTTAGTGTCCTTACCCCTCTACTAGAAGAAGTCCTGCGTGTCTACAGGAGGTGGTCGCTTCAGGTTCCATACCCTTGCAGCTAGGAGTCCTCCCATAGACTTCCTGGGCCTCCCCTATCCCAGGTCTCTGGGGAGTCACAGAGATGTCCCTGTCCTCTAATTTCTGTTTTATCTCTGCCTCCCCTACTGCTAACCCCCACCCCTGCTCCCCTCCCCAGCCTCTCTCCTATCCAGTTCCCTCCATCCATCTACTTCCAATGCTTGTTTTATTTCCCCTTTTGAGTGAGATTTAAATATCCTCCCTTGCTTAGCTTATTTGGGTCAGTGAATTATAGCATGGTTATCCTGTACTTTGTGGCTAATATCCACTTATACATACCATGTGTGTCATTTTGGGCCTGGATTACCTCACTCAGGATGATCTTTTCTAGTTCTGTTCATTTTCCTGAAAATTTCATGGTTTCTTTGTTTTTAATAGCTGAGTAGTATTCCATTTTGTAAATGTACATTTTTTTTTAAATTGATTCTTCGGTTGAGGGACATCTAGGTCGTTTCCAGTTTCTGGCTTTATGAATAAAGCTGCTATGAACATAGTTGAGCAAGCGTCCTTGAGGTGTGGTAGAGGAGCATCTTTTGGGTGTATGTCCAGGGGTGATACAGCTGGATCTTGAGGTAGAATTATTCCCAGTTTTCTGAGAAAGCGCCAGATTGATTTCCAAATAATAAAAGTAGCACTGTAATTTAAATGATATAATTTAGGTTAAATAAGGAACTATGTTAGTTCAATATTGACATGCTGTATAATACAACAAGGAAGCATTTAAAGATATAGCCAATGCAAAAAGAAGACCATTGAAGAGCGATTGTTTTTTTGTGTGCACATAAGAAATTATGCTTATGTTTGTATTAATATGAAGAAAAACCCCAATGAATCTGGCTACAGAGAGAAATCAAGAGTAGCAGGTACAAGGATAAGTGCAGAGGACTCACAGGTGCAACAAAGTTAAAGTAGCTACTGCAATATGCTGGCTTCCGGCCTCTCAATGTAGAACTTCTGAAAGCTGAATGAGGTTTCTTCAACCTGGCAGTAAGCTCTTGCGCAGTGCAGCTTCCTGTGGATGCTCCTCTGCAAAGAATAACTCCTGTGCACTTCCTGTGATGGGAAACTTGCCCCCAGATCCCATTGCAGGATATGCAGCAATGGGATTCCAGATTGGCAAATACTGTACCCCACCTCTACTTATGACTCTTGATGAAGCAGCACAAAGCAGTGGATGCAGAGAACAGAGTCACAGCAACTGTGACAAACCAACCAATACTCTGTTGTGGTGACTCAAGACGCAACAAGTCAGGCACAAAACACTTTAATGCCACAGACACCTTTGAATTTTAGAAGTTAAGGGATCTAATTTACCCTCCCAGTCTCTGGCTACCCGATGTTCCTCCCATAGAAAATATTTCTGATAAAGCCAGGGACATATTTCCCTGCTAATCATGTATAGGTACAAGAGTAATCATGAGTTTCTCTCTTTGTTTCCTGTGCCATGGGCCCTGTGTTGGTCCAGGCCAAGAAATTGGTCTTGTTCAGCATTCTAGAGCTCTAGGCCTTCGGTTTGACTTATGTGTCATAAGTCATGTGGGCCACTGATGGACTGGATTCAAATACAGAAGTCCATACTAAGCTAGGAATTTTACTCACTGACAACCAGAACCAAACTTCTAGTTTGTACAAATCACCTGTTTTAATTGATTTGCTCATAGCAATTGCTGGTCAATAACAGTCTGAATAATTTAAGCAGTGATAAAAATCTATATTGGCGGCTTACCATTGCATCCTCTTAGTGCAACACAGCAGGGAAATTGTTTCTTATGTATGCCCAGACATAAAATGAACCAGAAGGTTCTCAGAACTCACTTATATATGTTTAATGCACAATTACAAATTTTAATGTTCACTGTTAGAACTCTCATCATTTCATGCTTCTCACACAGCAGAGGGAAGAGAACACCTACTCTGATGATTTTTAATTCACCCAAACAACAAAAATATGTATTTTTAGAGTGGTGATATATCCCTAAATCATGATAGACTTCTATTTGGCATGTGAAAACCTTACTGAAATTCAATGTTCCCAGAAGCCATGCATACCGAGATAACATAAAGATCAAGAATATTAAAGAGGCAGGTTTTTTTTCTTTTAACTCAGTGTCTTCCTACACACCTTCTTTTTTTTTTTAATTTTTATTTTTATCAGTTACATTTTATTAATTCTGTATCCCAGCTGTGCCCCGAACCCTCGTTCCCTCCCAGCCCCTCCCTCCCTCCCTCATCACCACTGTGCCCCTTTCTAAGTCCACTGATAGGGGGGACCTCCCCCCATTCATCTGATCCTGTTTTATC